>OY751485.1:5536636-5914488 GCA_963565915.1 Entoloma clypeatum | reverse complement strand
CCCCTAACCCCTAACCCCTAACCCCTAACCCCTAACCCCTAACCCCTAACCCCTAACCCTAACCCCTAACCCCTAACCCCTAACCCCTAACCCCTAACCCCTAACCCCTAACCCCTAACCCCTAACCCCTAACCCCTAACCCCTAACCCCTTACTCCTAACCCCTAACCCCTAACCTAACCCTAACCGGTTAACGTTAGGGGCTGGGGGTGAGTCCGGCCTTTGCTAGACTCAACGACGGACGTGCGCCCAACCCTAGGGTTGGGTTGGGAATGTGGGTCATCTCGCTCAGCTGGTGTCGGTTCGAACAATCGACATGTCTAGCGATGAGATGACTTGCTTGTTCGCCCTTGCTTACTCCAGCTCTGATGTCGACCATTGTGTCTGGCGTTTTTACGTACATTTCGTAAATAATGTACTTAGGTGGTTTCCCGTAACTGTTCTTACATGTTACTGGGTATTGGTTAGTTTTCTTGTTGTGTGTCCTTTGGGATAACGGTCTTCGCCTTCAAAGATCTTCGGACTTTGATGTGGGAGCGATCCGTTATCTCGGTTCACTCGGGTCTCACCCGGACCGCTGGTCCGTGATGGGGATTCCCCATAGCCTTACCCTTGCAGGGTCCTGAGGCACGTGTTACTATGAAATTTCATGGTGGCACGTGCCTGTGATGGGCGCTGTCTGGGCGAGCGCCGTGTGGCGTCTTCCCTGTCGCGCGACTGTCGGACTATGTGTCGAAGTGAACAATAGGCAGAGTCAGCTGCCCCAGAGAACAATAGCGTTATTGTTCTCTGGCATGACTCAACCGATTGCCGTTTTCGGACCTGATGAGGCCTATAAAGGCCGAAATAGGATCCTGGACTTATCCCAAGTCCTATTGTCCACATCGGCACACAGGCCCCTCAGTCGCACTCCTCCTCGCTGCGCTCGTCGTAGTGCTCCTCCCCTAACCCCCTCTTGACTGTCTATGCCCAACAACTCCGACGCCAACCTTGCACATCGCTCCTGTCGTCACCCAGCCTCCACCATCTCACCCTCCCCCCCTCTCAATGGCTTCTTCTTCTGCTTTTCGTGCCTCCGGCGCTTTCAACCGCGCCCTCTCCCCACTCGCCGGCGTCCTCGCCGTGCAGTCCAACGCCGAGATGGGCGACACCTCCGCCATGTTTGTGGCCGCGCTTGCGGCCGCCAACAGCGTCGAGGACGTCGTCGCCCAGGTCCCTCTCGACTATCGCGTAGCTTTGCGCCCTCTTCTTCTGAAGACCAAAGCGCAGACTGAACAGCTCTGCGTTATGTCCGCCACCCTCGCCCGGTGGCGCGACTTCCAAAGCAGGGGGGAGTATCCCCCCGAGGTGCGTCGCTCAGCACCGGCTCTTCAATTCACGAAGGGCTATTCTGGACAGGCCGAAGCGGACGCATTCCGCAAAGCCTCCGAGAAGCTCCACAAAGAGTTCCTCGACTCCGCCTTCGCCAATCTTTTTCGCGCCAAGGAGACGGAGTACCAATTCCTCCAGAACGAGCTCACTCCGCAACGCCTTCACACGACTTACTACGTCGTCGTCAAGGAGAGGATCGCTGTCTTGTGCAAGGACAAGCAGGTCCCCGTTTTCGAGGACGGTGGCGAGCCTGGTGAGCTCGTCATTTCGGAGTGGATACCGGACCCCCAGGTAAAGAAGAACGCCCTCGCTTTCACCCGTGCCCTGGTCCGGTTCCCCCTTCGCGTCATCTCCGTTGTCGAGGCCATCGACAACGCTCAAAAACACAAGATGGAACGCAAGAAGGAAATCGCTGCCGCCGCGAAAGTCGCGCAAGGTGACGTTGCCGTCACCAACGAGTCTCTCGAGGCTCTGCTCGACAAAGCAATCGCCAAGCGGTTCAGTGGCAAGGAACTGGGCAAGGTAAGTGACTCTGATTACTTCCCTTCCCCTCTAAGTCTCACTGACTTATCGGTCTATTTCTCAGCCTCTCCCCAAGGGGCTCAAGTTCAAGAAAAACAAGGAGAAAGATGGCAAGACCCGTTCCTCCACCGCCTCCTCCAGCAAGACGACGACGCCGAAAGCGCCGAAGCCGTTCGTGCCGCCCCCCGCTCGCAAAGCCAGAGCCAAAGCACGCGCGACTGGAGACTCCCCAAAAGGCAAAAAGCCGGGCCCGAAAGGGTCAGCGAAGGGGAAGGGGAAGGCGCGGTCTTAACCGCCGGGATTCTTTTCGGGGCTTCGGCCCCCTCGTCTAAAAACGTGAGTGTCAAAACTGTCTGGAATCGGCCTTCTACTTACCCGGACTCGATTTTATTGCTATCGTTTCCTTCCGCCATCGCGTATGTACATTGTATTACACCTGTATCTGTATTACTGGCTGCCCAATACAAAGACCATGTACATCGCTCCCCTGGTGTGAACCTGCCTTTAGAAGTTGAACATCAACTATCAGTGGGATTGAACTACATGTTCAATAGTAAAACTAACGTTAAGTTAATAACGGAAGCTTATAACGACTTCCGTCGCCGCCTGTTATGGCGCATTTACTTTTCTTTCACTGAAGGAACTTCAAACCTCTATGATCCAGACTTTGAGGTAGAACATGAGACTTCTCAGAAACTACCTAAAGTCCCTGCTTATATAGCGCATGGATTGACCCTCGGTAAGATCTTCGTCATGGATACGATATCTAAAATCCGGGAGTCTAAGAGTGACGTACCACGCAATCCGAACGCACCGTCCACTCGAGTAATCCAGCGCTTTCTGTATGATAATGACTACGTCGTTACCATGACAGATAAAAATTTGGGCATAGCAGTCTCGCGTCGGGATTGGATAATAGAGAAGAGCTTAGATCTACTTAACGATCTCCAGAACTATATAGAAATTCCGGAGTTCCAAGCTAATCTTATCTTTGCTCATCAATGTACTGCCATGGGCGACATAGCAAAACTTGCTTTTGACGTTCATCCCCTTGGCAAGCAGTTAGCGCGATTTTTGCGATCAAGAATTACCCCCAAAGAAGAAAAGGGAGGGTTCGCTAAACATACTGTGCCGCAATTTTACGGGATTCCTAAAATTCACAAGGAACCTGTTAAGATGCGACCGATTATTCCGTGTCACAGTGCCATCCAGAACCCTGCTGCAAAGTACATTTCTAAATGTCTCAAACCGCTTGTTAAAGCGGCGCCCACCGTTATTCACGGTACCAAAGATTTGGCGATAAAATTGAGTAAATTGAGGATGATCCCCAACAAGAGATTCTATCTTGTCACCGGCGACGTCGTCGCGTTCTACCCCTCCATTCCAATTCAACGTTGTCTTGACATCGTTGACTTTCTATATTGCGAATGGTCCGGCTTTGATATAGACGCAGACTACGCGGTGATTGACAGAGACGATTTACAACTGCATCAACTTTTCCTGCAGTGTCTCCTTGCTGGTAACCTCAATTTAATAACACAATTCCAAGGAAAATTCTACAAACAGCGTCGAGGCCTTGCTATGGGCGTAGCTGATTCTCCAGACTTAGCCAATTTGTACGGCTGGTACTTTGAGAAACACTGTGGAATCATGGAGGACCCGTCCGTAGCCTTCTACGGACGGTACATCGATGATGTACTGGCTTTAGTATATGCCAATTCAGAAGCTGAAGCGCTTCGTATTGTGCAAAAAGTCGCCATCGAAGATTGTGTTATTGAGTGGAACGTGTCTGGGTCTCATCAACCCTTCTTGGACATGATGCTGTATCGCGATGAAAGAGGCGCTTTGCAACACATGCCTTATCGCAAAGCACGTTCACACTTGGAACGAATTCCATACATTTCCCACCACCCGCTCGATGTAAAGAGAGGGACTTTTATCGGTGAAATGTCGAGGCTCGCCACGCTGAGTAGTCTACAATCGACTTACCTCAGGGCACTGCAACAGTTGGTATTGTTGTATGTGAAGCGTGGGTACCCCGAAGAACTTGTTAAAGCATGGCTTAAGAAGTACAGTACTGACAGTTGGGCTAAACGTCTCAACGAAGTGAGAAAGGCACCTGCAGAGGTGTTGGTACTTAAGTCACATTTTAATGAGGCATGGAATTACTTTTCCGCAAAAGAACTTGGTGACACCATCATCGGATTCTGGCGCGACTATCTTAGTAACGCCGAGCAAGGGAAATTCTCCCTCTCGCACCCACGATTTTCCGCTGACCCCGGGGACTTGGCGTCTGTTATGGACGACGAGGACCTGACGGTCATGGTTCACACCGCAGGGGGGGTAACCCCCATGCCGGATATCCGGGTGTTAGGATTTGATAAACGAAAATTCTTGGTATCGCGAAAGCGTACTCTGAATTTATTTGACTTAACTACTCTTTGGAAAAAGGTGGTGATCACAGGAATGGACAAGGAAGCTTCGCGCCAGTCCCCGGTTGTTCGGCTGTCTGCAGACGAACTCGAGGACTCCTCAGATTCAGAACTATCTGAAACCGAAGGAACCGCACTGGCGCACCTTGTAAATACTCGTCAGAGTCTCGGAGACGCTTGGTTGTCTCGTCACGACTGAGTGTCTTGGCGCTTCGCGGCGTCGAGGGGGATATGGGAGAACAGTTGGATGTACCGGCTAGACCTACCTGCGTTATGGCGTGTGTATCCCTTTTGTAGTTAGTAGTTTAAGTACGAACGCTGCGGAAGGAGCATATGGGAGAACAACGCTAGAGTACCATAATAGTGAGAATTAACTCCTTGCTACCACAGACTTACCTACGAAAGTGAGTCCCCCTTCATTCTCTGACCATTCCGGTTCTTTAACGGTGGTGAAAATCCACCCTGTCGGTGTAGCTGACCAACGACTTACGGTATAGCGCCTTCGTGCGCAATGGAAAACCATAGGAATTAGCCTTGGAGCCTAACCCTAACCGTAAGCTCAGTTTATATTGAAAAGATATATGCCTGCCTATTGACACACAATAGCCAACAGCTTAACCTAACCTTACCCCCTAACAGTAACCCCTTACTCCTAACCCCTAACCCCTAACCTAACCCTAACCGGTTAACGTTAGGGGCTGGGGGTGAGTCCGGCCTTTGCTAGACTCAACGACGGACGTGCGCCCAACCCTAGGGTTGGGTTGGGAATGTGGGTCATCTCGCTCAGCTGGTGTCGGTTCGAACAATCGACATGTCTAGCGATGAGATGACTTGCTTGTTCGCCCTTGCTTACTCCAGCTCTGATGTCGACCATTGTGTCTGGCGTTTTTACGTACATTTCGTAAATAATGTACTTAGGTGGTTTCCCGTAACTGTTCTTACATGTTACTGGGTATTGGTTAGTTTTCTTGTTGTGTGTCCTTTGGGATAACGGTCTTCGCCTTCAAAGATCTTCGGACTTTGATGTGGGAGCGATCCGTTATCTCGGTTCACTCGGGTCTCACCCGGACCGCTGGTCCGTGATGGGGATTCCCCATAGCCTTACCCTTGCAGGGTCCTGAGGCACGTGTTACTATGAAATTTCATGGTGGCACGTGCCTGTGATGGGCGCTGTCTGGGCGAGCGCCGTGTGGCGTCTTCCCTGTCGCGCGACTGTCGGACTATGTGTCGAAGTGAACAATAGGCAGAGTCAGCTGCCCCAGAGAACAATAGCGTTATTGTTCTCTGGCATGACTCAACCGATTGCCGTTTTCGGACCTGATGAGGCCTATAAAGGCCGAAATAGGATCCTGGACTTATCCCAAGTCCTATTGTCCACATCGGCACACAGGCCCCTCAGTCGCACTCCTCCTCGCTGCGCTCGTCGTAGTGCTCCTCCCCTAACCTAACCCTAACCGGTTAACGTTGGGGGCTGGGGGTGAGTCCGGCCTTTGCTAGACTCAACGACGGACGTGCGCCCAACCCTAGGGTTGGGTTGGGAATGTGGGTCATCTCGCTCAGCTGGTGTCGGTTCGAACAATCGACATGTCTAGCGATGAGATGGCTTGCTTGTTCGCCCTTGCTTACTCCAGCTCTGATGTCGACCACTGTGTCTGGCGTTTTTACGTACATTTCGTAAATAATGTACTTAGGTGGTTTCCCGTAACTGTTCTTACATGTTACTGGGTATTGATTAGTTTTCTTGTTGTGTGTCCTTCGGGATAACGGTCTTCGCCTTCAAAGATCTTCGGACTTTGATGTGGGAGCGATCCGTTATCTCGGTTCACTCGGGTCTCACCCGGACCGCTGGTCCGTGATGGGGATTCCCCATAGCCTTACCCTTGCAGGGTCCTGAGGCACGTGCTACTATGAAACTTCATGGTGGCACGTGCCTGTGATGGGCGCTGTCTGGGCGAGCGCCGTGTGGCGTCTTCCCTGTCGCGCGACTGTCGGACTGTGTGTCGAAGTGAACAATAGGCAGAGTCAGCTGCCCCAGAGAACAATAGCGTTATTGTTCTCTGGCATGACTCAAACGATTGCCGTTTTCGGACCTGATGAGGCCTATAAAGGCCGAAATAGGATCCTGGACTTATCCCAAGTCCTATTGTCCACATCGGCACACAGGCCCTCAGTCGCACTCCTCCTCGCTGCGCTCGTCGTAGTGCTCCTCCCCTAACCCCTACGTCTGTTATGGACGACGAGGACCTGACGGTCATGGTTCACACCGCAGGGGGGGTAACCCCCATGCCGGATATCCGGGTGTTAGGATTTGATAAACGAAAATTCTTGGTATCGCGAAAGCGTACTCTGAATTTATTTGACTTAACTACTCTTTGGAAAAAGGTGGTGATCACAGGAATGGACAAGGAAGCTTCGCGCCAGTCCCCGGTTGTTCGGCTGTCTGCAGACGAACTCGAGGACTCCTCAGATTCAGAACTATCTGAAACCGAAGGAACCGCACTGGCGCACCTTGTTAATACTCGTCAGAGTCTTGGAGACGCTTGGTTGTCTCGTCACGACTGAGTGTCTTGGCGCTTTACAGCGTCGAGGGGGATATGGGAGAACAGTTGGATGTACCGGCTAGACCTACCTGCGTTATGGCATGTGTATCCCTTTTGTAGTCAGTAGTTTAAGTACGAACGCTGCGGAAGGAGCATATGGGAGAACAACGCTAGAGTACCATAATAGTGAGAATAAACTCCTTGCTACCACAGACTTACCTACGAAAGTGAGTCCCCCTTCATTCTCTGACCATTCCGGTTCTTTAACGGTGGTGGAAACCCACCCTGTCGGTGTAGCTGACCAACGACTTACGGTATAGCGCCTTCGTGCGCAATGGAAAACCATAGGAATTAGCCTTGGAGCCTAACCCTAACCGTAAGCTCAGCTTATATTGAAAAGATATATGCCTGCCTATTGACACACAATAGCCAACAGCTTAACCTAACCTTACCCCCTAACAGTAACCCCTTACTCCTAACCCCTAACCCCTAACCTAACCCTAACCGGTTAACGTTAGGGGCTGGGGGTGAGTCCGGCCTTTGCTAGACTCAACGACGGACGTGCGCCCAACCCTAGGGTTGGGTTGGGAATGTGGGTCATCTCGCTCAGCTGGTGTCGGTTCGAACAATCGACATGTCTAGCGATGAGATGACTTGCTTGTTCGCCCTTGCTTACTCCAGCTCTGATGTCGACCATTGTGTCTGGCGTTTTTAGGTACATTTCGTAAATAATGTACTTAGGTGGTTTCCCGTAACTGTTCTTACATGTTACTGGGTATTGGTTAGTTTTCTTGTTGTGTGTCCTTCGGGATAACGGTCTTCGCCTTCAAAGATCTTCGGACTTTGATGTGGGAGCGATCCGTTATCTCGGTTCACTCGGATCTCACCCGGACCGTCGGTCCGTGATGGGGATTCCCCATAGCCTTACCCTTGTAGGGTCCGGCGCGTGTTGAGGCACGTGACTCGGATACCGCATGGGTCGCGCGCTGTGTGGCGTCTTCCCTGTCGCGCCCGCTGTCAGGCGTGTGTCGAAGTGAACAATAGGCAGAGTCAGCTGCCCCAGAGAACAATAGCGTTATTGTACTCTGGCATGACTCAACCGATTGCCGTTTTCGGACCTGATGAGGCCTATAAAGGCCGAAATAGGATCCTGGACTTATCCCAAGTCCTATTGTCCACATCGGCACACAGGCCCCTCAGTCGCACTCCTCCTCGCTGCGCTCGTCGTAGTGCTCCTCCCCTAACCCCCTAACCCCTAACCCCTAACCCCTAAAAAATCACTATACAACACCTTCGAACTGGAGGCATCAATGTTCCCAGCCTAACCAATTAACTCCTGACTCCTAACACCAAACAGTTTAAAACCTGACCACTAACATATATAGTTTCTTATCCAAGTAAGCCAAGTACACTTCAAAAGCCATATACACTTCAAAAGTATATTAGACTTCAAGATATACCCGAGAAATCAGTTTAATCATCCCGTACACTTTTCTATGCTTACATAATCATCCCATATCACTTCCCAGGCTTACATACATCCCATATCACTTTCAGCGCTTACATAATCATCCCGTACACCTTCAAATCTCACTCAGAACACTCATATAGTTGTTTCGCAATTTCTAATATACTCTGCGGTTCAATATTCCCGTACACCTTCAAATTACACTCAGAACACATACCAAGTCCATTTCAAACTGAAACAAACACTATATAGTCCATTCCAACTGAAAGAAACACTTCAAACTGAAAAAATCACTATACAACACCTTCGAACTGGAGGCATCAATGTTCCCAGCCTAACCAATTAACTCCTGACTCCTAACACCAAACAGTTTAAAACCTGACCACTAACATATATAGTTTCTTATCCAAGTAAGCCAAGTACACTTCAAAAGCCATATACACTTCAAAAGTATATTAGACTTCAAGATATACCCGAGAAATCAGTTTAATCATCCCGTACACTTTTCTATGCTTATATAATCATCCCATATCACTTCCCAGGCTTACATACATCCCATATCACTTTCAGCGCTTACATAATCATCCCGTACACCTTCAAATCTCACTCAGAACACTCATATAGTTGTTTCGCAATTTCTAATATACTCTGCGGTTCAATATTCCCGTACACCTTCAAATTACACTCAGAACACATACCAAGTCCATTTCAAACTGAAACAAACACTATATAGTCCATTCCAACTGAAAGAAACACTTCAAACTGAAAAAATCACTATACAACACCTTCGAACTGGAGGCATCAATGTTCCCAGCCTAACCAATTAACTCCTGACTCCTAACACCAAACAGTTTAAAACCTGACCACTAACATATATAGTTTCTTATCCAAGTAAGCCAAGTACACTTCAAAAGCCATATACACTTCAAAAGTATATTAGACTTCAAGATATACCCGAGAAATCAGTTTAATCATCCCGTACACTTTTCTATGCTTACATAATCATCCCATATCACTTCCCAGGCTTACATACATCCCATATCACTTTCAGCGCTTACATAATCATCCCGTACACCTTCAAATCTCACTCAGAACACTCATATAGTTGTTTCGCAATTTCTAATATACTCTGCGGTTCAATATTCCCGTACACCTTCAAATTACACTCAGAACACATACCAAGTCCATTTCAAACTGAAACAAACACTATATAGTCCATTCCAACTGAAAGAAACACTTCAAACTGAAAAAATCACTATACAACACCTTCGAACTGGAGGCATCAATGTTCCCAGCCTAACCAATTAACTCCTGACTCCTAACACCAAACAGTTTAAAACCTGACCACTAACATATATAGTTTCTTATCCAAGTAAGCCAAGTACACTTCAAAAGCCATATACACTTCAAAAGTATATTAGACTTCAAGATATACCCGAGAAATCAGTTTAATCATCCCGTACACTTTTCTATGCTTACATAATCATCCCATATCACTTCCCAGGCTTACATACATCCCATATCACTTTCAGCGCTTACATAATCATCCCGTACACCTTCAAATCTCACTCAGAACACTCATATAGTTGTTTCGCAATTTCTAATATACTCTGCGGTTCAATATTCCCGTACACCTTCAAATTACACTCAGAACACATACCAAGTCCATTTCAAACTGAAACAAACACTATATAGTCCATTCCAACTGAAAGAAACACTTCAAACTGAAAAAATCACTATACAACACCTTCGAACTGGAGGCATCAATGTTCCCAGCCTAACCAATTAACTCCTGACTCCTAACACCAAACAGTTTAAAACCTGACCACTAACATATATAGTTTCTTATCCAAGTAAGCCAAGTACACTTCAAAAGCCATATACACTTCAAAAGTATATTAGACTTCAAGATATACCCGAGAAATCAGTTTAATCATCCCGTACACTTTTCTATGCTTACATAATCATCCCATATCACTTCCCAGGCTTACATACATCCCATATCACTTTCAGCGCTTACATAATCATCCCGTACACCTTCAAATCTCACTCAGAACACTCATATAGTTGTTTCGCAATTTCTAATATACTCTGCGGTTCAATATTCCCGTACACCTTCAAATTACACTCAGAACACATACCAAGTCCATTTCAAACTGAAACAAACACTATATAGTCCATTCCAACTGAAAGAAACACTTCAAACTGAAAAAATCACTATACAACACCTTCGAACTGGAGGCATCAATGTTCCCAGCCTAACCAATTAACTCCTGACTCCTAACACCAAACAGTTTAAAACCTGACCACTAACATATATAGTTTCTTATCCAAGTAAGCCAAGTACACTTCAAAAGCCATATACACTTCAAAAGTATATTAGACTTCAAGATATACCCGAGAAATCAGTTTAATCATCCCGTACACTTTTCTATGCTTACATAATCATCCCATATCACTTCCCAGGCTTACATACATCCCATATCACTTTCAGCGCTTACATAATCATCCCGTACACCTTCAAATCTCACTCAGAACACTCATATAGTTGTTTCGCAATTTCTAATATACTCTGCGGTTCAATATTCCCGTACACCTTCAAATTACACTCAGAACACATACCAAGTCCATTTCAAACTGAAACAAACACTATATAGTCCATTCCAACTGAAAGAAACACTTCAAACTGAAAAAATCACTATACAACACCTTCGAACTGGAGGCATCAATGTTCCCAGCCTAACCAATTAACTCCTGACTCCTAACACCAAACAGTTTAAAACCTGACCACTAACATATATAGTTTCTTATCCAAGTAAGCCAAGTACACTTCAAAAGCCATATACACTTCAAAAGTATATTAGACTTCAAGATATACCCGAGAAATCAGTTTAATCATCCCGTACACTTTTCTATGCTTACATAATCATCCCATATCACTTCCCAGGCTTACATACATCCCATATCACTTTCAGCGCTTACATAATCATCCCGTACACCTTCAAATCTCACTCAGAACACTCATATAGTTGTTTCGCAATTTCTAATATACTCTGCGGTTCAATATTCCCGTACACCTTCAAATTACACTCAGAACACATACCAAGTCCATTTCAAACTGAAACAAACACTATATAGTCCATTCCAACTGAAAGAAACACTTCAAACTGAAAAAATCACTATACAACACCTTCGAACTGGAGGCATCAATGTTCCCAGCCTAACCAATTAACTCCTGACTCCTAACACCAAACAGTTTAAAACCTGACCACTAACATATATAGTTTCTTATCCAAGTAAGCCAAGTACACTTCAAAAGCCATATACACTTCAAAAGTATATTAGACTTCAAGATATACCCGAGAAATCAGTTTAATCATCCCGTACACTTTTCTATGCTTACATAATCATCCCATATCACTTCCCAGGCTTACATACATCCCATATCACTTTCAGCGCTTACATAATCATCCCGTACACCTTCAAATCTCACTCAGAACACTCATATAGTTGTTTCGCAATTTCTAATATACTCTGCGGTTCAATATTCCCGTACACCTTCAAATTACACTCAGAACACATACCAAGTCCATTTCAAACTGAAACAAACACTATATAGTCCATTCCAACTGAAAGAAACACTTCAAACTGAAAAAATCACTATACAACACCTTCGAACTGGAGGCATCAATGTTCCCAGCCTAACCAATTAACTCCTGACTCCTAACACCAAACAGTTTAAAACCTGACCACTAACATATATAGTTTCTTATCCAAGTAAGCCAAGTACACTTCAAAAGCCATATACACTTCAAAAGTATATTAGACTTCAAGATATACCCGAGAAATCAGTTTAATCATCCCGTACACTTTTCTATGCTTACATAATCATCCCATATCACTTCCCAGGCTTACATACATCCCATATCACTTTCAGCGCTTACATAATCATCCCGTACACCTTCAAATCTCACTCAGAACACTCATATAGTTGTTTCGCAATTTCTAATATACTCTGCGGTTCAATATTCCCGTACACCTTCAAATTACACTCAGAACACATACCAAGTCCATTTCAAACTGAAACAAACACTATATAGTCCATTCCAACTGAAAGAAACACTTCAAACTGAAAAAATCACTATACAACACCTTCGAACTGGAGGCATCAATGTTCCCAGCCTAACCAATTAACTCCTGACTCCTAACACCAAACAGTTTAAAACCTGACCACTAACATATATAGTTTCTTATCCAAGTAAGCCAAGTACACTTCAAAAGCCATATACACTTCAAAAGTATATTAGACTTCAAGATATACCCGAGAAATCAGTTTAATCATCCCGTACACTTTTCTATGCTTACATAATCATCCCATATCACTTCCCAGGCTTACATACATCCCATATCACTTTCAGCGCTTACATAATCATCCCGTACACCTTCAAATCTCACTCAGAACACTCATATAGTTGTTTCGCAATTTCTAATATACTCTGCGGTTCAATATTCCCGTACACCTTCAAATTACACTCAGAACACATACCAAGTCCATTTCAAACTGAAACAAACACTATATAGTCCATTCCAACTGAAAGAAACACTTCAAACTGAAAAAATCACTATACAACACCTTCGAACTGGAGGCATCAATGTTCCCAGCCTAACCAATTAACTCCTGACTCCTAACACCAAACAGTTTAAAACCTGACCACTAACATATATAGTTTCTTATCCAAGTAAGCCAAGTACACTTCAAAAGCCATATACACTTCAAAAGTATATTAGACTTCAAGATATACCCGAGAAATCAGTTTAATCATCCCGTACACTTTTCTATGCTTACATAATCATCCCATATCACTTCCCAGGCTTACATACATCCCATATCACTTTCAGCGCTTACATAATCATCCCGTACACCTTCAAATCTCACTCAGAACACTCATATAGTTGTTTCGCAATTTCTAATATACTCTGCGGTTCAATATTCCCGTACACCTTCAAATTACACTCAGAACACATACCAAGTCCATTTCAAACTGAAACAAACACTATATAGTCCATTCCAACTGAAAGAAACACTTCAAACTGAAAAAATCACTATACAACACCTTCGAACTGGAGGCATCAATGTTCCCAGCCTAACCAATTAACTCCTGACTCCTAACACCAAACAGTTTAAAACCTGACCACTAACATATATAGTTTCTTATCCAAGTAAGCCAAGTACACTTCAAAAGCCATATACACTTCAAAAGTATATTAGACTTCAAGATATACCCGAGAAATCAGTTTAATCATCCCGTACACTTTTCTATGCTTACATAATCATCCCATATCACTTCCCAGGCTTACATACATCCCATATCACTTTCAGCGCTTACATAATCATCCCGTACACCTTCAAATCTCACTCAGAACACTCATATAGTTGTTTCGCAATTTCTAATATACTCTGCGGTTCAATATTCCCGTACACCTTCAAATTACACTCAGAACACATACCAAGTCCATTTCAAACTGAAACAAACACTATATAGTCCATTCCAACTGAAAGAAACACTTCAAACTGAAAAAATCACTATACAACACCTTCGAACTGGAGGCATCAATGTTCCCAGCCTAACCAATTAACTCCTGACTCCTAACACCAAACAGTTTAAAACCTGACCACTAACATATATAGTTTCTTATCCAAGTAAGCCAAGTACACTTCAAAAGCCATATACACTTCAAAAGTATATTAGACTTCAAGATATACCCGAGAAATCAGTTTAATCATCCCGTACACTTTTCTATGCTTACATAATCATCCCATATCACTTCCCAGGCTTACATACATCCCATATCACTTTCAGCGCTTACATAATCATCCCGTACACCTTCAAATCTCACTCAGAACACTCATATAGTTGTTTCGCAATTTCTAATATACTCTGCGGTTCAATATTCCCGTACACCTTCAAATTACACTCAGAACACATACCAAGTCCATTTCAAACTGAAACAAACACTATATAGTCCATTCCAACTGAAAGAAACACTTCAAACTGAAAAAATCACTATACAACACCTTCGAACTGGAGGCATCAATGTTCCCAGCCTAACCAATTAACTCCTGACTCCTAACACCAAACAGTTTAAAACCTGACCACTAACATATATAGTTTCTTATCCAAGTAAGCCAAGTACACTTCAAAAGCCATATACACTTCAAAAGTATATTAGACTTCAAGATATACCCGAGAAATCAGTTTAATCATCCCGTACACTTTTCTATGCTTACATAATCATCCCATATCACTTCCCAGGCTTACATACATCCCATATCACTTTCAGCGCTTACATAATCATCCCGTACACCTTCAAATCTCACTCAGAACACTCATATAGTTGTTTCGCAATTTCTAATATACTCTGCGGTTCAATATTCCCGTACACCTTCAAATTACACTCAGAACACATACCAAGTCCATTTCAAACTGAAACAAACACTATATAGTCCATTCCAACTGAAAGAAACACTTCAAACTGAAAAAATCACTATACAACACCTTCGAACTGGAGGCATCAATGTTCCCAGCCTAACCAATTAACTCCTGACTCCTAACACCAAACAGTTTAAAACCTGACCACTAACATATATAGTTTCTTATCCAAGTAAGCCAAGTACACTTCAAAAGCCATATACACTTCAAAAGTATATTAGACTTCAAGATATACCCGAGAAATCAGTTTAATCATCCCGTACACTTTTCTATGCTTACATAATCATCCCATATCACTTCCCAGGCTTACATACATCCCATATCACTTTCAGCGCTTACATAATCATCCCGTACACCTTCAAATCTCACTCAGAACACTCATATAGTTGTTTCGCAATTTCTAATATACTCTGCGGTTCAATATTCCCGTACACCTTCAAATTACACTCAGAACACATACCAAGTCCATTTCAAACTGAAACAAACACTATATAGTCCATTCCAACTGAAAGAAACACTTCAAACTGAAAAAATCACTATACAACACCTTCGAACTGGAGGCATCAATGTTCCCAGCCTAACCAATTAACTCCTGACTCCTAACACCAAACAGTTTAAAACCTGACCACTAACATATATAGTTTCTTATCCAAGTAAGCCAAGTACACTTCAAAAGCCATATACACTTCAAAAGTATATTAGACTTCAAGATATACCCGAGAAATCAGTTTAATCATCCCGTACACTTTTCTATGCTTACATAATCATCCCATATCACTTCCCAGGCTTACATACATCCCATATCACTTTCAGCGCTTACATAATCATCCCGTACACCTTCAAATCTCACTCAGAACACTCATATAGTTGTTTCGCAATTTCTAATATACTCTGCGGTTCAATATTCCCGTACACCTTCAAATTACACTCAGAACACATACCAAGTCCATTTCAAACTGAAACAAACACTATATAGTCCATTCCAACTGAAAGAAACACTTCAAACTGAAAAAATCACTATACAACACCTTCGAACTGGAGGCATCAATGTTCCCAGCCTAACCAATTAACTCCTGACTCCTAACACCAAACAGTTTAAAACCTGACCACTAACATATATAGTTTCTTATCCAAGTAAGCCAAGTACACTTCAAAAGCCATATACACTTCAAAAGTATATTAGACTTCAAGATATACCCGAGAAATCAGTTTAATCATCCCGTACACTTTTCTATGCTTACATAATCATCCCATATCACTTCCCAGGCTTACATACATCCCATATCACTTTCAGCGCTTACATAATCATCCCGTACACCTTCAAATCTCACTCAGAACACTCATATAGTTGTTTCGCAATTTCTAATATACTCTGCGGTTCAATATTCCCGTACACCTTCAAATTACACTCAGAACACATACCAAGTCCATTTCAAACTGAAACAAACACTATATAGTCCATTCCAACTGAAAGAAACACTTCAAACTGAAAAAATCACTATACAACACCTTCGAACTGGAGGCATCAATGTTCCCAGCCTAACCAATTAACTCCTGACTCCTAACACCAAACAGTTTAAAACCTGACCACTAACATATATAGTTTCTTATCCAAGTAAGCCAAGTACACTTCAAAAGCCATATACACTTCAAAAGTATATTAGACTTCAAGATATACCCGAGAAATCAGTTTAATCATCCCGTACACTTTTCTATGCTTACATAATCATCCCATATCACTTCCCAGGCTTACATACATCCCATATCACTTTCAGCGCTTACATAATCATCCCGTACACCTTCAAATCTCACTCAGAACACTCATATAGTTGTTTCGCAATTTCTAATATACTCTGCGGTTCAATATTCCCGTACACCTTCAAATTACACTCAGAACACATACCAAGTCCATTTCAAACTGAAACAAACACTATATAGTCCATTCCAACTGAAAGAAACACTTCAAACTGAAAAAATCACTATACAACACCTTCGAACTGGAGGCATCAATGTTCCCAGCCTAACCAATTAACTCCTGACTCCTAACACCAAACAGTTTAAAACCTGACCACTAACATATATAGTTTCTTATCCAAGTAAGCCAAGTACACTTCAAAAGCCATATACACTTCAAAAGTATATTAGACTTCAAGATATACCCGAGAAATCAGTTTAATCATCCCGTACACTTTTCTATGCTTACATAATCATCCCATATCACTTCCCAGGCTTACATACATCCCATATCACTTTCAGCGCTTACATAATCATCCCGTACACCTTCAAATCTCACTCAGAACACTCATATAGTTGTTTCGCAATTTCTAATATACTCTGCGGTTCAATATTCCCGTACACCTTCAAATTACACTCAGAACACATACCAAGTCCATTTCAAACTGAAACAAACACTATATAGTCCATTCCAACTGAAAGAAACACTTCAAACTGAAAAAATCACTATACAACACCTTCGAACTGGAGGCATCAATGTTCCCAGCCTAACCAATTAACTCCTGACTCCTAACACCAAACAGTTTAAAACCTGACCACTAACATATATAGTTTCTTATCCAAGTAAGCCAAGTACACTTCAAAAGCCATATACACTTCAAAAGTATATTAGACTTCAAGATATACCCGAGAAATCAGTTTAATCATCCCGTACACTTTTCTATGCTTACATAATCATCCCATATCACTTCCCAGGCTTACATACATCCCATATCACTTTCAGCGCTTACATAATCATCCCGTACACCTTCAAATCTCACTCAGAACACTCATATAGTTGTTTCGCAATTTCTAATATACTCTGCGGTTCAATATTCCCGTACACCTTCAAATTACACTCAGAACACATACCAAGTCCATTTCAAACTGAAACAAACACTATATAGTCCATTCCAACTGAAAGAAACACTTCAAACTGAAAAAATCACTATACAACACCTTCGAACTTGCTAAAATTTTCATATTTGTACATGCTTGGTCATGATATTTCTTTGTTTGGCCATCATAGACAACATACACAAGTGCAAACAACATTTCGCAGAATCACTGGCTACGAAATTGCATCTAAGACTAAGGGGTCTGAGCCAGATGTGCACACAGGATACAGGTATGCAAGCATATAATAATTCGTTGGCGACGACATCGTACAGACACTTCTGCACGAGCAATAATTTATTTCTCGCGAAATAGCACCCACCCACGCGTCAACATCATTACGACATGTGAGTGAGACTAGCAGCAGCCTACGTAAAATGTGAGTCAGCAGCAGCAAGACACGCAAAAATGACGCCGTCGTTGATGACGTGTGAGTGAGCAACAATAAAATGTAGAAATGTCGACGATAACGACATGTGTAGAGCAGGGGTAGCAAACATAGGTAAATCGGGTGCCGCCATCCCCTGCCGTGCATCCGTGTCGTCGACGACGATGTGAGATGGGAGGTGTGGTGGTAGAACTTGTCACGTCGTCGACGACGTGTGGTGGGGATGTGGTGGTGGGTGGTGCAGCCGTCTCGTCTGCTTTGCCGCAGTTGTGTTGTGTCAGGGTGCTGTGCCGTGTCGTCGTCGTCGACGTAGTCAGGTGGTGGAAGCTGTGGTGCAGCTGGCAGCCATGTCATCGTCAACGACGTGACGTGTGAAGTGGGAGGTGGGACATGTCGTGGTGCAGCCGTGTCGTGAGGTGGTGCGTCTCATGGCGCGGCCATCTCCTTGTCGTCGACGTGGAGTGGTGGATGTGGTGGTGGTACAGCCGTGGCATCCCTCGTGACGTTGTAGACGACGTGAGTCTTGTGGTGTAGCCTTATCGCCCGCAGCTGTCTCTCGTCGTAGCGTGCCTCAACGCGCAGCCGCCTCGTCTCGTCAACCTCAATGTCGGGTGGTTCTTGTGGCACAGCCGTCTTGTCTCGCCGTCGACGAAGTGGTGATGGGTCAGGTGACACAGTTGTTCCGTCTTGTAGGGGCGTAGGTAGCCATTACACAGATATGAGGGGCAAAGAACGGGGCGTAAGTGTAGGTGTGGGGGGGTCAGTCGCTGGGAAACAGGCTAAGTGGGTGTTATTCAATCGTAAAGCATATCAAACGGAGTCGGAGCAGTCTGCCCAAGTGGCAAAGAGTGACCGTTGACGTGCGAAGAACAGGGTGCTGCGGTAGGATGGGCCGTGAGGGCGTGGTGGCGTAGGTTGGAAACGGGGAAGGTGAGTGTGCCCTGGTGGGGGGACGTTAGCCGTCGACCGGGAAAGGACAGGGTGTATCCATTAAATAACGAAGGGGGAGGCATAGGCGAGAGGCGGCGAGGGGTGTGGGTTTCAGGGGTTCAGGACAGTTGAGAAGGTGCTGAAGAATAGAATAGTGGTCGGTATGTGAGAAATACAAGGGCGAAATAGACTAACCGAATGAAAGGGGTAACGAACGATTCTCGTCCCAACGAAAAGGGCGAGTAGAGAATGGCCATGAGGGCGGGCATTCAGACGCGGAGAGAGCGATGAGAGCGATGTTTACGAGGGAGTACTCCCCTGTAGAACATCTTCGTCGTGGACGAAGGGAGAGGGGTTGTGAGGTGTGGTTTGGAAGCAGTGGGGTGCTGCCTAGCCGTCTCATTCCTTCGTCGACAACGAGAGAAGTGGGCAGGGAAGTGGTGAGGCGTGCGAGAACCGTTGAGTCACCGAGGAAAGTGGGTGAGGATTGAAGGTGCCGTTCCGTTGAGGGAGGGGTTGACGACACATGGTGGGAGGTGTGGTGTGGTGCAGCTGCGATTTCCGGTGGAAGATCTCGTGGTGCAGGTGGTACAGCCGTCTCGCGTCCTGTCGCCGTCAACGACGTGAGCTGGAAGGGGTGGTGCAACTGGGATAGTCGTCTCGCGTCGTTTCGTCGTCGACGACGTGTTATGGGCCGCGTGGTGCAGCCGGGACATGGTGGGAGGTGTGGTGCAGCGTCGTGTCGTCGTCGACGACGTGTGGTGGGAGGCGTGGAGAGGTGAGAGGTGTGGTGCAGCCGCGATGTCTGGCGGTGGCTCTCCGCTTCCCTCCTCTATTTTCTAGTCGTCTTGGCCCCATTCCGTCGTCGAAGGTGGGAGGTGGGGAGCCGTCTCGCATCGTGTCGTCGTCGTCGACGTCTGGTGGGAGGCGTGGAGAGGCAGGAGGTGTGGCGCAGCCGCGATGTCTGGTGTAAGGTCTCGTGGTGGCTCTTCGCTTCCCTCCGCTTTTTCTAGTGGTTTTGGCCCCACAGCGCTGGTGGTACAGCTGTATCGCGTCGCGTCGTCGTCGTCGACGTGTGGTGGGAGGGGTGATACCAATGCGCAAGACAGGAGTCCTGGTGCAGGCCCGTTAAATGGGGCGTCAAGACTGGGGTGACGTGGGGTGCTTACCTCGGCCATGCACGCGTGGTGGGCGTCCTGGTGTAGCCGCATCCTGGGCAGCCGTGCCATTCCGTCGTCGAAGGAGGGAGGTGGGGAGTTGGTGCAGCCGCGCCCGTCGTTGGAGAGGGGATGTAGGGAGTCGGTGCAGCCACGTCCGTCGAAAGAGACAGGTTGGGGGCATCCTGGGGCAGTCATCCTGCTCCGTCGAAGGAAGGGGTCGTGGAAGGACGGAGGTTGGTGAGGGGACTCGTCAAGAGGGAGGTTCGGGGTGTCCTGGGGCAGCCGTCGCGTTCCGTGGTCGAAGAAGGGAGGTGGGGAGGTGTTGTCGAAAAAGAGAGGTTGGATTGCCGACCTAGATAACGAGATCGTCTACTAGGGACTACTCCCCAGTAGATGGCAACGAGAGGTGGGAGCCAGGGCTTACCACAGAGGCCGATTGCACGGAACTTGCTTCCGTGCAGTCGAAAGTGAAAGATAGACACTGCACGAGGGTGGTCCTCGTGCAGTGTGTCGTCGTCGACGAAGATTCGCGGCCGTGGGAAGTAAACGACACACAGCTGTGCACAGCCAGCGCACAGCCGCCAGTGCACAGCCAGTGCACAGCCCCACGGAACCGCATTCGTCGCCGACGAATGCAGACTGTGGGAAGCTCCACGCACCCGGGTGTAACAAAGTTGCCGGTGGGAGCTTTCCCACAGTCCGCATTCGTCCACGACGAACTTATCTCTGCACGATCTTGCTCGTGCAGCCACTCTCCTTCCTCTCTCCCCTCGTCGCGCCCGAGGGACGTTCTGTCGGGGAGTAGTCCCTGGCATCGCGGCCCTCGTCTCTCGTCCCTCCTCGGTCGCCTCAAGCTGCCTACGGCAGCCTCTCGTCCCCTACAGCCTCCTGGAGTGCCCAATGACCGCCTTCGCCCCCAACGGCTGCCTCTCGTCGCCAACGGCTCCCTGTCGCGCCCAATGCCCGTTTCCCGCCGCCAACGGCTGCCTCTCGTCCCCTACGGCCTCTTGGCGTGCCCAATGACCGCCTCTCTCCCCCCACGGCCGTCTCTCGCCCCGTACGGCCGTCTCTCGTCGCCAACGGCTGCCTCTCGTCCCCTACGGCTCCCTGTCGCGCCCAACGACCCCTTCTCGCCCCCAACGGCTGCCTCTCGTCCCCTACGGCTCCCTGTCGCGCCCAACGACCCCCTCTCGCCCCGTACGGCCGTCTCTCGTCGCCAACGGCTGCCTCTCGTCCCCTACGGCCTCCTGGCATGCCTAACGACCCCCTCTCGCCCCCAACGGCTGCCTCTCGTCCCCTACGGCTCCCTGTCGCGCCCAACGACCCCTTCTCGCCCCGTACGGCCGTCTCTCGTCGCCAACGGCTGCCTCTTGTCCCCTACGGCCTCCTGGCATGCCTAACGACCCCCTCTCGCCCCCAACGGCTGCCTCTCGTCCCCTACGGTTTCCTGGCGTGCCCAATGACCGCCTCTCTCCCCCCACGGCCGTCTCTCGCCCCGTACGGCCGTCTCTCGTCGCCAACGGCTGCCTCCCGTCCCCTCCGGCCTCCTGGCGTGCCCAATGACCCCTTCCCGCCGCCTACGGCTGCCTCTTGTCCCCTACGGCCTCCTGGCGTGCCCAACGACCCCTTCTCGCCCCCAACGGCTCCCTGTCGCGCCCAATGCCCGTTTCCCGCCGCCTACGGCTGCCTCTCGTCCCCTACGGCCTCCTGGCGTGCCCAATGACCGCCTCTCTCCCCCCACGGCCGTCTCTCACCCCGTACGGCCGTCTCTCGCCCCGTACGGCCGTCTCTCGTCGCCAACGGCTGCCTCTCGTCCCCTAGGGCCTCCTGGCGTGCCCAATGACCGCCTCTCTCCCCCCACGGCCGTCTCTCGCCCCCTACGGCCGTCTCTCGTCGCCAACGGCTCCCTGTCGCGCCCTATGGCCGTTTCTCGCTGCCTACGGCAGCCTCTCGTCCCCTACGGCCTCCTGGCATGCTCAACAACTGCCTCTAGCCCCCAACGGCTGCCTCTCGCCCCCGTACGGCCTCCTGGCATGCCCAACGACTGCCTCCTGCCTCAACGGCCGTCGCTTATCGCCAACGGCTCCCTGTCGCACCTGGTAGCCGTCTCTCGCCCCGTACGGATGCCTCTCGCCCCCTACGGCCTCCTGGCGTAGCAAGCGCCACGCGTCCACGTTCCAGGTAAGCACCACATGTCCCTCAGCCTTGACGCTCACTAACGACCCACCCCAGTCCTCACCACCATATCACAGTCTCTCTCGCCCGTCTACACCTACCATGTCCCGTTTTGACGGGCGCCCGCCCTTCACGCTAGGTGACGAGACAGCTGTCGACGAAGCGACAAGGCAGGACCAGGGGACCAAGGGGCGAGGACCACCTGACCCTCTGCCTCGACGAAGGGAGACGGCTGCATCACGACCACACCCCCCACCACCTCACCTGGTCGACAAAGGGGCGATACGGCTGCGCCACAGGAGAACTGCACCACCACCATACGACGAAGGGGCGACAGACGCCACGGCTGTACCGCCGCCACCACATCCACCTCTCCACGTCGTCGACGAGGACATGGGTGCCACCTCACGACATGGCTGCGCCACCACACCTCTTGCCACCTCACGTCGTCGACGACGACACGAGACGCACCACGCGTTGTCAACCCCTCCATCAACAAGGCCACGAACGGCACCATTGCAGCTTCACCACCCCTCTTACCATTTCACGTCGTCGACGACGACACGAGACGACTGCACCTCCCACGTCGTCGTTGAGGGCACGAACCGGCAGGAAACCCACCACCACTTCGTCGACGACGACGAGACGACACAGGTACCGCAGGAGACCTACGCAGTAATGACGGGGTCAACCACTTCCCATCGTCGACGAGGGATGGCTGCGCCACGATACCCACCGTCTCACGTCGTGAACCCCTACCCGACATCGTCGACGAGGCGACACAGCTACGCCACAAGACCTTCTCCACGTCGCCGATGAAGGGGCGACACGGCTGCACGACCGTCGGCGACGAAGGTGCGAGAGACGCCACGGCTGTCCCACCACCCCATCAACCACTTCAACCACTTTACTTTGTCTTCAACGGCACGAGACGGCTGCACTACGACACCCCACCACCCGACGTCCACGACGATACGATACAGCTACAACCCCCCTCCCCACCTCATCGACAACATGACGCGCGACGGCTATACCACCGGCACCACCGTTCTCACAACACATTGCATTGCTCGTCCTCTATCCCCCCCCCCCCCCCCCCCCCCCCCTCGCGGGCAAGGGACGTTCTGCCGGGGAGTAGTCCCTGGCACTCTGTCTCTTGTCCGATTCCACTTATTCACGCGTCGTCGACGACGTCATTTATAGGTTTGCTGCTCCTGTTCGTGCTTTCACTCCACTTCGTCCGCGATGAATTATTTCGTCTGCTGCTGCTGCTCGTGCATTCACTCTACTTCGTCGACGACGAATTTTGTTTGTCTGCTGCTGCTGCTCTCACACTTCATCATTGACGACGTAATTTTTACGTCCGCTGCTGCTGCTCATGCTTTCACCCCACTTCGTCGACGACGAAGTTTTCTCGTCTGCTGCTGCTACTGTCACTCACACGTCGTCGACGACGACGTAATTTTTACGTTTGCTGCTGCTGCTCGTGCATTCACTTTACTTCGTCGACGACGAATTATTTCGTCTGCTGCTGCTGCTCTCACACGTTGTCGATGACAACGTAATTTTTATGTCTGCTGCTGCTGCTCATGCATTCACTCTACTTCGTCGACGACGAAGTTTTTTCATCTGCTGCTGCTGCTCTCACACTTCGTCGTCGACGTAATTTTTACGTCTGCGGCTGCTGCTCATGCTTTCACCCCACTTCGTCGATGACGAAGCTTTTTCGTCTGCTGCTGCTGCTCTCACACTTCGTCGTCGACGTAATTTTTACGTCTGCCGCGGCTGCTCATGCTTTCATCCCACTTCGTCGACGACGAAGTTTTTTCATCTGCTGCTGCTGCTCTCACACTTCGTCGACGACAGATTTTTTTTGTCTGCTACTGCTGCTGTCACTCACACGTCGTCGTCGACGAATTATTTTCGTCTGCTGCTGCTGCTCTCACTGGGGTGTCGACGACAATGACATTTTTTTTTCTGTTGCTGCTGCTCTCACTCACATGTCGTCGACGATGACATTTTTACATTTCCTACTGGAGGTACCACTTTGTCGGCGACGAATAATTCTTGACTCACACAACTGTATCCTGGGCAGCATTTCGTCGGCGACGAAACATTTTTTACTTGCGCACCTGTGCTCTGGGTATTGTATACTCGGGCACCTGTGTCCTGGATGCCAGTTCGTCGGCGACGCAAGATTCTTTACTTGCGCACCTGTCTGCTTTGTATCAATTTGTCGGCGACGAATCATTTACTTGTGCACCTGTGTCCTGGGTACATTTCGTCGCCGACGAATGATTTTTTTTTACTTACACACCTGTGCCCTGGGCAACATTTTGTCGGAGACGAAAGATTCTTGACTCACGCACCTGGGGCACCCACCACTACACTCCGTGCCCTCACCACCACTCCGTCGATGACTGCTCACCCCAGCAACCACTTCAACCAACCACACTTTGTCGACGAGCGGATGGTTGCGCCACGGACACGGCTGCACGACGAGACCCACCGCATATCGTCGTCGACGAAGGGGCGAGAGACGCCACAGCTGTACCAGAGACTCATGACACCACTCTGTTAACGAAGGAGTGACACGGCTGCAGCAGAGGACTCACCACACCACTCCGTCAACGACGAAACGATGCAGCTGGACTGAGAGGCCCACCACACCACACTGCGTTGACGAAGGAGCAATGCAGCTGGACCAGGACGACCACTTCACGACTCCTTCGACGAAGGAGTGACGGAGCTGCGCAGGTGAGTAACCAGTGACCACACCACTCCGTCGACAAAGGAGTGACACGGCTGGCAGGGGACTCACCACACCACTCCGTCAACGACGAAACGATGCAGCTGGACCGAGTGGCCCACCACGCCACACTCCGTTGACGAAGGAGCAATGCAGCTGGAACAGGACGACCACACCACTCCGTCGACGAAGGAGTGACACGGCTGCCACAGGGGACTCACCACACCACTCCGTCGACGACGAAACGATGCAGCTGGACTGAGAGGCCCACCACACCACACTCCGTTGACGAAGGAGAAATGCAGCTCATTCTCTCCCCCCCTCGCGGGCGAGGGACGTTCTGCCGGGGAGTAGTCCCTGGCACTATGTCTCTCATCCAATTCCACTTATTCACATGTCGTCGACGACGTCATTTTTACATTTGCTGCTGCTGTTCATGCTTTGACTCCACTTCGTCGGCGACGAATTTTTTCGTCTACTGCTGCTGCTCTTGCACTTCGTCGTCGATGCCGTGATTTCTACGTCTGCTGCTGCTGCTTTCACACTTCGTCGTCGTCGATGTAATTTTACGTCTGCTGCTGCTGCTGTCACTCACACATCGTCGACGACAAATTATTTTTATCTGCTGCTGCTGTCTTACACTTCGTTGGCGACGAATTGTTTCATCCACTGCTGCTGCTCTCACACTTCGTTGACGATGACATAATTTTAATTTTACGGCTGCTGCTGCTGCTGGTGCTGTTACTCACACGTCGTCGACGGCTGCAGCTCTCACTCACACTTCGTCGTCGTCGAAATTTCTGCTGCTGCTGCTTCACTCACACACCACGACGCTGCTCTGTCGATGACGAACAGACAGAGCTGCAACAGGAGGCCCACCACACCACTCCGTCGACGAAGGGGCAATGCAGGTGTACCAGGGGATGCACGACACCATGGACACAGCGGCACCAGGCGAGAACCACCACACCACTCCTTCTACGTCCGTCGACGAAGGAGTATTGCAACTGCATCACGAGCCACATGACACTACTCCATCGATGAAGGAGTGTTATGGCTGCAGCTAGAGACTCACGACACCACTCTGTCGATGAAAGAGCAACGCAGCTGCAGCAGGATATCCTCCACACCATTCCATTGATGACGAGACGATGCAGCTGCAGCAGGCGACCCTCCACACCACTCCGTCGATGAAGGAGCGACACACCTGCACCAGGAGACTCACCACACCCTCCGTCGACGAAGATAGCCATCCCACACCATCTTCGTGCAGTTCCACCACCATTCTGTCCACAATGAGTATTCAGTAGATACGAATTTTCTCTGCTCCTGTTAACAAGCACCCCAGTCTGTAACTCAGGTGCATTCTTTAGCCCATCTGTAGCCACACCCTAGTCATACCCTGCCACCCACCCTAGCTGTACCCTAGTCATATTCTGTCATCCACCCTAGCCATGCCCTAGTCCACACCCTAGTCATACCCTGCCACCCACCCTAGCTGTACCCTAGTCAAAAAAGTTTTGTACCCTACCCTAATTCCAAATCAATTCTTCTAGATAACCCTGCTTGATCTGGAGAAGGATCAGGCGCTCCTTCTTGTCTAGAAAGGGGTGCTTCCTAGATCCTGAAGTCCGATTTGGACATTGGTGAGCGCTGTGTGGCGTTTTTCTCCCACGGATGACAGTTCGTGTGAACGTGGTGGACAATAGGCGGAGTCAGTTGACCTGTAGAACAATAGTTCTATTGTTCTTCAGATGACTCAACCGATTGCCGTATTCGGACCTGATGAGGCCTTTAAAGGCCGAAATAGGATCCTGGACTTTCCCCAAGTCCTATTGTCCACTCGGCACAGGCCCCCCAGTCGCTTCCTTCCCTCCATCGTCCTTGGCGTTGGAAATACTAACCCCTAACCCCTAACCCCCGACTCAACGACGGACGTGCACCCAACCCTAGGGTTGGGTTGGGAATGTGGGTCACCTCGCTCAGCTGGTGTCGGTTCGAACAATCGACATGTCTAGCGATGAGATGACTTGCTTGTTCGCCCTTGCTTACTCCAGCTCTGATGTCGACCATTGTGTCTGGCGTTTTTACGTACATTTCGTAAATAATGTACTTAGGTGGTTTCCCGTAACTGTTCTTACATGTTACTGGGTATTGGTTAGTTTTCTTGTTGTGTGTCCTTCGGGATAACGGTCTTCGCCTTCAAAGATCTTCGGACTTTGATGTGGGAGCGATCCGTTATCTCGGTTCACTCGGATCTCACCCGGACCGTTGGTCCGTGATGGGGATTCCCCATAGCCTTACCTTTGCAGGGTCCTACTCGGGTCCTGTCTTGGCGAGCGCTATTGTGGCGTTTTCCTCTCACGACCTGTCAGGCGTGTGACGAAGTGGACAATAGGCGGAGTCAGCTGCCCAGAGAACAATAGTTCTATTGTTCTCTGAATGACTCAACCGATTGCCGTTTTCGGACCTGATGAGGCCTATAAAGGCCGAAATAGGATCCCGGACTTATCCCAAGTCCTATTGTCCACATCGGCACACAGGCCCCTCAGTCGCACTCCTCCTCGCTGCGCTCGTCGTAGTGCTCCTCCCCTAACCCTAACCCCTGATGAGGCCTATAAAGGCCGAAATAGGATCCTGGACTTATCCCAAGTCCTATTGTCCACATCGGCACACACAGGCCCTCAGTCGCACTCCCCTAACCCCCTAACCCCGACAGCAGGTACAGCAGATACACGTTTTGGACCTTGTATCTGTGGAGGGCATAAGGTATTCCGACCCGCCATATAAGTAGAGGCCTTTAAAGGCCGAAATAGGATCCCGGACTTATCCCAAGTCCTATTGTCCACATCGGCACACACAGGCCCTCAGTCGCACTCCTCCTCGCTGCGCTCATCGTAGTGCTCCTCCCCTAACCCCTAAACACCCCCCGGGGGGGTTCCATGGCTTGTATAGTAAAAGGTATATCTGTCGAAGGCATGATAGGAGCGAACAGTTACGCAGGACTCAAGACCGGATTTTTAAGATGGCATCGGTTGGGGGAGGCCCCTCGCGGCCCTCCTTTGGTTCGCCGGCCCATCCACTCCCATATCGCGGAACCGCAATTGAAGCATAGAGTGGGTGACCAGTTCCATGAGTAAATGTTGCTCACTCATGGCCTGGTCACGAGGCTATGCGCGAGGGCATAATAGGCCGATGCCTGAGGCCAAATAAAAGATACAGGAGAAATACAGAAAGGTAACCCTGATACGACAGCAACAATACAGGAGCTAAATATGATGAATGCGTCGACCGGCGATGCTCGTCCTTATTCATTCGCAACCTCGACAGACAAACTAAGCTGAGGGGTCATACGGACAAAAAGATTGACGAACCTTCAAAACCCTCAGTCTCTCCACCTCCACATTGTCCACTTCCTCGTACCCGCCATATGGATCCTCCAGAGCATATCCCTGGATGGGTGGACGTTGTGGTGCAGGCTGAGCTCTGGGGGACTGCTGGGGCGGCGACGGAGGGGAACCATGCGTCGGCAACCCACCGCTGCGCGACATCCTGCCGACGCTATAGTCGTTCTCTCTCGACCCACCCGCCTGAGACATTTTCCGAGAGAGATCTGGCTGAGGTTGGATCTGGGGCTGTTGAGGATACCCATTGTGATCCAACGACATCCCCGGCTGCAACCCCGCTGCAACCAGCAGGTCCCGCCCCGCAGCACGCGCGCCCGTGAATCCTTGGCGCCCGTAGTCCTCGTATTCTTGGCGAGGCTGCTGCTGCCGGCGCTGGTAATGATAGTCTGGTCCCGCAAAAGCCGCATATGGTGCCGCCCCCTCGGTAAACCCATTTGCAAATGCACTCATCGTCCTCACACTCGCGACACCCACACCTGCCGCACCTCCAGTGGCAGGGGCATCAAACTGCCTATACAGCTCCCCAGGACGGAGCACGCCGCGGCCCCTCTCGCGCACGTTGTATGTCTCGTGAGCGTGACCGGTGCTCGACGGCGGCTGCGCATACGTCCCATTTCCCGATACGTCCGGGTAGTGTCCGGCAATGGGGTAACCCTGACCGTCGTACCCTCCACTGTCATACCCAAGACTGCGGGCACCATACCCGCCGTGGGAGCCTTTGCTGTGTCCTCTTCCGTCAGCGTCGTAACGGTCGTGCAGGAGGATGGGGCTAGAAGCTGTGGCGGCTTCAGCTGCTACTTTCTCGGTGTCCTCATCCAATTTCTTTGCACGGTAACGTCGGACAACGCTGGCGATGAGGGAGACGACGACGAGGAGACCAAGGAGACCGACGATGGCGAATACGCCAGCGACTTGAGCTTTGTCATTGAAGAAGCTGGAGTGGGGACTTAGTAATATGTGATTACGATGACAAGAAAATGCATACTCTTTGGTCGTGCCGCTGGGGACGGGGGTATGCGTAGGTTGGAGTGTGGGAGTGATGGTGGTGAGAGACGTGCTGGTGACGAGACCACCTGTGATCGAGGTTTGGGTTACAATGGGAGGGACGGTTGGTATTATGGCAGGATTTGAGACGGAGGATGTGGACGAGAGTGTGATGGATGAGGCAGTGGTTAGCGAGGTGGTGGAAGAAGAGCTGGACGAAGCGGTGGAGGTTGAAGAGGGGAAGGAAGATGTAGAGGTGACGGTTGAAGAGGTGGTTGTCCTGGTCGAGGCGGCAGTACTGGTGGCAGACGTGGTACTCGCCGCAGTCGTCCCGGTTGCGGTTGTGGGGATAACCGGAGACGGGGTAACTGGAGGGACAACTGGGAAATCTGAGGTCAGTTCAGTCGGGCGAGATTGGTAGGTGACATACGTGACATGGCGTAGAGGCCAACGGCGTGGAGAAATACACGCAGAAGTGCACAGATGCGACCAACGGTAGGTGCTCTTGTTTGGAAAAGCGACCTGCCATTCTCTCGGGGTCGAACGATCAGCGGAAAGAGTTGTACCAGAATCACGTGCTCAGTGATCTGTGTTCCAGAGCCGGAGCATTTGCGGAGCATACACCCCGGCGTCACGATTTCCCTGAGCTATTGTGTACAAAAGCCGAACGCCAAACAGTAGAGCTTGCACGAATGCGTAGGACATGCCCGACTTACACCAAGTATTATAGATTCATGTCCTGCCAGGACTCGCTCAATGTTCCTCTGTCACCCCCTCGGTCACTGGTCGATCCAAGGGTCGAACCCCCATACTCTGATGTGGGGAAAGGGCTGTCACATAAGTTGAACGAGGGCTCACGACCGCAATGGCGACTCTCCCTGTTTCACCTTCCCTTCACCTGCCGATTCCCTCCCGTTGTCCAACACAACCCACGTCCCGTTTTCTCTCCGCCGACCTTGCGTTCTGGTCTCCGAAATACCCATTGTGCCATTTGATTCAGCGTCGTATCTCTCGACGTGCAACTGTCCTAGTGAGCATGAGACTTCTAATTCGCATGGCCAGGGCGACATAGAGGGAAACGTGGAAGTACAGAGGTGTATCAACCAGGCGTTGGAAGGGGATTCTCATACTGAAAACATCGTGAAAGAGGAGACGGGGGATGGAGATGAAAGAGTATGGAGAATCTGAGGATGAGTCGTGAAGGATTGCATGTGCCGCGACGGTGCGGCTTTCGACTTCTACATACCTGTTGTCGTCCATTCCCTCACGTTTCAACCAAATACAGCGGACAATCCACCAGGCCAAATGAACGCAAGACCCTGAAGACATTGTCTTCATGAGGGGCGTGTGGCGGATTCTGTTATGAGGTGCGTCAAGTTCTCCTTTTTTTAATCTCTGCAAAGACCGAATGTTCGGCACAGTTCCTACGGGGTTCGGAGGGATGGACTCTCAGACGTAGATTTGTTACATGTTTGACCTTGGAGGAGGTTACTGAAAGGGCGAAAGCTTGTCGGCTCAACATTTTGAAGACCCGGGATGAGATGCAGAGGAGGAGTAGACCGACAGATCCAGCAGAAGAAGAGTATTGTGGAGGTGAGGTGGGGAAGCGAAAGACGTCGGTGCAGGAGCTTCCTGACTGGGAATTGCTCAGATGGGGGTGGCTGCCTGCAAGGAGAGATTGTTCCTCCGTTTGCATTTATGTGTTGCAGACCAGATCCCGACGACTCCTACGTCACATTCACGGCTGCTGCCAAGGCTGCTTATCTGTGCTTGATACTCGCCGTGCGTCCTCAGCCCCTCACCTTTCTGCTCCGTCTAATACCTTCACAGTAAGGCTGTTCTTCCAACAAGAACCAACTCCTCCTCGCCCATTTCGATCCCCCGCAGATGCCTCAACCCCAGTCCCTCCATGACCGCCAAACCCGCGTTGTACGGAACAGTGGCCTTCCAACCGCGATTGTCCAAGCGACGATCGTCCGTCCCGCGACTGTCACTTGGCGAGCCCCAGTACCAGGGCCGATATTTGTATGTCCCGGTCTTCCTCGTAGACCATCTCTCACTATACTCTTCGTAGAGCCATGAGCCCACGCCAATCGTCCCTTCCCAGCATCTACATCGTCGTAAGCTGACCTGGTTTACCTCCGTATGGTTCATTGTAACACGATCTTTGGATGGTTATTGATGCATGTTCCCTCTCTTCTACACGCATTCAAGACTCACCCATTCCGTTTCGACGACCGCTCACTTCAAATTCTGATACAGCAATTGCTCCCCTGGCAAGCACTGATGTACGTCTTCGTTGAGTCAAGGAGGGTGATTGGAAACGTGACGTACAATCGAGGGACCTGTTTCCGCTACGGACCGCTGCGGGAGATTACGGCCCCAGAGGATTGACTGGAAGATTTTTGAGCCCGAGGATAAGAAGGGGGGGTTCAAATCTAGAGAGAGTGAGAGAGGCAGAGGTCCTGCCTTTGCCGATGGCGCTCGTGCTATGTACCCACATAGAACGACGAACGCGCAGATGATGCCCGCTTGTGCACCCTGGTTGGACGGGCCTGATTATGGTCTTCTATAACGCAGAAGTCCAGCATGGACAACCCTCACTAGACGAGAGGGATATAGAACGTACCAGCGTCGCAGTCATCAGGCCTTAGGTTCTCCTCACCTCGCGATGCAGAACTCAATGTTGAAAAATGGTATTGAGGATCAAAGGTAGTTTCACGTAGGCAGTCCCTCAGACAATAAATGGATCAAGCGCGAGACATCCACGGTCTTGAGAGAGGGCCCGGCCTAGCCGCGCTCTTTGAGCCTTCGTTAAGGTGAGGCCAGTCTTGGAAATATGCGGCATGCTTGTCAGGAGGAGGGAGTAGCCCGGTTCATCTTTTTTACGACTGAATGGGACGGATTGCCTCTGCGTTGTTGAGTAAATTCATCAATTCTCCCATGTGATGCTGAGATGACTTGCTATGAACGCACGACCAAACAGCCTTAAGACTTATGACAGCGCAAATTCACCATATTGAATCAGTGTATTTAATATGATGACCAACACTTGTGTCATCCGTCGTTGAAGTAGTATCGAAAACTGTTGAATATTTGAGATCAGGTTTGGGATGAATGAAGCGCTCGGGAGAGAGGCTTGCGAAGTAATAGCAGCTCGACCCTCATTGGGGGGTAAGCAGATTCCGACGAACTTTCTCCAAGTCTTCATCGCTGAGCCCGGCATGTCCCTTCAAGTAGGTCTGAACCCCTCCGAAATTCTCCCTTATTATCCCAAGGGCAGAACGTACAGAATCTTCCCTGTTGATCAGTATAATCAGTTAGACTGATCAAGCGGGGTATGACGTAGATCGTCCTACCTGGCGGCGACCATGTTCAGATATCCATCCCAGTTCTGACGGAACGCTTCGATCTTTTGGTGGCTTTCACGGAGAATTTCCAATAGGGGAGCGTATCCTATGTTTGTTAAGCCGTAGTCGTGTACGATGTCCTCGTCGTCAACGCCGAGAACCTATGCGCCGTCACCTGAGATAGTACGCCAGGGTTAAGGAGCTCAAATTACATACCATTAAGATGCAAGCGATTACAAGGCCGGTACGGTCTTTTCCGGCTGTGGAATTGGGAGGTCAGTAAAGAGGTGTCATAGTTGACAGAAATACGGACCGGAACAATGGAAAAGACAAGGCTCGTCAGGGTTATCACGTAGGTGCGTGAAAACGGTCCGGAGAGCCGGCCCTGCCATTCCCAACATTTGGATGTAGTCTTCCTTGAATATCTGACAATGCTGTAAGCCGATGGTGGAGCGGGATGGAGGAATGACTGTACCTGGAGAGGGTCTTCCTGGTAACGCTTCATCCTACAAAATAACATCTGGTCAGCAAGGTCATTTAGAGGGGCGACAGAAAGCGCGCACGAGTTGGCGAGATTTTCGCGTTTCGCTTTGACTGCGTCCTCTGTATAAACCGATGCGTTCACCGTTCGTATCCCCGGCTGCACGTCAAGCTGTCCCTTGTCATCTCTCAGAATCTCCAACTTTGTACGGAGGTCGAAGACGACTTTGATCCCGAGCGAGCGAAGCTGTTCTGTCCCATTCTCGGTTATACGAGACAAGTCTGCGGATCGGAAGATGCGTAGAGGCTTGACGATGAGACCAGGTCTAGAGATGGAGGAGCCGCCGATCGCCCGCATGTTGAATACACCGTCCACGACGACGAAGGGCGGGGAAGAGAGAATGTCCGTCTGAGGGGTGATTGTAGACATCGTCAGACGACAGAACTAAGAGCGCTGCGAATGAGTTATTGGTACAAGTAAAGCCGGAGTAGACTCACTAAGAAATATCGGGGCCGATTCTGGGATCATGTTGACAATAATAGACGCTCTTTCACTGCCTTGAGGCGATGAGTAAGGTGAAGATCAAGTGAAGATGTGTGGTTGTAAAAGTGGCGCGTGGGAAAGTTTGTCTGTAAGTACGCAAAAACACTGGCTGAACATCACTGTAGCTAGAACGTGGACCACTGCCGATGAATGCAGTCCTCCTTCAATCAACCTCCTAGGGGGTTAAGGCATCGCCCCCGTCAGCCGAGCATGCGTTCAAGTGTCAAGGATTTGGCCACGGAGGCCCGTATCCAGTGTGAGTCCTCCATCCCCTAGGGTTATTCAACAGGCTAACTATCATTTAGGACGCCTTCATTAATCTTACCTCACCTTCCCCGTTCTGTTTGATTTTTCACCGCGATCGGGAGGTTGCCTTGGGAAGCTCCTCGGTCTGTACCTTACGGCAGAATCAAATGCTTCGCGGCCGTCCACAGTCAGCCCCAGGACCTCTACATATCAACCTGCTGGTAGCTCTAATACCCCTGGACAATGCCTCAACTCTGAGCGCAGAGATATATGTATGCTGCATCTTTCTTCTGATGTCTTGCACTGATACCCATCTTGGATACTTAGCATACGCATTTCGATTAAAGGTCGTTATCGAGACATCTGGGTCCTTGTCTGGGTCCTACCAGGTCATCTATACAAGGCGATATTGCGAGGTCGCTCTCCTCGCTGCTACTGTGCGTGGATATCTGAACAAGGCTCCTTCATTCTTACAGCCGTCATTCTTTTTTTTTCGAAGCAGCGTTCAGCTGAGATACTGCGATATCTCTGACGAGTGAATCCCCAGCACCCAGGATTCAACCACTCTTCAGCCGAAGGAGCGTATCATCACCCTTCGGTGGTTCGGTGGACATTTCATTTCCGATGACGGTCTTCCGTGAACTCTCAGCTCAACTCCAGAACGTCATACCAATAGCTGATTTTCACGGATCTACAGCGATCGTTGTATCATTTGTACATGGGACTATATAGGACAGTGAGCCAAGGTACAAAAATTACATGACAAAAACGAGAAAAAAAAATGCCGTTCTCTCAGTCCCCCTGCGAGAAAGACACAAGACACACATATTTTTTAACAACTAGCATAAAAAGGGCCGCGCATAGGTCATAGTTCGGGGATCAACACAGATATTGGTTAGGTGGTGGAAAGAGACGCGGAATACAGGGACGGTTAGAACACGAATCCGAGAGGGAAGGCAGAGGAACGGGAGGGTTGGGAGATTATCAAAACAAATGACACAGGTTTGCTTTTGTTGGAACACAAAGACGACGACGAAACAGAAGGACGTAAAACCGAAAACGAGAATGTCCCTGGAAGTGAACGTTGGCCGGCTGATCACGACCGAGTCGATCATGCCTCGGTCATCGTGATGTCCCCCATAGATGTCTCGCCGACAGCATCGCCATCGGCATCGTCAGCGCCTGCTTCCTCGGCCGCTGAAAGAGGGCAACACGCTATCAAACATATACGATTACAACGAAGAAGGGGACGTACCATCGTCACCGTTTCCATTCAAATCCATTTCAGCGGCACCCTTGACGACGGCGGCCTCATCTCCCTTGTCCGCCTTGTCGTTGGCACTCGCCTCGGTCCCATTCGCAATGGACCCTTTGTTCGCATTGAGGACTTGATGCCACTGGTCGACCAAGGCTTTGGCTCGCTCTCTGAACTTGAACTCGTCGTCTCTAGGCACTTTCTCATCAACGAGGACGGTGATGTGGCGCATGACCTTGCCGATCTTGGAGAATTGGAGATACTGGATGTTCATTTTATCGTACGCCTCGACGGTGGAGAAGAGCTCGTCGTAGCCTGGCATGTCCTAAAGAAAGGAAGGGTGGTAAGCAAAGAGGTAGGGTTAGGGTTACAACCAGGGAATTGGGGAGAAAATTTGCAACGTGGGCCAAACTTACTGCAGCGTCTGGTATGGTCTTGCCGAGGAAAGCTTTCTGAAGCTTGTGTCGCCATTCCCGGACTCTCATCGCCTCGGGATCCTGTGCGAATTTCGCTGCAGAGGGCAAAATGAGTCAATACGGTTCTTTCCTAACGAGACGAGGCGAAAAGATGGGAGGATTTGGATGAGGGAGAAGTCCAAAAGATAATGAAAGAAAGAGGAAGGAAATGAAATGACACTTACAATCGTCACCGCCTTCCTCGTCACCCTTCTCTCGCCTTGGCTTCTTCGTGGGGGGCGGAGACTCTTTCTTGCTGGGGCCAGCGTCCTCTTCTTCGCCCTCGGGCTCGCCTTCCGCCTCGTCTTCAGACTCGACCAGCTCCTTGGATCGAACCCCGTTCTTTCTGCCTTTCGAAGTCGCCCTCTTCTTTGGCTCGGCGGGCTCCTTCTTTGCCTTGGGAGGCTTCCTTGTCTTCGCAGCGATGGCACCGCCTTCAGACTCGCGCTTTCTCTTCTTGGACTTTGACTTTTTGGAGACGGCACCGTCAGAGTCGAGCTCGTCGACCTGAGCATCGTCCTCCTCGGGTTCCTGTACGTTGGCCGCATTTTTGGCTCGCTCCTCTTCCCATTTCGTGGGGTCGAGTGCGATACGGTACCCGGAGAGGAGGTCGCCAGACTTCTTGTACGGCTCGTTGATGTAAGACTCGATTTCGTGAGTCTGCAGTTTCGAGATGTCCTTCGCTACTAGCCATGCACTGCATGGATAAAGATTCGGTTAAAAGTGGCGCAAAAAGATGGGAGAAGAGATGTACAAATCGCCGGCGGGGAAGAATCGGACACAATAAAAGTTAGCCTTTTTGGTGGGGCGCTCTTGTTGGACATTGGAGGGTACGGTCTCGGGATCGACAACCTTTACGCGACAGACGACAAAGAAGGTGAGAAATAAGCTGTTGAGCGCGGTGAAAGTAGGGAACAGCGTGGCTAGCTCACCATGCCTGGCCAAGGGGGGAACCCACGAACTTTCCCCAGGACGATATCGCGGTGCTCGTAGGAGGAGACCTCTTTTGGGGCGGCTTTGGCACCTTTTTTACTCATCGTGGACGATGGGGGCAGGCGCAACGGGAAGAGGCAGGGGGAGGGCACGGCGAGGAGGGCGACGAGGAAGAATGGGAATCGGTTGAGCACGAGACAAACAGACTCGAAGTCGCGTGACGTTTCTTTCCACGGAGGTCCGTGCACCACCAGCTTCTTTTTTTCGCCGTCATCGTCGGCGATGGCGAGAGAGAAGATGGACGTCCCCAACGTCTGTCGTTAACACAATGACCAACAGTTGCTACATTCTGTGTTTCGCTCCAATATCATCGTATTTTCCACACATAGACTTGCATCCCTGCGTCCATCGTTTGAAACGCGGCCCACACCTCCTTCTGAAGTATGCAGCATCGATAAATAGCTTATCCTGGTAGAGGTGAGAGTTCAGGGTAATGGATAAATCCGCTTAAATCGACTTTCCCTACCTCCTGCTTCTATAGCCTCTACGTTGTTGTGGTTGTTTTGCACATTTGGGTAGCCAAAGTCAGCATTTCACCGCTTCCCTCCCACTCGCGTTACTCGACATTTACTTACTCCAAGAGGTTCATACGTCGTTCATCGCGCTGCCCACCTCCCCTTCTATGGTTATGAAGTTCCAAATTCCTGGACAGGAGTCCGGTTTCGGTGAGGGGAAAATCAGAAACCGGTGAGCCGATTCCCTCCATAGCTACGACATACGCTCATCTGATCTTCTAAGCCTCGGCCTTCATGAAGCTCTCAGAAGGAGAAATGACAGAAGAAAAAAAAATAAAACGACAACGCCGCTTACGAGCTTTAACTTTTCTGTCCGACTACCGGACGCCCATTTACCCTCGATGTCACGACAGCCGTCGCCTGTTCAGGTTGTCAATTATTCACCTCGGCCCTACCTCTCACACAATGAACAGCAAGAGATGTTTCTAAACAATCCCTGTGCCCATTGATGACGAGACATATTTGGACGGCTAGCCATCGCGGCTTGCCATGGGACCAGCGAATGCAGTGAGCGGCATTTTCGTCCCAGTCACCATCTATTGGCACCCCGTCATCGTAGACGCTATTGTCAGCAACAAGACCGAGGTTGAAAGGCTGAAAGGCTAACGCAAGGCCAGTGACTGGACGCGGGTTGGGCCCTTCCCTCGCCACGCCCTTCAGAGCATCTGTACCTGTGGTTCAGTCATGCACTCTTTGTTTCACAGGTCTCTACACAGAACTTCTGCGAAGCCCATCCCTAGGATCTTTTTCCCGTTCTTGCCTTCGCCCGCGTTCTCCCACAACCCTTCAATTCTGCATACATCTTTTTTCAGTACGTCGCTTTCCACTGACTCGGAAGCTCTGACCGTCTTGTTAATCCAGCACCGTTTTCCAGTGTCTCCGACCGTCGTTCGGACACCGGTGCTCCTTCAGCAAAGATGTAAACCTCCATCTTCGACTTTGCCTCTACGGTTTCCGACTCCCCTTTCTACTCAGCGACTCGTCCTAACGCTGGACAACCATGCTTTACTATCAGCAACCATTTATTATTCAAGATGCGTTCTAATCAGTTCGAAACACAAGACGCGCCTGCAGGGAGGCTCAGACGCACGATAGGGAATATTCGATATAGATTTTCTTGTTTCAAAGGGCTTCGCCGAGGATTGTCCGAGGAAGCAGAGTACCAACTTCTTCTCAATTGATTTGCGACCCGAAATTTGGAACGCAGTCTCGACCACGTCTTGATGTTTGGAAAATCTTCGGAGAAGTCTGAATGAGAAAGACTCGTCAGGTCAAAAAATCGAGGAACCAATTCACAGTCCTCAGGACAGTGTATACAGATCAGGTACTTGGCGATCCTAGTCGATCAGGAAAACCCAATTCAATGCATCTACATCACACTCGTCTTTTCAGGAGTTGTTCCATGATGAGAGATTGATTTCGCCTGCACGACCTTCCAATTCATAGTTGCGCGAACGCTGAAAACTGATTCTTTATCTCCCACATTGACTCGGGGATGAACCATGGATACACGTATATCTCTTCTGTGATATATAACTATGTGAACAGCGAAGGACAAGATTCGAATGGTATACCACGCTGCAAGAATAACAAAGAACCCCCCCAAAGGGGACCCGCAATGAAAGAACGTATAATATAGTACACACATGTCAACGCATCATCGATGGACGTTAAGACAATGAATGAGAGGATGTTCAGATGTGTAGATCCGAGTCTCGGCAAGCCGCTCTCGTCACCATATCCCGGTAATGTCACGATGGGGTACCATATCCTATGACGCAAAAGGAAGTATATGGCTCGATGGTTGAGGGGGCTCAATGCCCACTGATGTACAAGCAAGAACCAATCTCTCCTGCAAATCACGACATTGGCGCTGGAGAACTGTCGTTTCGTCGGGTAAGCGCCGGAGACCAAAACTGACGAGAGGTCGGACTCACGATGACAAGGCCATAAGCTGTTCATGACCTCGACCACATAAAGTAAAGATTTCCCCAGTATAAGAGCATTTTTCAGTGTATGGTCATAATTCCAGAGAAGCAAACATCTATTCCGCCTTCTCAGCACAAGTTGAAGAACGAAACAACCGCAGACGTACATGGACAATTGTCCGATAAACCATGTAACTTGTTGCGGACGACGCGTCAGCTCGCGGCCCTGAGTGGTCCCGAGATGGTTGATAGTCGTCTTCACGAGTTGAATGACCCGGTCTTGATACCATACTGCGAGAAAACAGTGAATAGTTGGTTGCGGACGACAGGCTGGACATACACCAGTCTTCCGCATGCTTCCGTTTGAACATGGGAGATCCATTCGTGAAGCCTTGCAAGCTAAAGAAAGGAACGTTGTTACCAAACATTTGGGTAAATCATAGGTGGCGACGAACCTGCGCAACGCATACGTGATACTGATCCGCGTGCTGGGGTGAGGAAGAGCTGTCAGTCTAGCCTCTGAAACGCGTGGTACTTTGACACTCACTTGAAGATATACTCTCGGCAGAGATAGATCAGTCGTGTATCGAGATTGCAATCGTGCATCCTCAAAGAGTCCTGTAGCGACTGTGCCTCTGACCACGCATCGTATATCATATCGACTTGCTCATCCGTATTGCTCAGCTTAGCGCGCATGCGATTCGTACACGTCCACAAGAGCATGCTGCGGCAATAGAGTGCCCATATGGACTCCTTTGTCGACATTGAATTCGTGGCTCTATAGTTTGGAGAGACACGGTCCAGGGCTTCGCCTGGAAAGAGGAGCGCATACTGTGATGGTGATGAAGGAGGTTGGTATTTTAAAAATCGTGGTCGACAGAGCAGAACGACTCACGTTCCCCGCATCGGTCAAGAAGAAATTCGGCGGGTCCCTATCAAACGCCACACACTGCGACACATAATTGCATACCAAGCTCAACGCGCTCCAGCAGAGCCTCCTGCACTCCTCGTCCCTCACCTGGGCATCGCTCCACGTCGGATCCCATGGGAGTGCGTAAGACCACGAGGTGTACAGATCCGGCGGGTGCGCGGCGTCGGAGGGGATGCACGAACACTTCTTGTCAACTTCTTCCTCCTTCATGGGTTCGAGGTGGACGACGGGGACGCAGCCCACGGGAAAGTTGCACACGCCCCGGTCGTGCTGATCGAGCAAGGTGAGGTTGATGCGGCTGATGATGTCGTCGAGGAGGACTAAAGCGGATTCAGCGCGCTCGGGGCTGTAGAGCTCGTGGGCTGAGGTCTCGTAGAGCGCCAAGATCTAATAACGATCATTGGAGTCAGTCAGGTGAAGTGTTGAGGGAGAGAGGGGGGACTGACCAAAGCAGCTTCTGCGAGAGTAGCGTCGACCCAGTCCTTCTTCCAGGAGGTTTCAAGATGAGATTGGGCGGTGTTCCGTAACCACAAGGCACGCTCGCGTCCTGGTGCTCTGTACTCCATCTCGCTCGATTTCATGAGAGTGGCCATCGCGAGGATGGCGTAAATGAAGGCAGGCTGAATAAGGAGCCTCTGCTCCTCGTTATACAGGCGCTTGACGATGAACTCAACATTGAGAAAAGAGAGGCAGTGCCCTGTGTCTTTAGCCCTGGAACGTTTAGTAAAGGCTTGTTAGCAAGGATTGAAGGATCCCAAGAAGGAACCAAGACTCACAGATACCTGAGTTCTTGCTCGACTTCGGTCACCCTGATTTGACCTGTCAGAGAATGACCACAGGGACCAATAGCACTCACGTATGGGAGGCGAGGAACTGATCCCACCACAGGTTCTGGTCGTGTTTACCAGGAGGCGGCGGAGGGAATTTGTGATGTGGGATATCCTTGGAGCGCATGATATTGATGTCCAATGACGGCCTTAGGTATGAAGACTTGGTATATCGTGGACTATCGTAGATGTAAGGGAAATGTCGAGCAGAAGAGGTGGATTCTTCAAGCTACGTGAGGGTCAGCCACGTGAACTCGGGCCGAAAGGTTATTCTTACCAGAATGGGTGACAGACTTTGAGGCGATAAACTGAACGACTCTTCGCCGTGGCGCACGTGCCCTTGAGAACCGATAGCAGTTCCTTGATCTTGATATCGGGGGGAGAATGGGGAGGAACGCCTGTCGCGTGGTAGGTTCTCTTTCTTGGAAGTCAACGTTGATGGTCCGCTACTCGGCAGGTTGGGTGATTGTGAACCATCCGTGTGAGTCGTTCGCCTTCGTTTGGGTGGGGGTGCTGTGGGAGGCTCGGTCGGACGTTTCTTACAAGATCGTTGCCGAGTTCCCGGGCGTTTGTCGGGGCCTCGGCGTTTGGGTACGGTATCGTATTCGCATACGTTTGAACGGCGGATACAGTTATTGCATATAGGTCGCGTAGAATCGCATCTGATTTTGCGAGCGCGGCTATAGTGGGGAGAAAGACGGATGTGTCGGTAAATACCCCATCGTGAAGCATGGGGACGTACCATTGGCGACAGGCAATAACGACGGTAGAAACCTCCTTCCTCGGAGGCCTTACAGCGCTCGCTGTTGCCGTTGAACTTGTTGGGCTTTCGTGCTCCTCGGTCAGCCGTGGTTCAGGAGAGGACGGGTGATCGACAGGCCGAGGCTCGATGGGAGGGTTGACGTCTTGTCGAGAATATGCGAATTCATGAGATACATGATTGCCAGGCAATCGTCCTTCTGGAGAGGATGTATATCTGAGGTCGATTGGGTTACTGATGTGGCCGTGGTGAGGAGGAGACCGAGAATGAAGTTGATGCTGAGTTAAAAACTCGCGGTCAATCTGGTTACGATGGGGGAGGTGTAGTGGATAGTGGGAGGAAAACGGAGGAGTTGAGTTGGAGAGTTCTTGTGGCGCATCGAGGAGGATGGATGGTCGGGATATAGTGGTCGGATAGTCGTATGGCTGGAATTCGATGGGTGCAGTGGCACGTTGGACGCCAAGAGAATCATGTTGGTGATACCGGACTTTATAGAAGATGAGAGATGGGTTAATGATAGATGAGCTGACAACTGACAATTGTCCCCGTGGATGGACGAGAACGGCGCAACAAAGTCTGGGGGTGAATGGTTGCCCGATCCTTCTTCGCTGGAGTGTGTGCCTTCGTCGGAATGCATTCTCTGGTGAGTAGAGCGTGGAGCAGTGAGATAGGGGAAAGTGGAAATGCCACGCGAGCTGAGAGTAAAATTCGTCACGGCTGGATGGATATATTCAAAGATCAATTGATGGATCCCAAGGGTCAATTCTTTTCAGCGCAGAGTGGGAATTCGTCCAAAAACATAACGGCAGGAAACCTGAACCTGCAGAAGCGCTGCCCTGTATGGTCTAGAGCTGGTCACCGGTCACCGGTCCTCCCAGAGTTGAGACAAATAAGGCGTACGATAGGTAACGAAAACCTGGACATTCGCTTTTCAACAAGGTCCGCACGCTTCCTTTTCTGCTCGTCAATTTCGACATCGGAGGTGCCTGGTATCCAGCCACGTGCACAAAACGTGATCGAGACTTCTTGCTCGGCAACCGAAATTTCAAACTCTCATTCCGTCTCGCACAACATGTCTTGCCCTCCGAATTCAACCCTCAAAGCATACATAGTGCGATTCAGCTGCTCTCTGTCTAGATCTACTGACTGAGCTTCATCCTGTCAAAGATGACCCTGAGGGCTAGACTCGAACATTGGTCGACCTCGCTCATGATCTAACTAAGTAAGTCACGGTAAGTAAATATTTTGCCCAACAAATATCTCAAGTATTGAATCGTGTTCATAGATTACCGCTCTTGGAATCACGGACGATCGTCCCTTCGCTCAGATTTCATGACTTTACAGTACCATCGAACTTGTGGTCCATTTATCCGAAATACGCACATTATCACCTATTTCATGCCTCCAAGGCGTTATAATCCGACTCGGATCTTTGTTTCCAATCAAAGTGGTCGAATGCGGATCCCTGCATTCCAACTGGGGTTGCTACAAGCCTTGTCCGAATACCGCCGACGATGGATGAAGTTAGATAGCTTAACTCGCCGCATACCTCTAAAATTTTGTTCTTGGTCTAGTGGAAAGTCCTCGCCTGCCTGCCGCGCAACTGTCGCGAATATTCTGATTTCACAAAGTCCTGTTCGGTTCCGGGGTGCAGGACACAGCTTTTTACCCTCTCGATGGCATGTAAAATTCCCTCCATGCTGCCCGACCCCCCTTCCACACCTATTTGCCAAAAGCTGTACGGCTTTGTCCTACACGGTCGTACATTGTCTGGCGACACCGCCGGGACGCCCCATCTCGCCTGAATGCATGGGAACAAATGAGCTCCTATCATCCGTGCGTGGATTCGGATTTGCCGAAACGGCGTTCTGTCATGATTTCCAAGCCGCAAGTCATATCCGAGTCGAACACAAGCAGTTAGGAGGGGGAACTTCATTCGCCGAATATCCGAAAGTCGTGGAAATTCGTTCACAAGAACCCACGAGGACAACGACCTGCCAAACTAGCTGGGCGTTTCACTTGCAGGCCCAGGGTAGGGGTAGTCAACCCGCTCACGATACCAGTGCCACCAGTACAGAACCTGCACAACGAGGCTGTGGTGCATCCAAGAGTTGGCGGACCCTGCCCCAAATATGCTTAGTACTATACAGTGACCGGGAACACCTGTGAGGAGAACCATACGCGTGTCAAACAGCTAGGGAGGTCGTAGACCCTTGAGGGCAGGACGGGTAAGCATGGGGAAAGAACGTATAGAATTCCCAGTGCTTTCCACTCGAGTCTCCTGAATTTGACACGTCGGGTAAGCCCCTTTTGCAATTACAAGCAGGATGACGCTCGGTTTGGCTGTTCATCGACATCAGTATGACCCTATGAAACAATCTCCCAACGCAGTCACACGTGTGTCAAACCCTGGATTTGACGAGACAATGTGTTTCGCGGGAGATTGTATGACGGTCACTGAGAAACAGGGAAGTAGGGCATAGTTACATCCACCGTCATGAGCTCGATGACGCGGGCACAAGCAAGTTCTGCCGGATTTTTGCTACGTCATCGGCTCCGAGGCCCACATAGTCCCTCAAGTATGCTTCCACACCTCCAAAGCGCTCCCTGATAGTTTCCAGTGTAACCGACATAGTTTCCTCTCTGCAGGGGCATCGACATCACGGGTAAACACACAAAGGTAATGGAATATTCCCACCTGGCACTGCCCATGTTCATGAAGCCTTCCCAGTGCGCATTATACATCTGAACCTGCCGGAAACGCGCTTCCAGGACTCCGAGAAAGGGCCGGAATGCGAGCGTGGTTAAGCCGTAGTCTCTCGCGATATCCTGATCTGCGACGCCCAACAACTGCATCCGGAAAGGCGAAATGGGTCGGGTCTGTGGAGGCGAAACATGCCAAGACGTACCATGAGGAGAACTGCCGCGAAAAGTCCTGTCCGGTCTTTCCCCGCTGGCCATTATCAAGTCGATGTGAGTCATATATGGATAAGGTTTCATGTTACCTACAAACGCAGTGTACGAGGCATGGTTCATCGGGTTTATCTCGGAGATGCTGGAAAATGAGACTGAAGGCCGGTCCAGCAATCTTCAATGTCGCAAAATACTCCTCTTTAAAGGTCTATTTAGGCGCAAGCGTTACTCGACGATGAAAATTGGCATGAACTAAGGTACCATCCTCGAGTGCATGTTGTTCGTACCGTTTTAACCTGGAGAGAAACTCCATCAGTCCAAGAGAGCGACATGAGAAGCTAAGAGGCGAATCTAACACGGATTCCATTTTCAGTGCCATGTCATGGTAGGTTTCCTGCGTGTACACCGAGGCAGTGACGAACCGAATTCCATCCAGAGGCACAGCCCGAGGATCGTCCCGAGCGATTTCTTGCTCTGATCGCAAGTCAAATACAACCTTCACACCAAGCTCACGAAGCTGTTCCTTCCCGGCATCGGTTATGCGAGAGAGGTCCGCGGAGCGAAAGATGTGCTGGGGTTTGACGCCGGCTCCCGGGGTAGCTGTGGTATATCCGCCGATGGTACGTATATTCATCACCCCATCAACAACTACAAATGGCGGGGATGAGAGAACGTCGTTGGGTTGAGGATGGGACATGGCTATACGATGGGGAAAGTTGGAAATATGGTCGGATGCTATGAGTTGGGACTCACTAATTATAACCGACCGGATCAGCCCGCGTTTAACAGTGGATTTGCAAAGCATGCGACTCAGTCGGTGACGGTGGGCGCTGTGCTTGTAGTATGCGTCCAGGCCATACTATTTTGAGTATGGTGTGATCATGTAACGGGGATTGCTATGCTGGTGATATTCGGCGTTGCTCTTTCTTGATAACACGGATCCGACAACCCAACGATATGAGTTTGATCTGTCCGTAGGCTCCTTGAGATATATGTTCAGAGCATTCACGGTCTGTCTTTTCCTACATTACAGACGTCAGTGAAGAAATGGGATGACGGACCTTGTCCTCGTGCAAATAAAACTGAAAGGTAACGTTTTGTATCTCGACCACGACGCGGACATGTACTGACAGGTCCACTTATCAACTTCAGGAACTGGTTCAAATACGACTCCACAAGATTGAAGCGTTCTAAGATAATTCGATGCGTGAAGCATAGTCTGCTCGAAAGGAACCCAGAACAAACTATTGAATCAAGAGTTCAGTCAAACGAGCAATACCAAGACGCTGCGCGACCGAAGACACACCTGGAACTCGGCATTTCGTGAACGGATTTTCACGAAATGAGGTAGAAAACGGCTCAAAGCCATGCATTTCGAACCTGTTCTCATCGCTGACCCCCGTTCCAATCATTGTCCCGAGGGCCACGATTTCCTTGGGAAAGGAAAGCGAAGATCCCCCGTCAGAGGAAAGGCGACGAATAGTCGTGATTTCTCGCTGGAGCAGGAATGATATACTTCGGCGCAATACAAGAGGCGTTGGTCCACTTACAAGTTACAAGGGCAATGTACGAGGAATGACTCTTCCTAATCCCGTCGTTAGAAATAATATAGGAAGGCGTGGGTGGGCATTTGCATGATTGTTGTTTGCACATAATATGCATACCTGGTCTGGGTTTTCGTAATGTTCTGACTGATGTGAGAATCTTCATCGATCTAATGAAATACCTATGGGTTGACGAATTTATAAAGACTCGCATGCTACAACCATTGGGTACCATTGCTTCCAGGCGGTGATGACTGGCATGTTGGCCGTTTCCGCTGGACGCCATGAGGGGTCTCCCGTGCAAGGCGTACACAGCTTACACAGCTTCATGACACCACGCCTTCACCCCCAGTGGAAACAAACGATGGCTGCAGATAGCAAAAATACTCAAGGTGCTTCTAGCGACGGAGACGAACGGAAAGGACGAACGGATGCGGGTGAAGATTGGGTGAAGACTCCTTTTGTGGTAACCTAGTCGGAGTACTTACATACGTTAGGAAATGGGGCGCATTCACCATAGAAAAACGACAACGTTCTGCGTCCACTTGCGTGGACACGGTTAGTATTGTATGAGTGGTTACTTGAGGAGATTTGGATTTGGTTGAGCATCGAGAACGGATTATGAGGAAGCAGTCGCGGGGCGAATCGGAAGGCGGAATTTAAAATTATGTACCACGTAAGTTTGGCAATGCGCTCTCCTAGGTTGGTGAGCACTCGGCGCTTCTTACAATCAAGCATCAGTTGCCTATGGAGCTGACACAGCCAAGCAGGATGGTCATTACCTGATGAAGGGGTCAGGGGTATAGCCTTACCGTATCCTTATTATCCGAATGACGAATGACGAACTTCACGCTCTCCCAGCATGGCCAGTCCAATTCTACAACCCCTTGTCATCGATGATGTGGATAGCCGCATACACTACGCAGGTTATGGATGGTACTCCCTTCAAGACGCTCTTCCTGACCTTGGACTTGTGTACAACCGGACTTTGCATCGCACCAACGCCAATGGCAGTCTAGCGTTTTCTTTCGAGGGCAAGCTCCATATACGTGGACTTTGTTGTCGTGGCTTATATCGACATTTATTTAGGCACGTCTATCAAGCTCATCGGTACCACAAACCGGACGGCAAACAACAACAATCGTTTCCCCAACGCGACATGGGGCTGCTTCGTCGACGGTATCAGCATTCGCACTATGACGCCTCTTCCCTCAGACGACTGGGTGCTTTGTGAGCTGGACAATATGACGGACGGGCCACATCAGGTTTCGCTGAACGCTTCGACGTCTGGACCTACCATCTGGTTCGATGCTATCCTCTTCACGCCTTCGCCTATCAGCACTTTGTACGACGACCCAGTAGTGTGGGTCGACGACGATGACGCATCCCTGATTTATGGAGATGGCTGGAAAGCTCTGGGGGATTCTGCGCACTTCACCAACGTAGAGAACTCAGAAATGCGTCTCAATTTCACAGGTGCGTCGTTCCTTCCAGATGTCTGTGAAAAGTCGTGCTAATAATCGCTGCAGGGACCAGTCTTCAATGGATCGGCGTTGTTCCCACAGGATTCCCGCACAACGCATCATCCGCTTCATACTCTGTTGATGGAGGAAGCCCCAGCGTCTTCGCCCTAGACGGCATTCCTGCAAACGAGACAAAATCTGCCCATCGGCTCTTCTTCTCTACCCCAGGACTCTCCCCAGGGCCGCATCGATTGCTTGTCACATATCATGGCAACACCAGCGTCACCCCCCTCACCCTGCACCACATCCTCGTCAGCGCCCACTCGAACCCCGTATTTAGCTCTGGGTCTTATCCGGCGCGATTCGTCGAGATCGACGAGGGAGGACCTTCAGGAGGGCTCGTGGGCGGCCTCGTTGGCGGTTTTGTGGGCTTCTGCATTCTTATCCTTATCCTCAACCGACTAGTGGGGAGACAGAGTTCTGTCACGCGAGATCCACCTGAAGGGGGCAATGAAGCATCATCTGGTGATACGCCAGGTGGAGATGAAGTATCATCTGATGATGCCCCAGGTGGAGATGGCGTAGCTACTACGCCAGCGGAAATGCCACATCACCAACACCATCAGCATCAACATCATCATCATTTGCCGCCCCACGAACACCACCACCACCATCACCATCATCATCCGCCTCCCACTCACGACGCTAGTGTCGGGTTCACTGCTGTGACTGCTTCGCCCCCTGTCTAACCTTTGCTCTGATGGTCCACAAATGCTTTACCATTATTCATACCTCTGCTATTATACCACTACCTCAACGCTCCTTTTCATCTTCCTAATAATTTACTGAATGAAATCCACGCTATTTACTTACGAGTATGCCCACTCAATGACTATCAAGCATAGCGCAAGAGCATCATCATGCCCCCATCTACCTACATACACCTTTTGTTGGGGTAACTCCCAGATACACCCGCGGCAGTACCTCGAAAGATCAGGTTTAACGAAACCATGGCGCAAACCCGCCGCAAGTCGGGAAATGCTACTCGCAAGAAGCAAATATCCGGTCCATCAATCGGCACGAAAGCGTATGGGGCTCACGAATGTTACGGATACGATGGGAGACGGGGGGAGGGTTCAGTTCGTTTGCGTGGCAAGTAGCCGCTTTAGAAATTAAGTGAATCCAGGAGTTTCTGACCATGTAACTTTAACTTTTCCCAGCCTCTGAAGTGATTCTGCTCATACGTGGTGAGAATATCCCGAGAAACCCTTCAAAAGATGTCGTGCAGAATGTAAGCTATGAAGCCAGCCAACTCGGAACATCCTCAGATACGGGGGTGCGTCAATGAAGCAAGGACTGGATGGATAGACGGCATTGGTAGTAAGTAGAAGAACGGAAGAAACTTGAAGACGGCCATACCTGACAGAACATGAAGAGAATTGTATCATTTGCAACCACTGGGGTTCCAGCCCAGACGACGCGGTACCACGCAGAAGGACCTTCACCTCCGGCAACGACATCTCCTCTTCCTCCCGGGCTTTAGCTCGTTAGCTCCCTGTCAACGATCCGCATCTCAATCAGCACAGCACAATCGGCGAAAGGAGAACGACAGGTTCACACAACACTTTCTCTCGATTTGGTGTGTGGGAGTAAATTTCCGGGTTTGCCAGCAAACAATCAACAAACTTGTCAAAAACGACCCCAAAGCGCTGCACTTTCTTTCCAACTAACCCAGACAACACCGGATGCATAAGAAGCTACACCGTCAGTTGTGGCAGACATGCCCGGAAGGGCGGTCTTCTACCTGTCAAACCTTAACGCTGTCTCGGGGTTTGTCGCAAGGTTGTCGGCTACTTCAGTGGCAAATCGATCACTCTTCAAGACTTGCTGTACAATGGTCCTATTGACAGATCCTGTCCCACATCGCCCGCGGAGCTTGCCGGAGGGTTCTACGTCCCTCTAGCACCTCAAACATTACGCCTTCCCGGCGGTTCCCGCTCACGCTCTCCTTGCTTGAGGGAAAATCCCATAAGTAGTATCGATCTCTCATCCTCCCTCTCGTCTTGCCTCACCGCAAACTAAACAAAGTTCAGATCCCGCATCCCCACACCACCCACGCACCCGAACGGCGACTCCTCTCCTGACACCGGACTGAACCCGTTGCGCTTGACGACACACGTTCCCTCTTTCGCCCACTTTGCATTCTTTCGGCTCGTTTGCGGCTTTGTTGCTACTGAGGGCGGTGGCGCCGGTGGTCTTAGAAGAAGCCACCAAAGCCGTTCAATCAGGGACGTGGATCGTGACTCGGAGGAATAGGTCCATGATGGGTTTCTCCACGGTTTGTTCGCCAGCATTACTTCGGAGACATCTGGACTGACTCACCTTTTTCAACCGCAGATTGTCATCCATCACCGCTTGAAATTGTCTGCGTTCAGTCATTTATAGCATCCTCGAGTTTCAGGCCTTCATCGTCGGATCTGTGTCACCTTGTACGTTGGCAAGCGATTTGAAAAGACCCAATCAAATGACACGATCGGGTAATACAGCCTGCTCCATCTTAAATCATCCCCAACACGTCGCTTTGTGACCGTGATATGTTCTTGGAACCATTCCAACTCTTTCAGCCACGAGGAAGACCCGCGAACTTCCCTCGACACTCAATATTCGTGCGAAGTTTCATATTCCAATCTTTCTGTATCAATATAGGCAGGCCCGTTATACATACGCAGGTGCGCTCCACAGTATACGGAGGTGAAAGGAAACAAATTATTGATAGACTTTGGGAGGCGTAAAAGGAATTTCTCTCGTTGCAGCAACATCATCCTCCCCGACCATTTTTTCCCGCGTAAGTAAGCAAGGATTTTCAAGACCCCTGTGAGACAATGAGCCCTTCCGAGTCATCGGATCAACATCGATATAGACTCACTCTGACGCGAAAAGTCAAAGCACCTGCTGTGTTGAAACTAACAAGTCTGTGTGTTCGAATGCTCAGGTCAACCTGGCAGAATTGGTAACTCGGACGACTCACGCAGTCAAACTTCGGCTGACAATGGCTACCACTACAACATACAAAATGTGTGCTGGCGGGCTTGTAGCTTCCGGCGGGAAGGCAGTTGCGCGCTTCCAAGGGGAGCGAGGATGCCAAGCTGCTTGCAATGCAGAGAGCGATGGTGAAAAACAGAGTGCAGCCAAAGTGCATGGCGAGGGTTGTCGGTGACTGCTGTGCGAGAGCTTACGAATGCCCCACACCTTTTATATGCACTCCAGGTGCTTCCGAAACCCAATCATGAAACACCAAACGTATTTTTTAAATCGGATTTTCTAGAACACCCAACCATCCCTGCAGCGAGTAGCCCACGGTCACAGGCCGGCCGACTGAACAACTTCTGGCGGGGGTTTCCTGACGGGATGGATAAACCATTAGTTAGTATGCTCCTGACAGTGATCAGTGTTTCTCAAAGAAAAACGATAAATATTCAATGGGTGCACATTCAAGAGAATATGAATCTCGTCACAGCCTGTAGGTGGTTAGCATGATGTTTCGCGGGACGATAAATCGGGACCACGGAGGTAATATAACATGTAACACACATTACAGCTAAATGCGAAATGATGGCCGGTTGGGAAAAAAACAGGACATCGGGCGGGATTGAATTTGGGACTCGTTGCCTCTTCACCATTGGTTGCCGCCTCACCATTGCTGACAGCGCAATCCATCATTACCAATTTGGGCCATCGGGGGCCCCGCCCGAGATATTGTTTGTTTTCAACCGCCTATACTAGTTTCGCATTTAGCTGTAGTATGCACCACATCCACGCGGAAGCACTGAAGTAAACAACGTAACGCCTCGGGGTGCTTGCTCCGCCCTGTTCTGACGAAACAGGAGGTCCGAAGTTCAAAGGGATGGAGGTCGGGAATCGAGTGGCCAGGAAACTCCGGTGCATGGTGACTGACGCAGCCAATTTAAGGGAGCCCAGATCGGTCCCAATGCTATGTACACGCGGTGAACCGTATGTATATGGGCCCCCACCGGTTTAGACAAGATCTTGTGGTGAAACGGTATAATTCTCTGCTATATAGTATCAAGGGGCTTGTAGACTGTACCTCTAACAAGGTTCGATGATCGTATTTCAATTTACGGCCTGGTGCCCAGGTGCTGTACTTACTTGAAAGAACTTCACCTCAGCATAGGCAGACCGTATGACTGACAACTCTCTGATCCAAATCCGGACCATCTGTCCCAGAAACGCACGGAACGCGATATTCTCATGCGACTACTTGTATCAGGCCACGCGAACGCGGATACTGCTCGGCAGAAAAATCAGCGAATCACACAGGAAAGAGTCGGGGGGTCCTGATTCGAACCAGGCCGGACATACAGTACTCCGAGTCAAGGAAGGAAAGTCGCAGCGCCTTTCCGAGGTCCTTTCAATTGTATATTAAGTAGTAGTAGTCATGAAATATTGGTCACGTACCTGTTCGACGGACATAAGACACCGTCAACCAGCCGTAAACGTCAACGGGGATGCGCCCGCCAAATGGGACCGAAATTGTGCATGCGCGTGATCGGAGTAAGTACCTGTCTTCCTGACGAACCTTGAAGTAATGCTGTGTATCAATCCAGGTTTATTTCTTGCACTCGGGGAACTTCATTTCCCAAAACTTGCTAAGCTTCGGCTTCTATACATTGTGGCTTGACAAAAGGCGCATCGTCCCCCTCGACACTCCTATCGGTCCTCAACACCCTCCCCGTAATCGACCCTACTACTATGCAGCAAATCTCGCCCCAACATTCGTATCCTTCCTCAATACGCCCCTCTGCACAAGGTGCCTAACGTCATCCGTCTGCGCCGCCGCAATTACTTCCCCCAAATCCAGCACTTTTAACGTCCTATACCCCCGACTCACCCTCACCGTATGCCCGACCGCCAGAACATATAGCACGGCCGTCGCAAGCGGGATCAGAGCCTGGAGCCACCACCGCTTCACGCTCCTCTTCTCCACTGTCACCGTGAGGTTCTGCGTCGCGTTGCCGCTGCGAGGAGCGGTCTGGACGATGGCGTCGAGCATGGCCGTGACAGTAGTGCTCCAGGCGGAGGCGGTGACAGGACAAGGTTGGCCGGCGTTTTTTAATGGCGCGAGCATGCCTTCTCTACATGAGATCCCCCAAAACGCCGTGCCCTTCCCGCCGTACCAACTTACGATGGCGTTATTGACGGAGTCAGCGGCACAGACGAGGTCATCGTTGCTGTCGCAGCCGCCCGTGACTGGTTGGCTGGGCTTGACGTATTGGGTTCCGCTCCCAAAGCCCGTGTCCGAAATGTCAACCATACGGATAGTGTGGTTGCATACCGCCATATTCATTCCCCCGTCGCTCGTCGTGGCAGAGTTAGGGATCCATCCATCCTCGTTGCTAACCCAGAGGTAGAGTGTAGACGCGGTGTCTGTCCTGATCATGCACACCCCCAGCTGTTGAGACGCCAGAGCTATGTACTTCTGCTGGTTGTACAGTATATTATATTGGACACCGGTACTTGGGTCGTTTGTGATTGTGTAATTGTCGACCGGGGTGCAGGAAATGTCGCCTGTGATCCGTGTGCCACCGGGTTGAGGATCCAAGGCGTACACGGTCCTGTTGTCGGGCACGACGAGCGTGCCTTGAAACCCGTCGGCGAGTCCGTGCGAAGTATCGTTAGTCCGTATCCATTCCTGCAGTTTTCCAATGGCCGCAATCTGCTGGTCCGTGTTGAGGTTCCGGAGGCTGCTGTTGGGAAGAGTGAGGATGATTGGGTAGTAGAAGCTGATCGTGACGTATCCGGTGGCTCGGAAGATGGAAAGACCGACGATCAGGGATATCGCGGCTGTTATAGCGACTTGACCCAAGGCGAAGACGCTCAATGATCGGTTGCCGCGCTTGAGAAGCAGCCGCACTGCGTCAAGGGAGCTGCCCTTGATAGCGCCAATGTTGAGATCGAGGTTCTCGATTGTGTTCCCCTGCTTCTTCAGCACGAACCATGACTGGTACGCCATGAGTTTCACCAGTCCACACGAGGCGATGGTGGTGCCGATCTGCAGCCAATATTGCATGAGCGTTTGGACGAGCTGCAAGACGTTTCCGTTGGGGTCGTAGGAATCAGGACACGTCGCACCACGAGGGCAACTGTAGATACGGAAGAAGAGGGCGGCTTGGACGATAGCGGTTCCGGCGATCATGATACAGATCCCTGCTGCGACCCATGGACCAGTGGTTTTTAGCAGGAACCCGAGGAGCTGCGTGCGAGTGATCTCTTGAGGTTGCAGATCGACGGTGGTTATGGGAGTGGGAGACTCTGTTCGTTTTTCCAGACCGGGGGCATGATTGGCCGAGAGGGTCCCCGAAAGTGGAGTGAAATCAGATTCGAAAGGTATGTGGGGATCGTGAATTTGTTGGGACATGAGGTGCAGTGTTATGGTGGCGGCATGGAAGGGACGGGGCGAGACAGTAAGGGCGATAAACGAGGGCGAACTGCACCGTTTTTATGGAAAAAAAATCACGCAAAAATCATTGATGATTACCTGTCTATTTTTGGAAAAATGGGACCTCTGATCAATCGGAATTACGTACAACCTCTGCCTGTGTGCATAGCACTTGAAGCTTGAATGTTTGAACGTTTGAACTCATACACACTTTCGGAAGATCCAAGAACGATCTCGATGGTGACCAGCGCACGTGAGACCTATGGAAGAGCAGTTTATCGACTTCTTGATTCAAGGTGCGGTCAGGTGGTCCGTGGAGGCATTCCTTTTGCGCGACTGCTTCCGTGGGCGTGGGGTGGAGTCTTGTGCCAAGCCTTGATGATGGTTGCAAGTTGGCCCATGTAAGCCCCACCCGTGCCCTGTCCAGAGCCGATAATCGGATATTCATCATCCCTTTCGAGTATGGTGCAACACATCTAGTCACCACCTACTTTGTGCAAGCGCCAATTTGGTCGGCAACCTAACTATACAGTACATATGCTACCTTGAGTGGTTTTTCGAGGGCCCTCAAGCAGTATATTTTCAACCTAAATGATGTGATTTGTCCCCTGAAGCGAAGAATGAGGCTTTTTTGAGCCTCAGAAGGGGTCACTTGGATGTTTATTCAGCTTAGTAATATACCAAATATAGTATGTACCTTCCTTATTTAGGCATGGTGCCAATTTAGGCCGTCAAAGAAAAATATAACTCAGTCAATTTTGATCCAATAAAAAAATCATCTGGCAGTTAAGTCTTCTAATTTACTATGGGTGACCGGGTGTTGCAAAATCACCTAGTTATGCAAAATTTCTCCGATGGGCGCATTCCCGCATCTTGAGCAACTGATGTCTCATAGATCGGGAATCTTTAGGCACTTTAGGAGACCACTGTAACTTCGAAACATGACATTCCTGTCCCTCAATGAAATCAGAGCTGAAAAACCATGAAAAACCACGATTTTCGAGCTTGTTCTATCTTGGTAAAATTGATGTTTGAGCGGGCACCTTCATCCTTCGGGATATGATATGTTTTATTGTTATCCATCCTTAAAACAATTTCTCCGGGACAGAAACATGAGGTATACAAGACGTGGACACTCGTCGAATCTTGAGCGTGACAACAAAACTCATCGAGCGTCGTATGGTTCGAACTCCGACAGGACCTCCCCCAAAGAGGCAGGAGGCTCTGCAGGGCGGAGACGTAAATTGTGATGTGACCCGAGTGTGACATATTTTGCACAACCTAGTGAAAATGGTGTGCCAATTTCCTCCCGCTCCAGTTATTTTTCCTTGCCACATATCCTCAAGATCAAGTGGAGACAATTAAAGCCAGAAAGCCAGGCTGTACGACGGTAAAAGAATCAAGTCATTTGAGGCAGTGGATGTAGCACGATAAGCCCTCTTTAAAAAGTTTTGCAACACCCGGTCACCCATAGTAGTCAAAGTTCGTGCCATGGCTATCAAGAGAGATTGAATGTGGCTCGGCGACTTGGTTGAGTCAGTCGAAGTTGGGGCGTGGAAAGAGACGTAGAAAAGACCCGCCGATGATGGAGCCGATATTTGTGGCTATGTCAAGTGCTAGGTTATGTAGGTGACCAGGGTGGCTCACCTCGTTATCTGGTCCGAAAGGGCGTGGGTTCGAATCCCACTCTCATCATTCCGCTTTTGCTTGGCCGAAAACAGCGCAATCTCATAAAGCTTCTGAGCGAGTGCCTTCGCTCCATCTGATTTCGTTGACCAACGGAAAGCACCACATATATGCAACTCGCAAACCATTCCTTTTTACCGAGGGTTATAACACAGATGACCTGCATCATGATTGACCGACCACTCCTCTGGGCTCTCAAGAGTTTAACGTTTAATAGCATTGACGCTTGAGGTTTGATGATTGTGCTTTTGTCAGCGGCCGAGATGGAAAATATCCATTTCAGAGGACGAATGGCACACCCAATCCATCCACAAGTATATCAACAAGGAAAGCCGCCAGAGTTCCCAACGTCGAGGGCGATTACTATGGGATGAAATGAGCGGGTGGATGTCCCTCCCCAGAGCGCCTTCCCGCGAAGCGGGTCGCACGATCGGGTCTTATAGAACGCTCCCTCGGAGGGATGGAGGACATCAATCCCGAGCATGTGAACGTAATAGAGCGAGACCTTGTTGGGAAACCCAGAAGAAATCTCCAATGAACAGTGGTAAGAGACGGTAGATCGACTGAGGATAGCTCGGAGGCGACGTATGCGACAAATCACCGATGAAGCCAGCGTAGATGGCAAGATCATTGAGCGAATACTAAGGGCTCTTGCGAATTCGGCGAGGTGAAAATGAAGAGAGTTGATGTTGCGGAGCGTCGAAAGCAAGCCTTGAGGCTATTCGTTGTCGTTTGCCAGTGCGTAAAGGTGGAGATAGGGTATGAATATTTTCCGTTAACATCGTGGCTTTGTAAAGACAAGGAGGATAGGAAGGGAACGACGTGCTTTCGCAAGATACTCCAGCATCGCGAAATATTGATATCACAGAGTCAATCCACTGCATGAATCGCCTCTGTTTTCCGAGTTTCAGGAAGCTCTCTAGGATAGGCGATAAAACGCAGTGTGATCAGACACTGCTGCGATTGTGATACCACAGATAGTAAGCTCAGGTCTGAGACGAATAGGAGTTCAACCTCCAGAGACGAGATATTTCGATCATGCACCAGAGGGGATCCCTGCATGTTTTGCAGAGATGACAGATTCCAAGAGGTGGAGTCCTCCTGCGCAAGCTGCTATGATCATCCGAAATGCCATCGATGCTGCCAACGAACGTGTCACGAAGGATCAGAAAAATAAGAGAAGAAGATCCGAAGGTAATCGCAATACAGGCCGTCTCATCGATGGTTGTATGGAACCAGGCGCGTCTTCCATAAGTGCAGAGGTCTGGTAGGTTCTTGGTGGTGGGATGAGGTCAAACAACGCGTAAACTTCGCGTACTACTAGCACGTGACCGGTTGAAAACCTTTTACTCTTGCTCTTGTTGGTCGCAAGGTGTGTATTAGGCATTCCATGTTCCATCGTTCTAGTTCTAACACTGATTTTATGTCAGCAGTGACTCTGATTGGTGTAATCCGTGATAGAACGTATCAGCGGTGGCATGTCCATGGCAGTGTCCATACATCAGCGCTCAGCCATGAGGCCTCTAGTTTTAGTGATCAGGTAAACCGGTCACATGCGAGAACGGGCGCTAGTGTCAACTGTCGAACGAAGGCTGTTCGTGTTTATCTACCGTGCCATCACCTGTTTGTTGCCCCTCGCCTCTTCCTATCATCCCCCACCCCACCGCTACCCTCAGCTCAGGTCTATCCAGGCAAATCAATAAACTATGCCTTTCTTTCAGAACGCTCAACACGTCAATATTCATGGATGCACGTTTAGTGAGACACATGGTGATCAGAATATCTACAACGGAAGCGTGTACAACCTCGATTCGTACAACAGTATGAGCACGGAAACTAGGGGATCATATAACGATTCCTCAACCAATTTGAGAGGTACGTCTGCTCCTCTGTCCCGACACAGATGTGATATCATGCGTGTCTTTTGCAGGCACAAAACGTTATAATGGCGACAAACTCTTCAATCCGACTTCTCCTGCGCGAAAAGGTGGAGCTCAGGGTATGTTGGCTACTTTTTTTTCAGTGCTAGATGGCGAGGGGCCGACATTTGCGATAGACAGACACATGAAGCATGCAAGCACAGCCTTTGGAGCACAGCATAGTCAAAACGCCGCCTTGCCATCCACAACCCAATGGAAACAAACCCACCACAAGTCCCCTTCCAGCCGCAGCACAAGCACCTACCCGAACATCGCAGAAGCGCGCCGCTTGCGAGCGATCGCAGCAGAGATGAGACGGGTCCACCTTGAAGATGCACCTCGGAGAGGAGACTTCGGAGCTCCGAGAGAAGTGGATCAGGACTTTAGTGACGAGGGTAGCGATGCCGGAATGAGTGATGATGCGGGGGCTGAGATATTCGAGGATGATCAACGATTCTCGTCTTCAACTCCCTCGACGTCCACGACGACTCCGTTTACCTCTCCTTCTCTGGTCTTCAACTCTTCTTCTTCTTCTCCCGCTGGATCTGAGCCCCGCGCTTCACGCAATAGCCAGCCCCGACACACTAATCCTTTCGCCCAGATGACGCAAACGCAACAGGATCGGAACACTCACCAGGCGATGTATTACGGTGGCGTTTGGAATAACAGTTCTAACAACAACACAAGCAATGCGACGCATGATTCACATAATGATTCATCCATCACGATTATTGAATCGGATTGAAGAATGCCTTGCTGATTTGCGGTCCATACTCAGATGGCAATCGTCGCGAAATATATCTTCCTACAGGTCGGATACAAGGAAAAATGGGAGGACCTTTCACGATCTTTTCATGACTAGGTATAACGTGTATGATCTAGTTCTATAGGACTATCAAGATAGATTCTTTATTCGAGACTCCAGACCTGTTTTTCTCTTTGACAAAGCGATGCGTGTCAGGACTGTGACCGCCTTCCGTCTTTCTGGGGTCGATCCACTAGAGCATGCCCACCGAAGTCAGTGCTACATGACTCGTGTATTCACGCGTTTGTTGATGGATTCCGAGTGCTTTTGCCTCTAGTCTCTTCTATACATTTTGACCTGATATCGACATAACAACGGTGCGGATAACGACACAACGAGCTGAGACCATCTGTCCCTCTGTCAACGATCAAGACAGCTCACCAGGGCAGGCGACAGGGGAAGGAAGGTCTCTCGGGCATAATTTGAAGGCCGAGATCGCGATACATCTGGCTGGCCATGTGCTGCATACGAAGAGTTGGGTCAGCAAAGAGTCATCAATGTATCATCAGGTGAAAGAGACTCGTGTAGGGAAATTAAGTATGGACCTCGGGACAAAACCCAACCCGAAGCCGTCCTCGATGAAATTTGAGAGCACAGCAGTCTACCTGTATAAGTTACTTTGATCAACTGACAACCCCTGGTGGGTGCTGCCGTCGGGTTTGCAGCGATCCTTAACACTTGCTCGATTCTGGCGATGAGATTGATAAGATAAGAACATACCGTCTTTGACGGAGCCATTTATGGATCCGTTCCATGAGGAGTAGACTGGAGTAATCAACTTTAGGTATTTTTGCGCCGCAATTTGTAATGATCCTAACGCGTTGTTTTGCTTCGGCCTTCCGGGTGGTCATGGGTTCAAAATGCGGGGTGCGGGGTGGCGCCGAAAGGGGTTATTACTAGGGCTTCGTCGGGAATCGGATGTTTGGAACTATTTTTTCAATTTTGCCACTGCCTGGATCATCGTCTGCGAAATTATCGAGCTTTCCGTGAATCGTGCCACTGCAGAATTCTTTTTATCGCCAAGGACTCAGAGGCCATGCTAGGTGGAAACCGGAACCCATTCAGACATCCTAAAGGTCGAAACGACCACGACCGTCGCGACAAATATTGGATCCGTGGGTGGTCATGGGATTCGGCGTGGTAACAGGTAGGTGTTGTAATAAGACTGTGCACGACTCAGGGTTAATTTTAAATCATCAATGAGTTGTCGATATTGATCTGGGAATTGGTCGTCTGGCAAGAGCACCCGACCCTACCCCCGCCTCATGAACTTACAACGCAGCCTTGACCTCATGGGTTCGAGAATCACGCGCCCCTGGGGGAGGGTATATCTTGGGTATGTGTTCCTCTCTTTCTGACAGCATCGTCCTCTAGTGCCTTGGGGCACCTCCCTTCAATTATTCAACGCCACGATCTCTTTTCCAAAAAAGATCCGAACGACCTAACGCTCTCGAAAATGTTCTCGTCTGCGCTTGCTCTCGGTCTACTCGCTCTTATTGGAGTCAATGCGCTGCCCACCTCTCTTGAGCGCCGCGGGACTGTTCTCACACCTTCCCAACTCTCCGCCATCGTCCCTTTCGCCCAGTTTTCACGCGTGGCATACTGCCCGACGTCTAAGATCCAGGGATGGAAATGTGGCCGTAAGTCACGTCATCCCTGCGATCGTGGACTCACACCATCGACATACCCTAGAGGCCTGCAAGGCGCTTTCTGGGTTCAATCCCACCCTCATCGGTGGTGATGGAAACAACGTTCAGAATTGTGAGTTTTCTTACATTGTTTCCGAGTCCCCAGCTTGGGTTGATCTTGACGATACTTCCACGTCCCCAGTCTTTGTTGGGTTCTGGCCGCAAGAAAACACGATCGTTGTCGGACACGAGGGGACGGATCCTACACAGCTGTAAGTAACAACGACTTGCACCCTGTTGCATGCTCAAATTCATCCGAAATAGTAAATCCGACTTGACGGACGCCAAGTTCGGCAAGGCCGCCCTCAATTCCACATTGTTCCCGGGCGCATCGAGCAAAATGCAAGTGCACCATGGTTTCCGCGATGCGCACGCACTCACCGCCGATGCAATCTTCGTCGAAGTACGAAAACTCCTCGCGAACACTGGTGCGAGCCATGTCGCCACTGTAAGCCATACGTCGTTTGCATATGTAACTGTCTCATGACACGCCCAACCTCTATCTAGGTGGGTCATTCCCTGGGAGCCGCCATCTCCGTTCTCGACGCGCTCTCCCTCAGCCTGCGACTCCCATCGTCCGTTGGTATAAGCGTACGTACCTTTGGGTGTCCCAGAGTCGGTGACCCCAACTTTGTGTCGTTCTTTGAATCCAAGGTTTGTCGGCGAGGTTGCAAGACGAAAAGGGAAATATTAATGGACAACGCATGTCAGGTATCAGATATCCAGCGAGTCAACTACAAACAAGACTTGATCCCCACTCTTCCTGGTCGTTTTCTGGGATATGAGCACCCACAGGGCGAAATCGTACGTCTCACAGCGGAGCTCCCTGTTCTGCAAACGTGCTAAAATGTGAATATGCCTACTCAGCATATCCTCTCCGCGGGCAACGCCGTCGCATGTGCTGGTAAGTCTCGGCCTGTAGCCCACGTGTAGTAACCTCGCTTTGACGCTCATCTACCAGGCGACGATAACGGTAGTGATCCCCAATGCACCGACTCCACGGTTCCTAACATCCTGAAAGGCAACATCTTGGATCACCTCGGTTCGCTCACCTCTCACTCACCCTTGCCTTCGTGAACTGACCATCGATCTTCGTTCCTTCACCAGGCCCGTACCAAGGCGTCGGCATCGGCACCATCTTTTGCTATTAAAAGGCCATCCTTTTATCATGAATATCGCCCGTCGTGCGATAAAAACAACTCGATATTGTACCAGTTTCCGCCGTGCCAGTGGCTCGAGAAACCCCCCATTTTTTTTTTGTTTTATCCATCCATCTCAGGTGTACTTCTTGACTTGTACTTGTATCCCCCTCGCAGGTGCTACTTACTAGGAATCCTTTTTGTTTTATCTGGCATTGTAACATCTCACCTTGTCCTGCATACAAATGTACGTGTAACTTTAATGTATATCCCGCAATGAATTCGAATGAGATTCAAAACCCTCCCCGTCTTGATTCTGACTCAATATGTATATATGACTTATTGAAATTCGGATCGAGAAAGTTTCGTCTTCTGGTGGAAGCCTTTTGCGCTTCAAATCTCGAAGTAGGAAGGTGACGTCCTTTTCCTCTTTAACGCGAGTGTCCACATCCTTTACTTATCGAGGGCAGTATCTTTGATCCGGGTCTGCAGTTAGCGTAAGTACAACTTGCTGATACACTTGAATATCTTATATTTGACCGTCCGTCCCCGCCTGGCATGCGTACTGTCATTCGCAGACAGGTCCAGGTCACGTCGTACCCCATTAGGCTCTCAATAAGCAATCCCAGCGCTCGGCAACCCATCCGGAAAATACTTCTTGAAGAGACGCGGGTAGTACCTCTCTGCAACGTCAGGGTGGCTCCTGTAATCACGAATGGGAAAAAATCCATTCAGCGAAATGAAAAGAAGAGGTGAGAAATATAGAAAGCACTTGACCCTCCCGATCAGCCCGACCTGGCCCGAGGTTTCGTGGTCGAATTCGGTGAAATTGACGGCTGGAGACTTGCGTCAGCCACGAGGTCGCCAAGGAGTTACGAGGAGGGTGACCACTGACGTACATTCGGTAGCCCCTACGGATCCTCTACTGTCTTTCAATTTCAGGATCTCGGGCGGGACTAGAAATCGGTGAGTGTACCAACTCGAGAAAATGGATACAAGGGAAACGCACAGTCCAAGACATTATCAATCAACCTCACGTCCAAACTGATGTTCTGAAAGAACGGGACTGAATACCTCGGGGTCGGTGGTTCTCCGGGTCCTGAGCGAGGGGAGAGAACGCGGTGAGATGTGGCACGTGCCAGGCCTTGGGTTACGAATTCAAGGGCTTTAAACGGTGTTACGTGGATAGAAGGTGACAGAGAAGAGGACGGGTACCTTTTCCGATGTTGACGACAAATGTTCCCGGGATAGGTGGGACGTCTATCCATTCTCCAGATAGATTTTGGACTTGAAGGCCCTTGTGGTGCGAGGCTTGCAGGAGCTACCCGTCGAGTTCAACCCTCAATTACATAACCCTGACCGCTAGAGCAAGCTGAGACGCACAAAAGTCAAGAACCCAGCATCATAATGCGGCCCAACACCCTGGTCATGCGCATGCGCATCCGGGTTCGTAACAACGGGGTACTTCACTATCTTGGCGCGGTGCTGCATGTTTGCTTCCGTGTCGTAGAACTTATTCAGCGCGTCTGGTGGGAGATTGAAAGATTCGGCAAGGAGAGATATGAAGGTGTAGGAGAGGCCTTGGACTTGGTCGAGGTAACGTTCCAGGACGGGACGGAAACCTGGGAGGACGGATTCGTCCGGCCACTGGATTACCAGACAAAACCCCTCAGCATATCACCATGCAATCAGGAGGTTGAAGACGCGACGAACCTGCGACGGTCCCCATAGCCTCCAGTACTCGGGCACATCTCCATCCCCCTCCCTCCACCGGGTCTCATGTCTGGTCCCAAAATCAAACTGCTCCCTGTGATCCACCTTCCCCCTCGTTAGTTCCGCGTCCAATCGCGAGTAGCCCAAGAAGTGCGGTGAATGCACCATCCGGATCTTTTCCTTCTCATCTTGTAGGAGTGCGAAGAGTTTGGGAATGTAGTCGAGCAAGGGGTCGATGGTGGAGGAAGGGATAGTATGGTTGGAAAGGTAGAGGAAGCCAACGTTAATGAGGGCGTGTTGTAGCTGGGCGATAAAGAGTGGCCTGGTGGCAGGAGAAGAAAGGAGGGAGTAGTCGAGGATGGGAACGCTGGAGAAGTGTGCGCCGGCGGCCGTCGGGGGACTGGTGGCGGTGGTTGAGGACATTGTGGTGAGTTCAGTTATAATCAAGCAGATTCATAAGTTATAATGCGTCATTTGATAGTGCGTGCTATGCAAGATGATGTAAGATGGCGCAATCATGTGTGTGTAGCATTCACGTGATGTGCTCGAACACCAAAACACTGTTCCTCCGACTCTCCGAGTCATCAGCTCATCACCATGTCATATGACGCCACCTTCAACGAACTTGTAGACAAGTTGACATTTTATAAAGACATTATTCACCAGAATCAACCATTCCTTCGAGCGAATCCTAAGAGGAACTCGTGGCTTCGCCGATGAATGCTGCCATCACCAGAATACTTCCAATCAAGGAGGAACAGAAGAAGAATCTAAGAAACATTGAGGGTTCTGCATGAAGGCACCTCAGAACCTCGACGAGTATGTCGCATCTTACATATGTCCAGTTTTGAATATGATCATTGTCTATTAGTCGTAGCAGACTTGTTTACATCGGGTTTGGGGCATTAGCCCTCCTAATGCTAGAGGAAGGGCTAGACGGTGTCCGCAAAGGTCAAGCTATCAAGCTAGTGGGCGAGCATACGCAGTATGTGTCTCAATAATATGAAATGACTCCAACGTACCTTCATTTTCTCACCAGCGCAAAATATGTCGTGCCTGAAATGCAACTGATGCAGGAAACCCACCTATTTGTTCACTTTCGCTCACAAGATGCAGATGCCGAACCACATACTCCCGAGGATGCTGTCGACCTCATCCGACGAAACCCTTTCTCGGTCGTTGAACAACTTTATGGTGTTGGTTTAGGAGAAGATCTCAACCTAAAGTGGCGACTCATGGGAGTCAGTAAGGGGCCGATCCTTCCATGGACATAGATGAGGATGCCTTGATAGGTTTAGTTATGAGGACGAAAGATATCTACATGGCCCTCGAGTAATTGCTTTCTTGCAGAATTACACTATTGTACATAATGAACTTTTATGCTTTCCCCTTCAATCTCGACGACGAACATCACCGATGCCTGCCGCGTCCGAGTCATGCATGGAGGGAAATTGCAAGCGAAGACAGGCGTCAAACAGCAAATTATGTACCGCGGCAAACCGTTTGAAAGTCGACGTGAGTCGAATATTTCTCGTGCGTCAAACCCCGGTCAAATTCGCTTCCGAGTCTGTAACGAAACCTGCGTATGACATCAGGTCCCTCCCTCCCCGGGCCCATTCGCCCAGAAGGGCGCGGTCCCATGAAATATAAGCACCTGGAGTGACGGCGGTAGAGGAGTCCAACCACAAAAATGACGGAAGATCTCCATCGAAAGAGGCTATTCAGAGGAAGACCGTCGACGATAATCCTCCAGACCATACACCAATCGTCAGGGCTGTCGATACCTTTGAGGGCCGTTCTTGTTCTCAAACCTCGAAAGTCTCGCGACGACTGGTTAAGTCTGGTTTGAATTTGATGACGATTTGCTCAATACTTTCAGGGGCCTTGGCCCAATACTATACAGGATGGTTGAGGTTGAACGTTGTGCTTTCAGAATGTTGCGCGTAGTTTTGTTTGCAAAGTCGACAATACCGCCTCAGCCCCCTGAATATTTCGCTCTCTTTCCCTGTTCAATGATCAAGCGTATTCTGGCACGAGGCCGCAGGGAAGCCTGAACGATGGGAGTGAAGGTTGAGGATCGTGGGTGATTGGACCACAAAATTGCCTAATCAAGCAAGTTTGTTGGGATTTGATTTGTAGGCATGTATTTGTCCCTAAATCCAACCTTACCAAAGGTAGTAAATTTCGCCAACCCATATCGATTTCTTCTATTACGCACCTACCCCTGCATTGCTCTATAAATCTTTGGTTATGGACCCACTACCCTCCCCGCTTGGCACCCCCGCAAACCCACAGGACTCGACTATAACTCGCTGTATACTCAACGAGCACTGATAATATGATGGCATGCTTCGACAACAAAGCCCAGGTCGCAGTATCCTCCCCAGAGCCTCTGCACACACGCCGTGCCTCAGCAGACAGCTACCTCGACCCCATAGATGACTTTTTCGGACATACTCTGAGACGACAAAGCAGCCATCTCACCCATTCCCGCCCTCTCTCTGCCAATTCGGACATTCTCCCCGCATACCACTACCATTCTTCCTCGGAGTATCTCCCGGAATATTCGCTCAAGGCAGAGCCAGTTACGCTGGTGATGTATCTATTCAAATTTGGGTTCTGTGCGTTCTTCCCTTGTTCGTGTTGTGGCATGGTGCTCATCTCTTGTCTCCAGTGTTTCCGCCATTTTGGGTCCTCGGCACCTTCATCCTCTTGTCACCGCTTCGCGCTCCAAATGTCTCGTCTTCGGCAGTGTGGATGCCGGAAAAGACGGAAGGAGAGCGTCAGATGCTCATCAAATACTTGAGGAAGGCGGAGCTCAAGTGGGCCAGACGATGCCTGTACGCTTTGGTCGCTTTTGTCGTCGTCGCCGTTGCTTTTGGCGTCGTCGTGTGGTGGAGACTGAGGAATTGAGGGATCTGAATTGTAAGTGTTCCTTTACCCCCTGGATTTGGTGCAGTTCACTGAACACTTCTTAGTTGGCTGCTCGCGACCCAATGCGTGGTCGATAGGGAGGCATCCCACATCCCCCGATACCGGGTTCAGGCTTGTGTTTTCTGGATACAGATCTAGGAAACGCATGGATCCTCGCCACTCTCCAGGGGGCCTTCTTCACTCAGAACTACATGGTGCCCATCCTGATGGTGCACATAGTCGTAAATCAACGCTGAACAACCTGCTGGTGGCTTAGTGGGCATCTCGGTCCTGGTTTGCGTCCTGACCCTAGTTTTGCGGTCGATAGATGGCTGAACTCGGAGCGGTGAAGGGATAGGAATGGCGGGAAACGAAAGGGCTATCGTATCGCTGAGTGCAGGGGTATCGGCGTCGGCATTACGGTTTTTGGGGCGTCATGGCACTTATGGTGTTCAACTTAGGTGACGACGTAAGCGCTAAGCGCGAACACTGTTCTTCCGTAGCAGTAACATTTCTTCTTGCTTATCACATAATTTCTATCCCGAAATGCGGTCATTGTCAATTGACATCTGAACCATGATGACGAACCTCCAGCCAATGTACCACAACCGATCTTGTGACAATACAATCCAAGGAAGGCTTCGGCAAGACCTGAAGGCGCTGTAACTCGATCATTAAGTCTGTGTCGTCCGTCCTTGCTTGAAGTGATATAGCCACACGCGTAGCGAAACTCCGGCGAATCAATTGACGAAACATCCGAGTCGGGATACCTTCCAAGATCAATTATTAGGATCGACTTATGGCTTGGGAAAACTGATACTATCGCACCTTGATGACAGTCGTACAGGATCCCCGATGCACCAGGTCGCGACCATATTTCTGGTTGGTAGCCCAAATCGTGTCGGATCAGGCATGAAGGCTCGTAAATAGCGTCAGTATAAGACGGCGTATCCTCGATAGATAATTGCAATTTAAGCTTTCGAGCCAGTTTCTTGACTGACAACTCGAAGTACCCTGATAATCACCATCATTTATGTTCATTCTGTGAGACGTTGAGTACTGAATGAAATTCAGACGGCAATAGGGGCACCTAGACCTTTCGCAAACGGGGTATGAGGAGCCAAACCTGACGTCGAAACCAATCCTGTCGGCTGGCAAGATATATTTGCGAGATACGGGTCTAGGTCACTGACCTGATGCAGTGAACAAATCCGAATCATGTGACCAGTCTTTCGTTCTGGAAAGCCGTTGAGATGACAGTGAAAACCGTGCAGCCGTGCAGCCGTGTAAGATAGCAACTCGCTCTCTCTTCGCCCCGCCACCATCTCATGTCTCTCGTCCTTTCGCGATTTCAAGGGGTTAGGGCGCCCCCAACCAACACCGTCCCAACACCGTGAATATCATATGCTCGTTCGAAGCGCGCTCACAGACGTCGCAGCTCACAGATGCCCAACAGCGCATCATCAACCACTGCGCCAAACGCCCCGGAACCTATGTAGTCCCACACCCCTCACACCCTGGCTCGTTGGCGTTCACCAAGCGGGGAAATCCGAGCCTTGCAAACGAGGCCAGCACCCAGGCGTATCTCTACAAGCAAGCTCAGTCCCATGCTAGCACGCCCATCGTCGCAGAGGTGTACGGTGTCTTCAGCGATGGGGTTGGCAGCACGTATTTGGTCATCGAGCACATCGCCGCTTCGTCGTTCCGCGCCTGGATCGACGAACCGGCCTTTCCGACATGGAGCGCAGTAGCCGAGTCACCACTGCCGCGGTGAAGATTGCCGATACCGTGGCATTGCTGCTGCAGTGCCCCCTGCCGAAGGGGGATATGATTGGCCCCGTTGGCGGACGATGCATCCAACACAATTTCTTCTGCATGGGGGAGGCCCCCGTCCCGTTCGTCAACGCCGCTGCCTTGGAGAAATATGTGAACAAGGTCCGTTCCCACCTTTCGTAGCTCTGTACTCTCGAGTTGATTTCGTGACAGGCATTGACTCGTCGACCCGGAGGATCTAAGCACCGTGTCCACCTCGAAGCTGAGGAACTTATTTTGTGTCCCTCGGACATCTCCCTCGACAACTTTCTCTACGATCCAGAGACTCAACGTGTCTGGATGATTGACTGCCACGTGAACATTCTTCCCCGGTCGTTCTTTAGTCTCTACCTCCATCGCAGCACCGATCCGTTCGTGCACTCGGTCGCCGCAAAGATCGACACTCCCGTTTCCTTGCAGCTAGATCTCCTCGCGTCGGCCGCCGGTGTCATCCTCCAGAGTGGGAATTCATCCTTTGGTGAGCATCGATGTCTGTGAGCTTATTTGATACTACGCTGAAGTCTCCGATAGGTCTCGACAGGAATGGTGACCCCAAGCCGCGTGGGCGTCATGTTGCTCTGGCTTGACTGCAGCCATGAGCCGTGTTTGGCTATCAACTGCTGATTTTCCATGCCCTGTATTTCCGTACCCTTTGTACTGTGTGGTGTAGCCTTTTCACTTTTGACTATTGCTGAGTACTCTACGATGATATCACGCAGTTGTTGCTCACGAATCGCAGGACTGGAGCTCTCACATATTTGTCTTCTGGAGCAGCCGTCGTTCTACAACTATAGTCCCCGTAGTCCCATCCATGATCCAACGTCACACATGCTGCATTGACTCCTGGGCCAGGGCATTGATAAAATGTGGTACATCTCCAGCTCAACATGTCACTGCTAACAAAGCCTTGGATGCTCATGGAGACGTGTTAAAGGATCCCAGTTGATGATGCTATATTGCCATCGTTCTGGTCCAGCTTTGGGTCGAAGTTCAGAGCCGTGTCCGGTTTCAGGACGAAGTACTTACATTGAAGTGTCATTCAATGTCATCCGTACATCATTTTTTATGAACTTGAAACGGGTTGGAAAGTGAGTCGCGGAGGGATAAGAAATTCAAGAGTTATTGCGACCACGTCCATCTGAAAAGATGGCAGTTCAAGTTCAACGCTGTGCTTGATTATCTTATCTTATCAGCATACATTCACCATGCTTGGCAACGTGCAAATCACACGAGGCCGACGACCACGTCAATGCCCAAAGATGCCCATCGCTTTCCTCCATCCACCGTAGCCACCAGCGAAACCGCCGACAAAACTGCAGCGGCATTATCTTCCTCAGAAACTTCCGTCTTCGCTCCCACCAGGAAAATCGCAGGCCACAATAGTCAGTCTAGAGGAAACAACAACACGGTGACACCTCCAAGCTTAATCTCGAGGGTGCTCGGCCGTTTTTCGAGCTGGGGCAGTTCCAGGGGGTCGGCATCCGATAATGTCGTTCCTGCATCTGTTTCGAACCTGGTGGCTCATGATTCTTGGACCAGCGGCGCACTGAAGGACCTCCCTAGGGCTGCCAGTGGGCAGTCGACGAGCTCAGGGGAGACTTTGCCTGCGAGAACGGAAACGGAGGAACCGAAATATCTGGCCCGAAAGATCCAAGATTTGATTGGTGCTCTTGTCTTTCCGAGTTCTGGGGTTTCTTCATCCGTGCAGCCACAGCCACCTCAATCGCCAGAATGCCACCAGTCCCCGCGTCCACCCGTTGGCGACCTTGATATCACTCCAAAGACTAGTAGCCAACCGTTTCCCGTTCCCCTAGATGCCACCCCGGTTCTAAGGCCACTTCCCCTCGAGGACGCACACCTCATCGCGATGCTGTCCAGCCCTGTCATCATGAGCGGCAACGCACAACTGGAAGATGGGGAAGAGAGAGGAGGGAGGAGGAGGAGCGTTTGGAGCGTGTTGGATAGTATGGCATCGCCCAGGTCAATGGACGGGGCGAAGACATTGCAGGGGGACGATGATGACGACAGAGGGTCAATGTTCTCTGACGGGTCAAGCGTGATGATGTACTCCCCGCTCCTACCAACCACCGCTTCCCTCGTTGAGCTGGCAGAGTCGGAGGTCATTCTTCCCGTTGCGCCTTTCTCTCCTCAGGCTGCAGGTGAAGTCGAAACCCATGATGGGCAAGGCACGGGATGGGTGGGGACTTTATGGCCGTTTTCGAGCTGGGGTGGTGGCGGTCTGGAATCAGGGTTGGGTTCAGGTGGACCAGGATCCGGATCTGGCGGCATTGGCGGGCTTGATCAGCATGCCTCTCAAAAACGGAGCTCCACTCCTCCTCGGATGGCGGGGCAGCGCGTCTGGGTCCCATCTACAAGCAAACTCTCCTTACAAGCCATGTGGTGGGGCTACCGACTGTACGCTCTCCGTGCGGCCTCCACACCCTAGCTCGATCTCATACGTTTTTATCCCCCAGGTACCTCCCCCCACCTGTCCTCGAAATTCTCGACGACCGCCAAATAGAGGCCACAAAACGCGCAGCAGTCATCACCGCCGCCCTCACCTGGTTTTTCGGGAATCTCCCTGTGAACGTCCTCCCCGTCGCCGTACGCCCCGCCGTGATGCTCTTCCAGACGATCATCCCGTACGTCGGATATATCGGGACGTTCATCTCCTGGAGCTGGGGAACCGTCAAGAGCTATGACGCCGGTGAGTAATTCGCTCTGCTCGGGCTCTCCTTCCGTCTGTTTGTCTTTATCTAACTTCTTTGAAAAGGCTACGGGGTCGTGCTCACCGCGACGTGGCTGCTTCCGGTTGCCCTGATACCTAGTACGTGGCACGAAGAAGACTTTCCGCCCCCTTCTCCTGGGCCTCTGCGACCGCAATCCCTAGGCCCAGGGGGTTCGATACTACCAAAGGGCGATATACAGGTTCAAACTATCCGAACTCCTGCTTCACCTCTATCTCCAATGACCGTGAGGTTCCAGCCAATGGCGCTCCCGACCCCTGCGTCGACGCCAACACCGAGAGGAGGCATGCTACCTCCACACTCACCTCCTCCGCAGTATGCCTATTCCCCACCTTCACTCTCACCCCTTCAGTCTCCCGCGTTCCTCTCCCCCCTAGCCTACTCACCCTCGTCCAATTTGCACCTCCAATCGCTGACTACCCCTCTGTTACCGTCCTCACCTTCTCCTTTAACGTCTCCATTCTCTGGACGTTGGGCGGCGATGAGGGCGGATCGACGGGTGGTTGCTGAGCCGGAAATCGGGGGAGGTGAGGAGAGACCGAGCCGGTTTGTATTTGTGGTGGGTGACCCATATATGTACTGGCCACCAATGACAACAGACCCCACCGACCCACCTCAACCATTTTTCCTTCCGTCGTGGGTGCCCCCGCCTCCGCCGCCGAGCCCAGGGACAATCCCGCTGCCCGAGGTTGGCGTTGAGTTGTCCCAGGAGGAGGGACAAGGATCGTACCAAGCACCGCCATCGCATTCTGTACCTGCATCAACCCCGAGAATTGTACTATCACCACTAGCATCATCCCCAACCGGATCGTCATCATCTCCGCTGTCCAGCGTTAGGACCATCGTGCGCCGGACGAATAAGAAAGAGAGGGGTCGGGAGGGGGGAGGAGGAACTGAACCCGACACTAGCACGGTGCAGCAGATACGGGAAGAACACGGCCATGACGACAAGCGGGATGGGGAGAGCTCAAGGAGGAGAACGATGAAGCTGAAGCTGAAGGCACCGTCCATGTTTTGGAAGGCGTCTTCGGCTTCGTCGTCCTCGGTGGCTGCGTCTCCGGCGTCTTCGAAGAGTCCAGCGGTCAGCGTCATGTCTGTGACTTGAGGTCTCGTGAAAGGGCTGCCCCATTGCCCTTGAATCTTGGTAGTACTTACAACGGCTTGTGTAGGCTGCGTCAGGATTTCAATGAGTACATTTACACAGCTTCAGGATGTCAATTTGTTTTGATCTAAATGTCTTGTCACGCCGTACATCGAACTACGTTTCCCATTTCTGTCTTGCTTCCCGGCCCAAACATTCCCGTTCCTTTCACAGAAAATGGTATGGATCGATTGAGCTTCCTTCGTCTTCGCTGGGTAAGATACCGGCAACCAGCCAGTCGTTGAACAGGAACGATTTCAACTTCGGCCAAGATGCAGTGAACAGTTCGAGTGCACTTTTTTCAGGGGGGGGGGGGGTTGAAGTCGATGTCGCATGTGATGCTTAGCTTTTCGAGGTTGGAGGGCCGGACGGCGTCTACGATCCCTACCATCGGATCGACGGGGGTGTGTCTCTCTTCCGACATAACATTGATTTCGCGGAGGACACTTGGAAGGCAGCGATCTGCAACGATGCGGAGGAATTCTTCGATCTCGGATGTGTGGACATGGACTCTCAGTCCTACCCAAATGTCGATCGAGTGAAGATGAGTAAGGTCGATGCGTCTGAAGATCTCACTGCAGATCTCCAGACTAGAGGCTTCTATGACGCAAAAACGCCGAAGCTGGAAGGAAGGTTTGGTGCGCAACCGTCGGAGGCACCTGAGCTGGTCATCTGCACTGTTTGCCGTTCGCAAGTCTCTGAGGGTGGTTAGAGAGAGCAGGCGTTCGAGCACGTCATCTGGTACTAGGCTCTCCATATCCATACACTCAAGAACTTCGAGGCACCGCAGGTTCTCAAAAGCAGTGCGGAAAAAGACATCACTAGGAAAGTGATGTGGAAGGTGGTGAATCCCGAGGACACGGAGAGACGCGGGTAGAGAAGTCAGGTCCTCGATGCGAACTTGCGAGGTTCTAGGGGATCTACACGACTTGTATGGCGTTGCCAAAGTGACGACCTCTGAAGCTCCCCGGATGCGTTGGAAGACTGTGGAGTAATCAAGCCAGTCGGTGCAGTGGTATGCTCGTAAATTCTTCAGTGGGATTATCCCAACAAGTTCGAGAGCGTCGTACCACGACTTATCGAACGTCCCCTCCACAACTCGCCTGATAAGTGCGGGACCCACCCGATGCACCTGATACGTGAGACACGAGCTTTGAAACGCTCAAACTCTGTGGATCTGATTTTACGTCTACGAGAAACTCTCTGGAGGAGTTTATGGCATGACAGCGTCACTACTACTAGTCATTGGAAACACGAATTTGACGCACGATGATTATCTCCTTGACACGGCGGTGAGTGGACGTGGTCCGGATCGAAATAAAGTCTTCCCCGGGGACCTCTACCCACGCGCTACGCGGAAGGCATCTAACAATTGGTACCAAGCTCGGCAGGGAACGCCATAGAATGTCTAGAGCCGGTTCTGTGAAAGTTTTGCACGTCGCTGCCAGAGAAGCTGTGGTACGCATGCCATGGATGGGATCTTCGTATAGATAATTTAGAATAGTGGAAAGGACGTCGAGGGTGCTGAGACATTGATGCATGATGGGAAATAGGAGTAGAGTTGGCAATCCTGTCTCATTTTGTCGGGGTTCCGCATCTGAAACCAAGACACCTTGGCCAACGGAATTCGAAGGTATTAGTGGAAGAATGGGCCTTTGTCTGCATACGCATATGGTTGGAACTTGCCAGGAAGTACAACCTGCGACAATGATCAGTGAGTACTCCCGAGTCGTTTGGTGACGCGATGGGACAAATAACCCCTAACACTGTAATTCTAAATTTAGTAATTATGATCTTCCAAATATTGAAAACCGCTATGGAAACGTTCACAACCGCAAAAGAGATTTCTGGAGATGGCTCAGGGCCGAATCACTCCGGCATTTCGCCGACTCGGACAAACCAGGATACTTACAAGCCTCCCTCGCCGGCGCTGACTCGGGGCTGCTCATGTGCACACGGCCGGTCCGACGGATTATCGATTGGACTTGGCGATGTCCTCGATCACTAACCAGCTGCCCTCGATAGATGCCGGCGCCAACTTTTCCAGCGTCCCCGTCCTCGATTATTCCCTCCTCTCTTCCCCCTCTATCAAGCCTCTCTTCATCGCACAGCTCCAACACGCTCTCATAAACGTAGGATTCCTCTACCTCTCCAACCACACTGTCCCCAACTCCACCATCGATGCCCTCCTCGACTACATCCCCAAGCTCTTTGCGCTTCCTCAAGAGGAGAAGGAAAAGATCCGGATGGTGCATTCGCCGCATTTCCTGGGGTACTCGAGGTTGGGCGCAGAGTTGACAAAGGGGAAGGTGGATAACCGCGAGCAGTTTGATTTCGCGACGAGGTATGAAACGAAGTGGAAGGACGACGTGGAAAGAATACCCGAGCACTGGAGGGTTTGGGGTCCCTCTCAGGTTCGTTCTTCGTATCATTGTCTTCTTGATGCCTATGTTTTGCGAATCAGTGGCCGGAAGAATCTGTCATCCCAGGCTTCCGCACAATTGTGGAGCGATACCTCGAGCAAGTCCAAGACTTGTCATACACCTTCATCTCCCTGCTCGCCGAATCATTTGGTCTTCCACCTGATGCGCTGAACAAGTTTTACGACACCGACGAGAACGTACAGCACCGTGGCAAGATCGTCAAGTACCCCACCGTCACCGAGGCAGACGCGAATGATCAAGGTGTAGGCCCGCATTACGACGCTAGGTTTTTGACGTTCGTGCGTATACTTTGAACCCAGTCTAAATCGACGGATCGGGGAAACGTACACTTTCAGCTTCTACAAGCTTCGCCGCATAACGGCCTGCAAGTCCAGAACCTCTCCGGTGACTGGATAGACGTTCCTCCTATTCCTGGCACGTTTGTTGTCAATATCGGCAAAGGTAGCTATATCCTCTTTACCTTTTTTCTTTCGTTGTCTATTTACAAATATTCCTTCCAAACTCCTAGCTCTTGAATTCGTCACACAGGGCCTAGCACGCGCGACCTCGCATCGTGTCGTGTCGCCCCGCGCGGCACCCGGTGAGCCGGCAACGCCGAGGTACTCAGTCCCGTTTTTCCAAAGCATAGGTTTAGATGTGAAGTTAGCGGACAATGTCTTGGTTTGTGCGTTTTCGTCTTTCTTCTCCCATCCCTTCCTCTAACTCATTATTTTCCTATGATCGACAGTCCCGCCGGAGATATTGCAGCTGAAAGAGAGCAGAGGAACAGTCGTCATTACCGAATGTTAGCATTCCGCTTCATTTTCTCTCGTTCCCGTGGTAAAATCGGCGAATGCCTTCTTATACCATTTTCCAGCTACCAACATGAACGAATTTGATCGCGAACCGGCAGGAATGGTCAGGCTCATTGGAAGGGTGAAGTACGGATTCATGCCTATCTGCTTTTGATCTTCATCTCATGTACCAACGATCTTCCCCCTGGCCTGTCTCCCCAGGAGCCATCCCGATGTCGCAGAGAAACATTACCCGCAACTCTTCAAGAAGTATTTTCCAGATGGGTTACCAAGTGCTGGGATTGCTTATTGACTGGAGCATTCGGTCATTGTCGGTGCTCGATGCCAAGTAAGCATCAATGATATTATCGGATTCTGATCCTTACAAGCATCCTTCTAGTTGCGCACTTTGTACACACTACTTACTCGTGAATAAAAGGGGACAATGACTTAGGCTACAGACGGGAGCATGAGCATGTAATCTATCAGGCAGTTGCCTGTCCATGATCTCGTTCAACCTATGCATCGGAGTGAGTCTAGATCCAAATGAAAGGGCAGTATCTCAGCATGCAAGCGGAGTCTCCACATGTCGGATATCATTCAAATCCTCACGAAGCAGATATATCCTACATACGTGTTCACAAAGGAAGCAGACCATCTATGACGAGGTGAAAACAATGCTATTTGATTTGTGGCCACTCAAAAGTATTTAATTCTACAAAGCCCCCTTAGGGACCTAAAAGTCGAGAACTAGGCGCGCGAACGTCCGTGGAACCAAACTCCCCCAATTTATTGATATTTATTCTTCAGCAACCTGAATCACAGCCTTGGCCTTGTTCGTCCCTCCCAACACGGCTGCAAAGACCTCCCCAATCTTATCTAACCCCTTGGTGACCTCTTCGGTATATTTCAGTTCACCAGAGGCCAGTTTCGCCGGAACGACGTCGTAGAATTCGGCGTTGTACTTGGCCTCGATACGCGAGACGATGAAGCCAGTAATCGTAAGCGATTTACCGATGACCATGGCGAGGTTCTACGATAGGAATTGTCGGTTAGCCTCGTTTGCGTGCCTCGAGACCTTTCCAGCTTACCTCGATAGGCTTTCCTGCTCCGTTGTATCCTACAAGCCACTGTGTGAGGACGCGCGATTGAGCATGAGTGTACCGACAAATACCTGATATCATCCCGCATTCCTAGTCGGGGGGGAAGACCATAAGTTAGCACTCCTCTCATGCACCGAGAGAGGGGATCGACTGACGATGAAACGGCCATTCACGTTGGCAGCGTTGAGTGCAAGGTCCAGAATCTCACCGCCGACGTTGTCCCAGAATCTGCATATCCAATGGTCATGTTCAATGAGAAGAAAAAACAAAGGCAGCTGCGACGTGTTCGAGCTCACATATCGATAGGTCCCTCCTTCTCCAACACCTCCTTCGTGCTCGTTGTCTTGTAATTGAAAGCGACGTCAGCACCGATGTCTTTCATGAATTTGACCTTTTCATCAGATCCCGCAGAGGCAATAACTTTCAAGCCGTCGAGCTTTGCGAGCTGGATGACGAGCCTGGATACCAGTCATTGTTCGTTCGCGTTTGGAGGAAACATTCGGCCTTACGATCCAACGGGCCCTCCTCCAGTAGTCACGAAAACGGTTTCTCCCTTTCAAAGGCATGGGTCCGCATTCATGCAGGCAAGACAATGATGTTGCACCTTTTTGGCACGAGAATACTCCTTCCAAGCCATGAAGGCTGTCTTGCCTGTAGACAATCGAGTCTTCATAAAGACCAACGTTTCTTCTGACGAGGAAGACTCACCCGGCATCCCTGCAGCTCCGACATAGACTGACCAAGGCAACCCCTCTTTATTCTCAATAACCTTCAGGCCCTGAAAGTTCGGGAATATCTGGTATTCCTGATGCGCTCGAGGGTCCTCAATACATAAGCCGAAGGGGAAGAGGCCCAGGACTTACCAAAGTAACCCCCAACGTGAACCCCAACTTTGACATCAACATTCTCAGAGCGGACGACTACTCCGACGCCACTGCCCCCCAACCTTCATCATCGCAAAATAAGTAATTCAGATGACACTCCCATCCACAGGAAAGCGGTGCTTGGTTGGACTCACGGTTGTCCGAGAGTGAATGCTGGCTGCACACGTTCCAAAAGCCACGATCAGTTGCTCATCGAAGGTGGGTCTGTTGAGAACGGTAGAGACTTACGACGTACGATTCGACCTCCGGAGCGCGCATCCTCCCTCTCATGTAAGGATCGATGGAAAGAATGAGGATCCGGACGAGGATCCCGCCGTTCAAAGGAACATTTTCCACGTCGATCGTTTGCGATTCATCATACACGATCGTCTTTCCGGGTTCCGGCAAACCTGCAGCGTTTCTCGTTCAGGAGAAGGTGGTCAGAAGTATTTCGATGGACTCACCGATGGGGACCGAATTGAACAGAGCGCGAGCATTCCTAATAGGCGCCATCGCATACACTTGCCGTGAGGGGAGTTGAAGGGGGGGTTATATCAGCAGAGTGGGCTTTTTAAGGCATTTTGGCTTGGAGATTCACTCCACTTGGGATGACTAAATGGTACGAAAGATGTAGGCTCACATAATCCCCGCACACGATGTACTCAAGCATATGGACTGCAGATCGTATCGCTGTCCGGGACCCGATGTGACAGGATCAACCCCCCAATGAGATATCTGGCTTCACGCATGATGCACCTTGGCGATTCACAAAGTCGTCATTTCACGCTGACCGCCAGGGTTTATCATTGCATACCTAAATTTTAATCATCTCGCACTGCCAGCAAGTAGCCCAAGAGAAGATAAAGGATTCAACAGGATGATAATTCTGGTAGCACGAGGGGATATTGTGATCACCAAACCACTATCCATCTGCGTCCCAGTCGCTCCTGGATCTGCAATAACCTGTCCCTAGGACGGAACAAGTCTGCACCATGGACAGAGATTTGAACGTGGGATAAGAGTCGTTGCTCCGACTTCGGCAATCCTACTTCGGCCCCCCATCTTGTCTCTAGCAGGTCATAGAACGCGTCTTCAGCGTCATTATTGATCTTGCAATGGATAGATTCCATCTTCGGCACCCACGCACCCCGACTCATTTTCTGGATGGAGGGCAGTCGAAGGTAGGACTGGGGTGCTATCAAAGACAGAAGCGATGGACAGTGTTCGAGGATGGATCCTAGATCTTCGTAACAGGCGACCTTCATTTCAAGTGTCACAAGAGGCGAGGATGAACGGTACAATAGGTCGGCAAAGGCACGGAGGTTGGTATCCGTTTCCCGGGCCTCCTCGAATTTCAAGACGGATAGAGCAGGAACAACGAGAACACGCAGACTTTTAGCTAATAAGACGGGTATATTGAGTGACAACTGCAGCTCTTCGAGGTGCGGAAGGGGAATTGTATCAGTGGCGTTGTCTTCTGTCGCATAATCCTCGGCGATCTTTACTGCTAATGAGACGAGTTTTGAACACTGTGAGAGCAGTTGGTGGAGCGTAGGGGCGTACATAAACACGTCGGAAAAATCGAGTCGTGTGAGTTGATGCCAAGGAAGGTGTAACTCCTGAGGGAAAACAACTTCATGGTAACTGCCTGGGCGAATGATAGGTTTCATGATCAGCTTCCGCAAGCTATTAGCTCCCTCGAATACGTGACAGCTACCGGAAGGAAAATCAAGTGTATCCATAAACACTACGATGATCTCCGTCAACGCGGACATGGTGGAGCGCAAGGACAGAAATTCGGGCATGAATGCGGCAGAAACATCCAGCCACAAGGTTTTGACGCGGTCTAAATGTGGCACAATCAAGGAGATGACTGGCTCTGGTGAGCTGTCGGAATCAAAATCAACCCTCAGATCAAGTAATGACCGAGCGCTCCTGCGGAGCTGGTTCTCTGCTGTCACCTTGGTCCCTGCGGTTGTGCAACCTTCCAAAAGCCTTACGCGATTCCAAAGACGGGGCTCGTTCAACGCTACTTGGCGCCACCGAGAGCAAATGCGTGTCAGTTTCCATCTGCACTCCAACCAATAGGCTGGCCGTTCCAACGGGACGCTGACAGGGGAGTCATCGGAAGCGGCAAGGACAAAGATTTCGGAAAGGAGCTCGCGCGGAAGACGTTTGTGGGGTGCGACCATGGCTCTTAAGGTTTCCATGCGTGACGTGCGTTGCTCGCGTTCATCGAAGAGAGAGTCGAGTAGAGCCTGGACGCGTGAAATCTTGAGATCGAGCGACTCAAGGTCATCCTCTGCTTGAGAGAGCATCTCGTGGACCTGGAACCTTTCGGGCAGAGGCAGGACGCGGTCATTCAGGTGTTTGATGCAGACGTAGGGGTCATCGAGCTGCAAAAGACGATGACGAGGATGGGCAGTTTTGTCATTAAAGATTTCTTCCAGAAATTTTTGAACTTACTGATTGCGCTGAGTGAGTACTAGTAGACTCACACCCGCTATCGGATTCCCAGGAGGCCATCTTCGTGACGTACAATATGTACGTGGAGATTTTCAGTAAGTAGTCGTCCGGGCAAAACTTGAATTCATTTTGAAGTTCAGTTGCTAAAGTTCCCAGCACGTGGTTCCTTGATGCACCAGGAAAAAGCCGGGCTCAAGTCTGTTTTACAGGGGTCCAGTCTTTTTTTGCATACTGTTTTGTACGACGTTTTTTTTGGACATGAAGGTGGACATTGTACTAAAAAGGATCGACGCGACCTCTAAGTAAGAACTTTCACATCTCGTCAGATCTAGAGATCTAGAGATCCTTACACCAACATTCCCATGCTGGTCGTGCGAAAACATTCTATTCTTCCACGTCGTCACCATTACCAGAAAGACTGCGCGAGATAATATCTAATCTCTCTGATGCATGGCTAGCGATTGATCGACGGAGACCAACCTAGTTCAAGTCTCCGGAGCCAAATCGGCCAAGGCCACAAATCCCATGGACTTCCATCAAGAAGCGAACTTGAACGTGGTGGATCGTCCAAATATATCCGAGTTCCCTCCATCTCTTACATTTATGTAGGCCAAGCATCTCACCCCGGCCGTTCGTGTTGCACCCAAGAGAACCCGAGCCCTGGTTACGTCGAAGGTCTAGGACATGGCCAAGACTTGGGCGCAGCAGGCGGCAGCGAGCGAACCCCCCACTGACCACTCGCCTCGTTCTTTTCATAATAGGATCGCCACGTTCCCTACCAAGCACCGACGCACTGAGCGACAAACCCCTCTCGGCTCCCAATATACATACGAGTCACGACTTCCCTCGATTTCTCATGAGTGCAGCGCGACACAAGGTCCGTTGGTTCGGCTTTCTTTCACATGTCGGAAAGAGTCTCCACTTTTACGGCAGGCACCAGAGTCTTCCTCGTGCCAAGCCTCACGACCACATCACGCGCTCAGGTTCTAAAAGCCGCAGGAACACCTAGGAACACCGGTACGTACATATATATAGTAAATCCTCGATCTGCAGGTACATACATACGCGAGCTCAGTGTCGCTTAAGTCAACCATGCGCAAAATTAAAATTAAAAAAAGTAACCGACCCATTGCTATCCCCCTCCGACTCGCACTAGCAGGAGCAGCTAGGAGCAGCCTGAGATTTACATACGGCAACCCAATAACACGTCAGTACCCCAGATTTCAACGCCTCGTGTATCGGCCTTCAATCTACTCACAAGATCGATAGGAATCCAACCAAGGGCACGATCATGGGGGGCGGAGGTGCAGTAGATAACACTATCTGCACACGATCACTGACCATCGATGACCTGGAAATCCAGAGTTCCACGAACACCGGGGGGAAGTCGAAGTTGGGCACGTTTTCTCCAGATCAAGTCAAAGGCAATCCCCGTTTCCTCCCGATTCAAAAAAAAAACGTAAGGGTTCCGCAAAGGCCCCAAAGAAGGACACTCCATCGGACATCCGTCCAATCACCCCAGGTATTAGCACAGTCAAAGGGATGGCGGCTCCGGGAGCAATGCAAAATCCAATGGCCCGATTTATAGCCCATGGAAGTTTCCTTTCAAAATGACTCCAGAATCCGAAAATAAATAAAGAATAGACACGAGCTACCCTGAGCTACCCCACCCAATTCCAAATGAACTCTCAATTGCAATTGCGATGATCTACAGACTCACCAAACCGAAAATCATCTGTCAGATTAACCTTGAATCACTAAAACAACGACAAGTCGATTGGAATCTCACATATTTGTGGTTTGCAACGTGTACTTACTGCGCATGGTTTGATCGACTTATCGTACAAAACCAAACGAAGACCGATATATCCGACTTCGCGCCGATTCTCGGCGAATTTGATATTCTTTTGAAGCAGAGGCTTTCTTCAATGCAAAGCATTTCGTGTATGTACAGTATGTGTGCAGACACACTAAACGATTAGTTATCAGAAGCTAGAACCCAGATAAGAAGAAATCTCACCAGTAATCCCAATGAAAATAATCGAGAGAGGGAGAGAGAGCAAGAAGGCGACGCAAGCAGAGAGTCCACAAAGAGTTGACAAGGTCAAGCGACAAAAGGTACAGGCAAATTGACGCCGGCCACGAGGAGGACAAATATCTTTCAACTCAACTCACACCGCACCTTCTCATGACGACCACGACGACGGCAATACTTGGACACCCTTTTTGAACGAACCTAGCGGCGGCGGCTGCGGAGGAGGAGGAGGAGGAACTCAACCCCTAACCCCATCCAAACCCAAGAGAAGAAGAGGTCAACTCGTCACTCCCTCGGCAAAGGGATTGATTGAAGGGGACACAATATCATCATCATTAACCCCTACGTCAACGTCAAACCCCCCACACCGCCACCACATCACCATTGCAAGAGAGAGAAGCAAGAGCCGTGTCGTCAAATTCCGGATCTACATAAATCAGGTTTTCCCGCAAGAACACACCGGAGTCCACCCGGGGTCTGGCGTACGTTGTGGCGAGGCATGGCGAAGACCGTTCATTTCACATTGACATTGAAATTCACGCCCCCCTCCGGGTCCGTTCTTTCCGATTGGATCCAGCAATAACACCGAAGAAAAAAAAAATCGATTTCGTCCATCCAAATCCAACGTATTGTGGTTACAAAAAAAAAAAATCATATCCATCGCGTCGTCGTCGTCCTCCCTGGAAAGTTGCTCGCTCGTTCATCCCATCATCCTCGTCGTCATCATTATCATCTTTCATCTTTCCCCGGACCGGAAGAATGCGGTAGAGACAAACGGCATAAAGATGTGCCCCCCCCCCCCGCGGTGCTGCGGCGAAGTCCAGTCCCAAGTGAGGTGTCAAATAAACACGCGGGGGAGGGGGAATCCTGCAGCCTAAACAAAACACCCGTTAGCCCGCGTTTCATTGCAGGGAGAGAGGGTTTACAAACGTTCGACTGGCGGGGAGAACAGACGGATAATACTATGTATGCGTAAAGAAAGAAGTTCAAAAATAAAATAAAATTGTACATCATAGAAACGAGGAAGACCAAGGACAAAAATACTAAGTTCCATACAATACAATACGGTGATGGTGATAATGAACATCCCCCTCAAGCAAACAAGCAAAGGAAAGGGAAATGCACACACAAAGAAAAGCCCCCTAAGCCACCCCGTGCACACACCACCTCCCGCTCCCCACCTCACGTCCCTGTCGAACCCACACCACCCAACACCCACCCAATCCACCCTTTCCGTCCCTCACCACCCCTCTCCTTTCCCAAACCACCGATACTGCTCCCCACACTACCACCGCCACCACCCCAGCGTATCCCCAACCCCCTCCCTCTCCTCTCCTCCCCCCCACCGGGACCCTCAACAGGCGTCTCAGGCGGCTCCCCTAGCCCCTCCACGCTCGCAAACGAGACATACCCCTCCGTCGAGCGCAATCTCTCCGAAGCTCTGCGGGCATTGAACTGTGTTAAGTGTGAATGCGACAAGGTCGAGGTCGAGTTCGGGTGCGAGTCTGCATGTACATGTATCGCCGGGCGTGCATCCGCATGCGTCGGGTACGACGGAGGACACGAGATGTGCAACGGCGACAGTGTAGTGTACCCATCCCGCCTCTGGTGCTGCCTGTCGTGAGTAGTAGTAGTAGGCGACCGGCCATAGTCCTGCAACCCAGGAGGGATCCGCAGCTCCTGATACTGCTCCAAACAACCTTGATACCCCCGCGTCCTCGACACTGACCTCGACCTCGGGCCCGCAGGCGGCGGTGACAAGGGCTCCACAACGACCGACCTGGCCCTCCCACCTGTTGTAGGTAAGCCAATTGCGCGAGAAGGCGTCAGTGACCCGGACCCAGGTAAAGGCGGCGTCGGCGGGGGGGTCATCATCACCGGTTCCCTCGGCGGCGCAGACTTTGTACTCGTCCGTCTCGCCAGGGGTGGCCGAGGGGGCGGCGGTGGCGTCGTCACTGGCGGTATATGCGCATACATCTGGGGTTGTGACGGTGGCGATCTTGGAGTCGTAGTGGTGGCCGCCGTCGGTATATGCGCGTACATTTGTGCCTGGGGTTGTGTTTGTGGCGTGCGTGGTGTCATCGGTGTGCGGGGGAGCGTGAGGGGCGGAGGACGGTTCGGTGACCGCGGTGTTTTTGGGAGGGGCACGAGCGCTGCTGGGTTTACGTGTGAAGTTGCTGTCAGCGGGGTCGTGCTTGTGGTGTGCACGAAGGCAGACGGAGGCCTGGTGGCGTTTGTAACAGGAGAATGCGAAGGTGACGACGGAAGTGTCGATCTCGATCGCGACTTTGAGTGTGAGTTGGAGAGCGAAGAGGACGAGGTCGATGCTGATACCTGTTTTCCGGATTTTGCTTCAGAAACAGAGACGAGACAGAGAAAGGAAGGGCAAGCTCACCGTATCCCCTTCAGCAGCAGGGCGCCACGGCCAGCCGCCAGCTTCGTCTCTGACCTCGTTGTTGCTCCCTTTCCTTTCCCTCTCTCTCTCGCAGCCCTTGTCTCCGGCATGCGCATCGGCAAGCAACATGCGCTCCAAACGTGCCCGCAGCGCCTTTTCGGGGGGCGTCATGGGCAGGGGCATGGCAGGGAGGGACTGGCGTTTCTGGGACTTGGAGGGCGTTTCGGGGTAAGAGGGGGTGGAGACGAGTACGGTTGTGTCGTGTGGGTACGGGTACTGCGGCTTCAGCGGTGAGGATGGGTACAGAGGGGACGACCTCGCAGAGGCGTGGTGCAGAGATGAGGACGATGGCGGGGAAGGGGACTCTGCACGTTTGCTGGTGGTGGTACGAGTGTGAGTGGATTTATATGCACGGGTAACCTCAAACTCTGCGTCGCCGCCATAGACGAGCGGAGAGAATGGCGGAGAGGTGGTGGTGGAGGTGGTGGTGGTGCATGGACGCGGCGTGCTCGATCGCGATCGGTGTGATGTGTGTGACAACGACGGGGGTGCACGTGCCGCGGATTGAAACAGGAGGGACGAGGAAGACGAGGAAGTGGGAGGGGGATGGTCGAGGTCGTAGCGCAGGGGAGTGACGGCATGGGAGTGACGTCGCCGGTGGGTTGGCCGTGACGAGTCCTCGTCACGGAGAAGGGTGGTCATTAGCAGCCGCTCTGTCTTGCTTTGCTCGTCTTGTTGCTGCTGGCGTTGGCGTTGGCGTGTGGCACGTGCTGAGGAGGCCATAGGGGAGGCAGACCGAGAAGGGGACGGGGACATGGTGGTCATGAAGAGGCTCAGACGAGCTCGGGTGGTCGAGGTGGACTCGGGGATCTAACAAACTTTAAGTACCAGCTCCAATTCAACAAAGACACACACAACACACCTGCCTCCTCAACAGGCGCGTGGCCCGGCTTCCTGGCTCCGGCTCGCCACCAGATCTTCCGCTTCTGCTTCTACCCTCATCTTGGAAGCGAGGCGTTGATGCTGATGACGCTGTCGTCGCCGCTGATAATCTCATGGTTCTTCTATAATTCCAAGGTCCGCGTAGCCGACGTTCTCGGAGGGGTTAACTTTATATACCTGATCGACACACGAGGCAGAGGCGAGGCAAGTAACAGAGAGAGGGAGAGAGAGAGGCAGACGAAAGACGCAGACGTAGAGGGGGGAAAAAAGAAAATGGGAACCTGAAACTGGGGCGCATCTAAATAAACAACAAGACGACCAGGTCCGTTGGCATGAACCACACTCCTCCATTTTTTTTTCCTTCACACGATCATCGACCTCGGTTTTCAATAATAATAATATTAGTCATTTTTTTTAATCCTCGGAAACTTGCGTTGTCCGAATTTAGTCACCCATGCACACATGTCATGTCCCGTTCCGGACCTTTCCCCCAGATACGGGTCGAAACTGCCAGAAACGCTCGTGTCGTCCCACGTCCACGACGGATCCTCTCTTAATGCTAACCCAAAACTCCCGCATCCCGCACAACCCACCAGACCCTCGACTGACACGAATCTCCCCCTAGACTCGACTCGAACGAATCCAGGCACAGCCCATGCCCACTTTTCAAAACTCTAAATCAAAAATGAAAAACGAAATTTCAATCCCCAATGTATAATTCAGACACCATTCATCAAAATTTTCAAAAAAAAAAGGTGACACGACATCCTGCCCGGCCTGACATCAGACTGCAGGCCATCTTTTTCGTTTTACAAAAAAACACCGCGCCGATTTTCACTCTGCTTACGCATTCCTGCAGGGTCCCAGACGCCAATCATCAATGCATCCAGATTCCAGACCACCCCCGCATCCGCATCCGGCCACCCCATGACATCTTTTATTATTACATGTACCCATTATACAAAACCACATCCCAGTGCATCCTAATTCCACGTGTACCGCTATGCTGCTATAGTAAGTCTGCATACCTACTACATACATACTACACCACGCGCGACCCGTCCATTCCATTCCCTCCAACACGCCGCACACGCCCCGGATCTCCCCGTTCCCGACGAGATCCAGACGTCCCCGTGTAATAATATCCAAACCACTGCCCAAAAAAAATTTGCACGTTCTTTCCCTCTTACAGCATGTAAAAATCCCCCCCCCCCTCTACCACATCCCTCCCTCGAATTCGGAACCCCCATATGTCGTCCTTGGCGTTCATTGTCTGACTATCTCAAATTTCACCTCCATAACGGTGGCAGTGAACAAGTGCACGCCTCCTAAGAATGGCTTTTTCGCGATTGGCTGCGTTGACTCCACACCATACGTACAGATATCTATTGGCCTCACGAGAGAAAACGACGTACATACATGCTTACTCCAACAACGCTCTCTCTCACTGGCAGTCCCTTGAGCAAAATCCGAACAGAACCTCTTCCCCTGACGCACTGGTTACATACATTACCCCGCATATTTATCGTTACCGCAGTGGAGCAAAAAGAAGCGCGGTGTTTTTGTGAATCATCAGAATCATGGAGCTTAATCTCTCCATGTTATTTAAGTTACTGTATGTCTGTACCATTTGGAAAAATATCACCAGATATCAGGTTAGCCCTTCTATAGCGAAGCTGAGGTACATTTTACTTACTGCAGGGGTGATCATCAGCATTGAGATGAACTTGGACGGGGAAAGGCCTTCTCCAGGAACGAGAAAAGACTGGTCATCTATGGCCTTGCGAAATAAAAGAAGAAAAAACACAACACGAACTCCAACATCTGATCCAGAACAACCACCCCTTTCCCTTTCCCTGTCCTTTCATCTTCCCATCTCGCCAGAGGTTCGCCGAACCTCTCACGCACATACGGAGCCTTCTTACCGTGACTTAACCCCCCCAGCCCCCAAAGCCTATCTCGCCCCTATCACAAACTCATCTCTTCGCAGTGACCCTTTCATCTCCAACCCCCGATCCCCCATAGTCTTCGCCTCGCGCAACGATTCACGGAATCTGATATCAATGACGACGACGCTGATGGATTCTCGTCGGGACCCGCCATCCCTCAGGAGTCGTCGGTCTATAGTCATTAGTCAGTAGTTGGGCGGTACCGTCGTCGAGAACCCCTGTCGTGCCAGCGACTCAAATCTTTCAATCGTACCCTTGAAGAACAAAAAAGAAAATTGCACAAGTAAACATACCATATAGAACTTGATTGAGCGATTACGGGAGAAGAAAGGCCCAAAGAAGAACAAACGAGCGACTTGAACTTCGAATCCAATTCACGATCATCGTTCGGTCGTCATTCTGCGGGTTCCTTTCCCCCCTCCTACATAACCACGCGTGACAGGCGGAAGAGATGGGGCTCCGTGAGTTATTTTCGCGAGCTAGGCGTCCAGGATTAGATCGTCAAGTACCATTTTTCAGGTGCTTGGTGGTTCTCTCGTGGGGGGGCGTGTGTTCATTTTTTTCCCGTTCCGTCGCGGTCCATAGCATCGGATAATTCAGAATTTTCCTTTATCGCCCAATCTTATGTAAGGGCCCAACGATTTGGAGCGTGTTCTTTCCTGCAAGAGAAAGAAAGTCTTACTCGGCACTAATGAAGTAAACAAAAGGACTCGACGGGGGGGAGGAAGAGGAAGACCCTACCAGATGGCAGATCTCATTCCCCGCTGACCTTCAGGTTGGTCCGATTCTCAACCAAATGAGGTGTTCGACAGTCTGCAACACGCAGCACTGCATGCATGAAACGTTCAAAAGATTACGAACCGTCTCACCCACAATCAGCGCTGTCTTTGCAATTGGACAAGGTGGCGCACGACTCGGAATATCCGACTGCCTTCAAATATGACACGCGGGGGTAAGAAGCCTTCTTTTGTTGAACGGAGCCAAAGCGTCACCGTCACCGTCACCGCCACCCCACCCTTCTCAACTCGATATCAAGCTTGATCTTATCCTGTCGCCGTCGCCGCCGCCACAGGACTCGGAACTGGGGTGGGCTGGGGGGGGGGAGAAGGTCTCCTGATTCGCTCAACCTACATAAAGGTGAGTAATTATAGCCCAAGCGCTATTTTCGCCAGCGCGCACCTGCCTCCCCTCCAGAGTTCTTTTGATCCCTGCCAGACCGGAAAGCAAATTTAAGAACGGGGGCTACATTATATGTAATTGATCAACCTGCCGGGGCGTTTAAGGTACACAAGCAGACCATACCTAGTGTTTGGGGCATAGAGTTACTTTCATCGACGGTGACTCGGACGGGCTTGCGGCGTTGTTCGTTTTTTATGACGTCGTGGCCTGACTCGGACGCGTTCGGACATTGACATCGTTCCTATTTTGTCTTCCTGTCCAGTGCCACGGCCCGAGGGCGACTGTGGGCCGGAACATGAATGACAGGGATGATTTCACTGGGGGCTTGCTTGGCCACGTCGTGAATGAAGCGCTGTCGACTTGTCGTCGGCGGGGTATCATGCCCGACGCCAACGCTGATAAGGTGGGTGGAGGGGGTCGAACCAGGATGCAGATGAAAAAGTGTGGCGATGTCCATATGCTGCGGCTTTGAACGCCAGCATGTATGCAAGTACATGGGGCAGTCGGATCTCTCCGGACGGGGTCCATGATTCGGATAGGGTAAGTACTTCGGGCTGGCAAATGTTTTCCGAGCTTCCCTTTCTTGATGGCCATGGTCCATGGGACCCTGCGGATTTGGCCGATTTCTCTCCGAACAAAAAAAAAAAAAGAGGATTTCCTGCCGGAAGAAATCGGCTGGAAACGGGAGTTTCAACAAATCCGTATATATATATCCCGGAACCACGCACCTGCCAGTATTACTTGTCACCTCAGGTTGCCCTTTCCAGCAATGGCGATGAGACGGGAGTGGACGATCATCGTGGCAGACCGGCCGGGGGCGACAGAAGTGCCAATGCGCTACATCTATAGTTAGGTTGAAGCACGTAAGTTTGATAGGGACTGGTTGACAGTCGTATCTGACGACATTGTTCTCACAGCTGGACGACTCTGATCTCCCACAGATTATCAGGCAAAATAACGGCGCTTTCCCTCCGGAAAATCAGCCGCAGATTCCTCACTCTATCTCAAAATACCAAGGCGGCCTTGAAGATCTCGATCGCGAGATTTCACGCGCCGACTCGGTGCTGGACCCCCTCTTGGCTGAGCGGGTGAAACGCGCTTCACGGATCGAGATGCCCATGGGGTCAACCGCATCATACCAACTCATGTCTGAAATATTTCTCCTTTCGCTTCCTCATAACTACCAAGTATGTGTTCCCCCGACACACCGGGAGGGGTCCTTCTCTGCTTGGAAGCTAGGCTAGGTCTGCTCTAGATGGCGAAACGTTGTCATGAACGAGCCACGGCTTTGGAACCGCATCAAGCTGAGGGGAGGGTGTACAAATCCAGAGATCCTGCCGATGGCGGTTGAGGTGTTTCGGAGGAGCGGTCGGTCTTCGCTCAAGATAGACGCCTTGTTATACCCAGGGCCCGTCGACGGAATGCATGATTTAATCACGCCCTGCTTGAACCGGATCACTACTCTGCACATCGATGCTTTCTCGGTCACTTTGACCCATTTCCTGTCTTTACCATTTGCGCTGTCTGCCCTACGAGATGTCTCCATGACAATTCATACTGTTCGCCAGGGCGGCTGTCAACTCTTCGAAGGCGTCGATAGTTTACGTGGGTACACCATGGACGCTTGTCTTGAAGACGTGTCAACTTTCCCTTTGAACTTGCACCTTCCTTGGAAGAATCTTACCCATCTAGACATCATCCACGAACTTTTCCTCCATTTGTCCACTTTTTACCGAGTTCTTTCACAGTGTTTCAACCTAGTCTCATGTGCGATTGGAATCCGTACTGGGAGTGATAACGCAGACCTTTACTCTATGGGCAGTATTCGCGTCCCTCGGCTCCGAGATCTCACGCTCACGTTGTCACTTCATCCTTACCCGGCGTCGACTTCTCATCCCCTTCAGCCTCTCGTTCTTCCCTCATTATCCATCTTGGTTTTCGAGGATACCTCAACTGTTGCTTCACAACAACCAAACACCACAAGCGGCCCAGCTCTTGCTCAGTTGCTACACCGTTCATCTTGTCCTCTCGTTCACCTACGGTTAACTAGCACGGCGGTATGCGAAGACCTCGGTCCTATTCTCGAACACACACCGTCCCTTCTCACCCTGAGCGCACCGGGGTGCCAACTTCAAATACCCAGCATTCACAAATTGTTCAGGGGATCACCGGATCTCCGGTTGGTTGATTGTTGTGTTTGCGGGTGGGGCGCCTTTCGACATGCTTGAGACAAATTGGGAACGAGAAATGACACAGCCGGAGCGAGTCTCAAAACGTCGGCTCACACAGATCACCCTCCGTGTCAAATCAAAGAGACATTTGCTCGACGACCTTCATCAGCGCCGGAATCGATTGCGGAATCGATTTGGATTCGGTGGTGACGGAAAAAAGGTGAGTTACTAAGGCTCTGCATTGGCACGACTTTCTCAAATTGATTCAGTCTTCGCGGGAGGTGCTCATCTATGAGCTGTGAGCTCGGGACATGTCGAGATGGACTACATCAGTGAGAAAATATCTATAGATAAGTACAGCATTGTGATACAACAGGAAGATTACTGAAGGGTATATGGTTATCGACTTCTGATTGGCCTGCGCCATTCTGTGTAAAGCTTGAGGGTAGTACTTTCCGAGTTGACACCCTGTTCGTGCTGCGAGAACTGACCTTCGACACCTTCAACCTCACGGGCAAAATTCGTCTGGCGCAACTCCAGCTCTCCGTGCAATCTCTCTTTCTCTCCCGAGTACCGGTGTGCGTTTTTTGTCAGTGACGGCTTTGAGAATCTAGTCTCTTACCTTACGGACCACTGCATTTATCAAAACGGAACCGAGAGCCTGAAACAGACTCAGGAACGAAAGGCACAGGTTGTGAAAGCGCTTTCCCGGTGTCCAGCTGATCGTTTTACCTGTGGTTATGAGATGATCAATCTGCAAAACTGATGACGGGGAAACAGTAAAAATCTTTCGGCCTACACCGATACATTTATGATATGTCGAACTTGAGCACGACAGATGGGCAGGCCTCGGGTTACGGCGTAGAGCAAGATCTTGTTGTAGCATTGACTCGGAATGGGTGGTCGGCCAGTGACTGGCCTCTGAAAATGAAAAAAAAAGAAGTGTACCCTTCTTATGGCACATGGAAAAAAATCTCACTGACAGGAAATACAGTGGAGGGCGTTCGCACCGAGGGTCCGCTGGGGGGACTTAAACATTATGGAACGTTAATATTACTAGTAAAGGCAGTTCACACGTTGTAGTCTAAAAACAACTTTTTACTGCCGTGCCCCCTTTCATGTCCCGTGCATGATCGACGCTCTCGCGAGCGTCGCGCTCCACCCTATATTAACTGCCGCTGCCAGCCGCCAAATCTTTCCTCGTCGCCTCCTTTTCGAAGTGTACTGTGTGACCTGTGGCTTGTCACAACTGTACAGCTGTGACATTGTTTGACAGGGATTCCGAATGTGTGGAAAAGATTTTTTTTTTTTTTTTTTTTTTTTGAATTTAGAACGGAACTCACAGAGACGGAGACGGTCAGCGGTTGCTCTGAGCTTGCGTTACAACCATCACAGGGGTGGATTAATCGCGGACGTGCAAGTAAGGGCACCGTATCCTCCGTCCCGCCAGGTCCCGCCTCACAAAAGCCGACTTAATTCCATCAGATCACGCCAGTGCCGATCAGAAACGTTGAAGTTCTTGTATCGCCCGCCGGGTTCGTCATGTAACAAGTGATCAGAAGGGAATGAATTATTTTTTGTATAAGTATGTCGGGAAGTCGGTACGCCCTCTTTGACTGTTCATAATGTATGAAGATTGATCGCGCCACTCAGACTTTTGCACAGAGAACGCAAGTTATGGTAGCCTATCAGGGTAAACACTCGCCTACTGTTCCCTATTCACAGTCAACATCTACTAAAAGCAACTTGGAAGTCACCAAAGATAAAGAAAATGGATTGTGCCCTGCAGCCCTGATCGAAATACGTGGCCGATGTATGGATCATATTCGAGGTTACCCGTCGAAAGCACGTTCCTCTTCAAATTCAATGCTCAGGAGTATAACTCAATAGGCGTGCAAGGGTGCTGTGATGAGGAGCGGCCCTCTCAATGCCAAGCCGTTGAGGCAGGCTCTCCAAACCTGCAAATAGAACCTTCGCAGATCCGATAACATATGAACAGGAGGTGCCATGGAAACGTGGAAAGGAGACGTGCCGATGATCCTCTAAATCCGTCCTTGGGACCCATAAAAAAGGGTTGCGATATGGTTTTCAATTATATGACGACGAATGGGGAAGAAACGTTTAGGAAGGAGGGGCCCATGAAGTCGAGCTGACCCGCGAGGCTGGATATGGGAAGTTACAAACTCTGAGATGTTACTTCCACTACCCAGGTCCTGGATAACTCAGAAAGATGCAGCATTCCAAGATGCGCGATCTGATCTACGTAACGACCTAACCTGAGTGTGAAATGGAAGAACCGCACGCGGAAACATAGGACTATGTTGCATCATTTCTGTCGATGTCACTTCGACAAGTTTCTGGTGCATTTATCCGAACACTCTTGACAGAAATCGAGTAATGAGACGCTCGGCAGTTTGACAAAGGAAGTGGTTGAGTCAATTGGCAAGCGTTATCCCAGTCACATTAGGAACTATCAAGGTGGAGTCGATGGAGACAATGTATTGGGTTTGCTGAAGTTAACACGCCTGGCATCGCAAGAATTTCGCGAGTTGACAGGAGGACCAAATCCGCATTTGGCGTAAAGAAAATCTGAGAAAAATCGTTTGGCTCCGCCACGTCCTCGTGCCTGGTCACGGTATCGCGGTGATCGATCTCTCTCTGTCACTTGTGCAGTTCTGATTCAACCTTCTTACAACCACACATACTAATCTGCAGGTTCGAACTGTACATACCACCCTGACAGTGATGAGTGTTTTTCAAAGAAAAACTCGCAGGAAATGTATCAGTATATATTTTCAAAGGGGAATAGCTGGTTAACGACATACTCACCCTCTTTCTTGGTGGGTTTTTCCTCGGGAATATACGAACCATTCTCAGGACCGACACGGACAGGGTCAGAGTTCAGCATTGGAGTACCCAGACTCAGGGAGGGCATAGAAGGACCGACTGACAGCCGACCTCAGGCTCCTTCACTCGTGTTGAAGGGACGTCGCGAAACTCTGTTTTGTTTCCGGTTCATGTTATATCGGGATCAGGCAGCGATCATACCTATATAAGACGATAGCATATACAGCGGACTGCTCACTTCCCCTGACTCTCTTCGTCTGTGTTGGGCTGTCTTCTCTTCTCCCCGCCCAGATCCGTTGTCTTCCTCGTTCATCCCTCCCTCGCCGACATACTCCATGTCATTCTCCCGATCAGCTGAGGTGATTGTCATCCCCGACTTGATCTCGCATTGCGTGTTTAAACAGCGCGTCAGCCGTCACCACGAGCGAGTGACGACCGAGACGGCGCAATGGTTCTTCGAGGGAAACAACGTGACGGGGAAGGCGCGGGACTCTTTCCATGGTCTCAAGTCTGGCCTTCTCACTGCCATGGCTTATCCCGGGGCTGCCTTTCCTCAGCTTCGAGTCTGTAACGATTTCATTACTTATTTGTTCCACCTCGACGATATCTCTGACGACATGGATAATCACGGAACGCGTACGGTCGCCGACGTTGTCCTCAACTCTCTCAACGACCCCCATGCCTATGGTTGCCCCGAACGCGTTGGAACAATGGCCAAAGAGTGAGTCGCACCCCATGTTTTGTCGTTCACCACGTTCTGATCCCCTGTGTTGCAGCTTTTATAAGAGAATGATTCTCACCGCATCTCCAGGCACGCAGCAAAGATTCATCAAGACGATGGGTTCCTTCTTTCAGAGTGTAACGCAGCAGGCCAAAGACCGTGGAGCTGGTGCCATTCCTGATTTGGAGTCTTACATTGTGTTGCGTCGCGATACATCCTCTTGCAAGTCATGCTGGACGCTGATCGAATGTGGCTGTCCCTGTCCCTCTCTTCGGTTCAAGTTGATAATTATGATACAGATGCGTACAACCTCGATATCCCGAATGAGGTGATGGAGCACCCCTTAATCATGTCCCTCGGGGAAGCTGCAAACGATCTTGTAACATGGTCCAACGTATGCATTCCTGTTCTGCCGCTGTATTTTTCGCGCTGATACCCAACTTCTCCAGGATATCTTCTCGTACAATGTCGAGCAGTCCAAGGGCGACACGCACAACATGATCGCGGTCGTGATGAACGAACAAGGCATCGACCTGCAGTCAGCTGTCGACTTGGTAGGAGCGATGTGCAAGCAATCCATCAACCGCTTCATGGAAGACTCGGTGCACATTCCTTCCTGGGGCCCGAAGATCGATGACGATGTCAACACTTATGTCAATGGCCTCGCGGACTGGATGATCGGCTCATTGCGCTGGTCTTTCGAATCCGAACGGTACTTCGGGAAGATAGGGAGAGAGGTAAAGGCGACTCGCGTCGTGAAGGTCGTTCCCCGCCATAAATAAAAAATATCTCCTTCTGTGAATGGAAAGGTTTGTCACGTCCATCTCATTTGTAGAGCTGCAAAGTGACAATCAATTCCAAGAACCGATATGATCTTTAGATGAACGCAGTTTATAGAAAGGCCTAGAAACCCTCACGAACGGAACCCCCGCCCCCCTTCTTAGACTTACTCCCTTGGACTCTTCAACCAATCTTCAACGGCATCCACTTCACACTTCATTTATGCGGGTCTTTATCATCATCCCCTCTATCGTAGCCTTAATGTCGTTCAACTCCTGTTATTCTTACCCCACATGATTAACTATCTATACCCAGGTGAATCGTACCTAGCATTCTGCATATTCTAACGTTTTGTACATACATATCAACACTTCGATAGTACTACGACCTTCCATGTATGTTCGCACCATTTTACGAAGTTTCTGATACAACTCGCGACACATGTAAATGCGCTTCCAGTTGGCGCTGTACTCGGTGAACTTGAAAGCAAACGACACTAGGGTCCCATTGTTTGGAATCAGGCGAATTTCTCCTTCCTCCTCTTTTTTATTCTCCCAAGGGAATCGCTATGAAAAGATTGAGGGGGAAGGCAACTTTGTTGACAAATATTTTTCCCCGGTTTTGATGGCAACCACCAGAACTCAAATTCTTTACTCCAGCATCAATGCATTCGTCGACCTTGAAACTGATTCAATCCTCACTCTTCCTCTCTATCCAGCAGGACTGCGAAACGCCCTTTAGAATAGGACACAAGGTTTCTGGGTACCGTCTAAGTCTGCAGGGTGGAGACCTGGGGGTGGGCCGGGCACGGCTGAGGTTACCGATGAAAGTGTTAGAGTTGTGCTGAGTGAGTTTTCAGATTTCTCGCCCCGTGAATTGCGCTCATAATCTTCACGAGGTATAGAGTTACATGAAGGGAATGTCTCTTGTACTGTATCAACCGGATTGCTACGAATATACTGCAGCCCTTTCGTCCACATGGTTGAGCCTTTGGAACGCGATATCGTGGTCCACATGCTAAAACCTTGTCGACTTGACATTCATTTTCCCTAATGGTCTGCAAGGATTGTCTACTCTGTCTATTTTCGCAAGTGACGTTCTCTTACTAACGTGAAACTTCACTCGGGCGTCATACACCCTATAAAAGACGCACGTCTCGATCCCGGACGCCATTGCATCATCTAACATGGCACCCGTCAGAAATGCTCAAGTCTTGTTCAATTCGATTCCAATCGGTCAGTCCCATGGTCTAGTCCTTGTCCAGGGCCATGCGCATCCATAGACAAAATCACAACAGATTATCCGGAACCTGGAGAGACCGTCGTTTACAGCGAGTCCAAAACCATTGACATCGAGAAAGTCCCGCTTGACGGTGGGTTCCTCGTCAAGACCCTCGTGTTATCAATCGACCCGTACATGAGAGGAAGGATGAGGCCTCCAGAGATCAAGTCCTACGCCGTGAGTTTTTGATTGGCCCTCTCTTGATGACGTCACTTATGCGACATCCGCACAGCCGGCGTTCAGACTTGGAGAACCGTGAGTTGCTTTTCCCACTTAAATGATTGTGGGCGTGTACTGAAGGCCGTTTCGACCCTTGAAGGTTAACGGGTTTCGGTGTCGGTGTCGTGATTCGCTCAGAGCTTGACGAAGTCAAACCTGGAGATCACATTTATGGGCCTAACTTCTGTCCGTCCATTTTCAGCACTCATACGCGCCGATTTATGATGACTACCGCATATAGCGCACCAGGAGTATTCTATCTTCAGAAGTCTTGAGGGGAACAGGATTCTTGAAAATAAGGAGAACCTGCCGTGGTCGGTTTATGTCGGTGCTGCAGGAATGCCAGGTGAGTTCGATTATATCTCGGATCTGGCAGCATCACAACGTATCCTAGGCAAGACCGCGTTCATGGGATGGAAAGAATATTCGAAAGCTAAGAAGGTTTGATCGTGTTATGCGAGCGAGTTTAATCACTCAACCATCGATGGCAGGGCGAAACTGCCTTCATAACTGCAGGAGGAGGTATGTGTCCCCCGGGAAGTTCATCAGAATCACGAACGGCGACCGTTGACTGTAAATCTTACGCGCAGGACCTGTTGGATCGTATGTTCTTTCCCCATTGAGGTCGACAGATTTTGATGCCATGCTCACTTCTGAGGTTGGTGATTCAATTTGCGAAGCAAGACGGCCTCAAGGTCATCGGATCCGCTGGATCTAATGACAAAGTTGACTTCATGAAAGAGGTCGGTGCTGACGTTCCGTTCAACTACAAGACAACGAACACCGAGGAAGTCTTGAAAAAAGAGGGTTCTGTTGACGTGTAAGTCGCGCGATCTGGTTCCCAGTTTCGCTGACACTGCACCCAGGTATTGGGACAACGTGGGCGGTGAGACATTGGACCTCGCTCTCAAATATTCGAAAGATTTTGGTCGATTCATTGTGAGTTTGTCTGTCTGAGGCTGATGACATGCCGTCAATCTAATGAGGCACTTTAGGAATGTGGGATGATCTCTGGTAACCCATCTTCCATCCGATTCTTGACGACGATACCCTGACGTTTGTCACAGGGTATAACAAACCTGCGAAGCCTGTGGAGGTCAGCCATCCTTACACCTCCTGTACCGCCACGGCAATGACACGATCGGTACTCCTGATGTAGAACCTTATTTTCGTTGTGTCGAGGTCACTGACGATGACGGGGTTCATCGTCTGGAACCTTGAGCCCAAATATGAAGAAGAATTTTACCGCGTGGTACCTCTCAAGCTTGCTAAGGGCGAGCTGAAGTTTAAGGAAGACGTCACGAAGGGGTTGGATAAAGTAGGTGATGTATTATTAGCGGTGCAGAAGGGGGAGAACAAGGGAAAGGCTGTGATCCTGGTTGCTGAGGAGTGAACGCCTAAGTTTCTTTGGTTTCCTTGCCGTCAATCGTCTAACATATGCTTGTAAAAATGTAGTACTGTTCCGTCAAACGAGGACTTAACTTCCCTGGTTTCTACTTTACGTGCTGCCTTATCAATATAAGATCCGGGCTGGTCGAAACGTAACTGACCAATGTGCAGTCCACATCGCAGAACGCACGAGTTGAAGCGGATGCTAATTAATAATGGACCGCGTGGTACTTCCACTTTGTCCGGTTATGATGCGGCGGCTGCTACGGGCTTTGAGGTAAATGGGTTTGTATTGTTAGCTCCCCCATCATCGCTTGAGTCGGACGCCTGACCGACAGAGTATATCATCCCGTTCAAATCGTCCACTTGAATGTGTCCTACCATGGCCTCGAGAGAACGGTAGAGAACCTCAGAAGGTCATTGGGTTCATGCTTTCTATCACCCAGGGCCACATCATAACGCGGTTCATCATCCGAGGATGTTAGTGTCGGGGGCAACTCCAGATTCACAACCAATCAAGCTTCCCCTTATCGCCATCAAGGACCACTGGCATCGAGACGTCTAAAAGTCGCATAGAGCAGTGTGGTCTCCTTACCCAATGCCACTTCCACCTCATGGACTCAAGATCACACGACCCGTGGGCGATTCCTATATCTCTCATCCCGCCCGATTGAAGAGCCGAACGACTCGACGAGTCCCTCGAAATGTTTACCCCCGTTTTCCTACTCAGTCTACTGGCCTCGGCTTGCGTCCGTGCCCTGCCCACGGAACTGTCTTCCTCTCTTCAACGCCGAGCAACCACTCTGAGTGCCACTCAACTGGCCGCCATCGTCCCATACGCTCAAATTTGCTCGCGTAGCATATTGTCCCACGTCTAAGACTAGGAATTGGCAGTGTGGTGGTAAGTCGCTTCATGAGCGGCAGAAAACGCCTTCCCTTAAAAGATTCACGACAGAGGCCTGCAATGCGCTTCCTGGATTTCAGCCGTCCTTGGTCGGCGGCGATGGAAAAGCGGTCCAACGCTGTGAGCCCATGTCTTCTGACTCGCAATGTCTTCTTTGACGATGTACCATAACCCCTAGACTTTGTTGGTTCCTGGCCGCGGGGGAACACGATTGTCGTTGGCCACCAAGGCACCAATCCTTCCCAACTGTAAGGAGAAAAAGCGAAGTTTTAACTGTTCTCTCACATCGTCTAAGCCAGACAGTCAAATTTGACGGATATAGACACAATTCTAGGCGGCCTCGACACCACTCTCTTTCCTGGAGCATCCAGCGGCATCAAAGTCCACCAAGGCTTTCGCAACCAGCACGCACTGACTGCGCCCGCAATTTTCTCCGAAGTTCAAAGACTGCTTGCTAACACAGGTACCAATAGCATCACGACTGTAAGTCATGCGGGAAATCGGTAACACTATGCTACTCATGATGGACCCCTACGTCCAGGTTGGCCATTCTTTGGGAGGCGCTATTTCTCTCCTTGAAGGCCTCTCTCTCCGGCTAAGGCTCCCGTTGTCTATCGCGATCAGCATTCATACCTTTGGTTGTCCTCGAGTGGGTAACCCCCAGTTCGTATCGTTCTTCGACTCTCAGGTTTGTCCGAAATAGCCAAATCTGTTATCGGAAGTAGGCTGACTAGAAATGTAGACATTGAACCTTCAGCGCGTTAACAACAAGCAGGTGGTCTATTAATGACTTCGGGCACGGTTTGAGCCATCGCTAATAGAGGTGCAGGACTTGATCCCCGTCCTACCCTGGAGATTCTGGGGCTTCGCATACCCTGGAGGGGAAATTGTTCGTATATTTCTCTTCGTTTGAAAAGCATTCTCAACCTCCAATAGCATATCCTTGGTGCTAATAATGTTGTCGCATGTGCTGGTAGGCTTTTCGTCAACATGTTTATATTCATCTCTGACACTGGATCGTAATCCCCGTCTGCTTCTGTAGGCGATGACAATGCGACCGATCCTCAATGCACTGTCCACTCCGTTCCTAATATCTTCCATGGTAACAGTGCTGACCACGTCGGTGCGCATTTCGGCTGTTGGTTCACATTGTTTATTCGATCATCTTGATTTTAGGACCATACCAAGGCGTCAGCATCGGCAGTAACTTCTGCACATGAGCGCATCTTCTCTCTCTGTATCACCATCTTTTTTTTTCTTTCGCTGTATTGGTGTATGGTAGGAACAAAAACCATGATATGTTTATATTTCTTGTTTCGTACAGATCGCTTGACATCCTCGTTTGTTGGACTTCCCGGTCTGTTTGAAAGGTTTGTGCACTGACATACTTCCTTCCCGTCCAGCTGCAGGTGTCCTGCGCGAGTTCGTCATATGTGTTGGTTTTGTACCTGCTGTACCATTAACGGGGTATGTACCACATTGGTACAACACACCCGGAGGTAACTCTGCGTGACCGCCGCCGCCGTAGTAAACGGGTACTATGTCCAGGGACTTCCAGGGACCAGACGTCTTTCCACGGTCTTGGGGGATCCGAGTAGCTAGTGCCAAGGTTAGGGCTGAGGCCATCCATCGTCCTCTGGTCACAATTGAAGATGTTCGCCTATAAATTCAAGAAATTCGCCATAAGCCTTTGCGGTCTTCGGGACGTTTGATCACAATCCCAGAACAAACGGTTATACAACAATGGGTCGGTTGAGTAAGTAAAAGTACTCAGTGACTCTATACTTAGAGGGAAGGAAACGGCGTCCCAGTTTGGTGTTTTCACTTCCGACGACGCGTGTGGAATTTTTTTAATCGATGTACGATGAGGAGACTTCCAGATACCATGTATAAGGAACATGATACGGCAGCGACGTCGTCGCTGAGGCCAAGGCATACATTTTGCGATGTTGTTATGCTTGCTTGGTTTTTGCCACGCGAGCAGCATAGATGCACCCGAAATTGAAACTCAGAACACGTGGCAGGGATCCAAAGGCCGTACACCAGCGCGGATGCGCAACAGCAACCGAACTTGAAGTCCCCCATCGGTGTCTAGTCGCCGCGTTCAAGCTCGACTGCTTCCGTTAATCGCCGAACTTCATGTTGCTGGATGTACATGCGTTGGCAGGTCCGTGATGGTCCAGCTCTACTCATTTGGTTGTACATAGATGTTCTCATGCTGGCTTGCAGCCTACAGTGGATTGTCAGTGGGTTAAAGCCTCGAACTTCAGCGGTACCAGTTGCTGGTTTTAGAAACCTGCCTTGAACGGAACTTGCCCAACAGAGACGATCATTAAACTGTCACGATCGCCCGTCGTCATGCTCATCCTGCGACGTTCCTTGTTGCCATACCATAACCTCGACTACAAATCAAGGGATTCAGGTATTGAAACTTATGCTTCATGGTGAGAATCGCGACTGATTGAATTCTTGCAGGGTGCACCGTGAGGGTGGTTGATCGAGTGTCTGCCATCAACGCTCTAGTTATCCTGCAGCGGCAGAGCCAAGTCGCAAAGGAATCACAAGCCGTCGGGTGCATTGTCGAGCGAAGCTATATCTAGACCGAGGTCTCTGCGTCAAGAAGCTAACGGACCCAATCCTCCTCTTCCTTCCTCATCGTCTGCCTTCGTCTTCCTTCGTCTTCCTTCCCCTTCCTTCCCCTTCCTTCCCTTTCCTTTTCCTTTCTTCTTTCCAGCCTCCCAAGCTAGTCCTTGGGTGCCCCTTACTTTCCTTACTTTTCCTCTCTTTTCCTCTCTTTTGTCTGCCTCGCCTTCCGGAAAGCTTTCCGATTACAAAGATGCTGGTGTCTTCTCTAGTTTTTGCCTCGTTCGCTTTCGGTGGCGTCAGCGCTCTACCGATGCGGTCTCAGCGCCGTGCGACGGCTGTCTCCGCCACTACAGTTGATTCCCTGGTGCCTTTTGGGCAGTTTGCGCGGGTAGCGTATTGTGACCCATCTAAAATCAAGGGATGGCAGTGCGGTCGTAAGTCATTAATCATTGCTGTTGAAAATGGGCACTAGACTGAAAATCTTATGCACAGAGGCCTGTGATGCGCTTCCTGGCTTTAATGCCACCCTCATCGGCGGGGACGGTAACACCCTCCAGAACTGTGGGCAATCTTCCTCCGCCCCCACCAGAGTGCGGTATTCACGAGCCTTTCATCAATAGACTTTGTTGGGTTCTGGCCAGACGGAAACACTGTCGTCGTATCGCATGAGGGAACTGATCCAATCGCAATGTAAGCCGTCATGCTCTCGTTGCCATTACATCCGCAAACTCGCATGCTTTTCTACGCAGCCAGTCAGATTTGACGGACGCAAAAATACTCAAGGGAACTCTCGATTCGAAACTTTTCCCCAATGCGCCAAGCGGTATCGAAGTCCATACGGGCTTCCGTGACCAGCATGCAAAAACCGCGAACGCTATCTTCGCAGAGGTGCGGAAACTGTTGGCGAGCACTGGTGCCACTAGTGTGACGACGGTGAGAAATCTCGAATTCGTTTATGGTCTTCTGCTGATCGAAGTTGACTTAGGTTGGCCACTCGTTGGGTGGCGCTCTGTCTATCCTTGAAGCTCTGTCCTTGCGACTGCGCCTTCCTAAGGACGTTTCAGTCACCACAAGAACGTTTGGAGCTCCTCGAGTCGGCGACTCATCATTTGCGCAGTTCTTCAACTCCAAGGTAGGCGCCGGAATCATTTTTCCATGGGAAACGCGTATCTAATTTTGCAACAAAGGTATCGGATATTCAGCGAGTGAATAACAAACAGGTAATACGTTTGCATTCTTCAGGCATATGGTAATGTTAATGAACGACTGTGTAGGATCTCGTCCCTATCATTCCGGGTGAATTCTTGGGCTTCCAACACCCAAAAGGCGAAGTCGTGCGTGGTTTTCCGCCTTCTCCTTCTACTATCTCGGCTGAACCAGAAAACAAAAACGAAAAAACAGCACATCCTCGATGATGGAACAGTTGTTGCATGTGACGGTAACGCCTGTCAACCCAGGATCGCACTTGTTTTATTTGCTTATCATATATTCTGATGCTAGGTTCTGACAACAGTTCTGACGATCAATGCAGCGATGCGTCTGTTGCAACAATTCTCATGGGTAGCATCGCTAACCACCTGGGTATTTATCGTAGTTCTGGTTTTTGGCGTTGTCGGGTCATTGATTTTTTCCCACCCAGGTCCTTACTTCAACCAACAGGACCTCAGCATGGGAACAGTATTCTGTACATGATATTCGGGGAATCTGAAACTCATTTGGGCCTTTAGGTGACAATCGGTATAATGATAATATAATATTCGGTTTATTTATTCAACCATGGTTACCCCTTGCAAGTTTGTTAGAAAATTATGACGTGTGTCGTGTGACCCTCCATGGTTTCAAGTTTGCGTCGAGCGACAGATGACATAGATAATGAGGCGAAAGCAGGGCAAGCCAACGAACGGCACATATCTCGTGAAAGTTCGCTTGATGAAAATCGTAAGCGTGCAGAGCTCCGCATCAGTCACACCACATCACAAATGTGACCACTCGGAGTCGGGTGAACTCTTCCTCCACCCATCGACTGCGGTCCTGTCCTCATCCCACCATGACCACCACCGTCTCTCCCTTCGCCAGGAGCAGCGCATTCGAAAATGCCTACAGTACCGGACGCGAGCAGACGGTAAGCCCCAACCCAGAGCCTCCACATCCCATCGTACCTTCAACCCAAATAGGACCATTACAGATCGAAGACATGTACAGCGTTCCCGAGAGCTTTCTTGAGATCGAAGTGAGGAACCCACAAACGCATGGTGAGTTTCACTTTTGACGTCCTTTGCACGAGAAGAGGGTCCGACACTGCTATTTTTTTGTCGTCAGGGTTTGGTAGGAAGATGTACACGGATTATGAAGTGGTCTGCAAGGTGCGACGCCTGCTGTTCCTTTTCTCATCCTATCTAATCCACGAAAACGTCAAATTTACAATCAGACCAATATCCCGGCCTTCAAACTGCGACACTCTCTTGTCCGCCGCCGTTACTCTGACTTTGAGGCTTTTCGCGACATCCTCGAACATGAGTCGACTCGGGTCAATATCCCGCCCCTTCCAGGGAAAGTCTTCACCAACCGCTTTTCTGATGAGGTCATTGAGAATCGGAGGGAGGGGCTGGAGCGGTTTTTGAGTATTGTCGCGGGCCACCCACTTCTTCAGGTTAGTCTTGCCACACCTCCCTTTTTCTTTTGAGCTGATGGGTGTTGTATCTACGCTAGACCGGAAGCAAAGTCCTGTGTGCATTTTTACAAGATCCAGGATGGGACAAGGCGCAGTGGGTTTGAAATGCTCGAAATTTCGGCGTTGTAAAGATGCCGCTTCTTATTTGTTCACTAAGCCGTCATGAGCACTGGATGGATTTTATTCTTCATCATCGTTGGTTTTCGTTGTCTACCCACTTTCCCGACTGTATGACCCCCTTTCATCTGCTTGTTGTTTTATCCACGTTTTCGGCTTTCAATATGTAATATGGAACCATATATGCCAAGCTTTTGTATCCTTGACTTGACGACTCCATGGCAAATTTACTCGTACTTCATTTCAGGGATATGTTTCCAACCTCGGAAATAAGTTACACTCAGGATCAAAGCGGCGGGGAACCTCGTCTCCAACCCCTTGCAGTTATGGCGGGCATCGTCTGTGGACCGAAACGATTCCTACTTTCTTCGCCTTCCATCGCATCCTGGTAAGTTTCCGCGCTTGATATCGAGCACTGGAGTGCGCATATAGGTGCTCCTACGATGAAGGTTGAAGGCGAGCGAGGGGTTCTTGTGAAGAGACCAGGGGGTGTCGCCGTCGCCTTTGGTCGTCGAGGTCGTCGCTCCCTGCGTGCGGGAGAGGAGGCTGTCTCTTTCAGACTGTTCACGATCACGCCCGTCTCCCCATTCCACGGTGATGGAGCCTTCGCACTTGACGCTTTTCGAATCGTTGAGCAGTTGGAGGTTGAAATGGCTAGGCTCAAGACAGGAAAGGTTCTGGCGGATCCGGACGCGATGGTGGCTTGGAAGGTAGATGGCGGCGACGCTCTCCACGAGACATCTGCACATTCTTCCTGATCGGCCCTGGCCCTCAACTTCCAGTCCGCTGATAAGAGCTCCCTCTGCACCCGCCTTAACTGGTACAAGTGCATAAAGTGGATCATGTGGATGGCTTTCAACTGCCGTGCAGCCAGACGGCCGGTCTGCGGTAATCGAGTGGAAGCAAAGCGAGCCAAGGAGCAATGTCGAACTTGGGCAAAGCTTACCCCGTTCATGAACGAGCTGAAGTAAGGATTCTCCAAAACATCTCGACTCAGACGGCGTGATGGCGATTCATAGTATGTCAGCTTCCCATTTTCGAACTTGAAGATCTATGTTTGCCATCAGATAGACAAAAAACGGATCTCGGAAAGACTGGAAGGCAATGATTAGCTTTAAAGAACGGGAAAAAAGTAGGTAACGCGGGCTCAACGTACTTCGCGGGCCTCAGCGCCTGACTGACAGCTTCGGGGACATAGGAGACTACCAGGGTTCTGTTCGGGACTCTGGCGTTTGGCCTCAGCTAGGAATAGGCGACCTTTTGAAAATCTCGAATGCGTCTACTCTGGAACCACCAGGGTCATGAAGCAATCCATGGAGTGCCAGTGTAGATAATCGAGCTCACCTTAAGTCCCACACATCGATAACCGCATAGTCAACATTGCCAGTCAACGACTATTCATATCCCGAATCGGGGTAGCAGATTTGGACCCCATCTCGTTGAGCAATCTTCATCCCTGGGAGAATGGCAACGCCGCACTGGTCGGTTGAGGAGAGATCTCTGCCAACGCGAGCAATATTGCGTCAAGAATCATGCGGAAGCCTGGTTCATACTATGAGCAAAGATATTCGTTCAGATGTCCGGAAGAAAAGCCAAGTACGCACATCCATGTTAACGGGTGCATATATCTCTTTGATTCTGGAGTGCAATTTCTGCTTTTGCATCCGTCACCCCATTTATCAAGGCGGTTAGTTTCGCGCGCTCTATGAAACATCATTAGAAACCATAGCACAGAGGGCGAGAAATATGCAATATACCGGTTTCTTAGCGCTGTTCTCCAGCGCAAAGGAGAGCGTGCGTTCCATGGTACAGTCACAACATGTCACACATCGATAACAGTCCTCCTCATCGTCCACCACATCCTTCTGCTCCGGCGATCGTTCTGACAGAAAGAAGGTACAAAAGCAGGCGAAACGTTAGAGTGCGTTACTTCCAAACATAGATTCTTCTTCTGTTTTTGATCTCAAGATTCAAGCAGAAGACGACTCGATGATCCACTTTCCATCGACTCTGAACCTAAAGCATGCAGGCGCAACCGCTCAACCCGTTAGTCGGCGCACGGATAGTCTCAACGCGACGCAGAAAAAGAACCCATCGCACCAGATTTTCCTCACTGTCGAGGAAGAACTCCACGATGCCAGACGTGTCCATTCACACGGGCAAGAGGAGGACCTAAAGCTCGCTCTGAATATGCTCATCGACAGGCTCGGTGAAGTCGTACGTCCTCATAATCACACGTAAAAAGTGTTCTGTCTCACGCGATGCCACCAAACAAAGTCATCGATGCTGAGCGAAGCCTACAAAACCCAAGCAGACCTTGAAGTCCAGCTCAACGTCGCCAAGTCCAACCTGCAGCTCGTCATCTCAAACAACGAGATGCTGGAAGAGGCATTGAAGCGGGACAGCGCCGGAAACGCACGCGATGTTGGGTGGCGGAGGGCCAGCGCGCACGACCAGAAGAGCACCGAATCGTCGGGAGCTGTGGAACACACCACACCTGTGTCCACCCCAACCAGTGCGAGCGCGGCTGGCTCCCCTGTGATCGTTTCAAGCACGCCGGGTGCGGTGCAGGAAACCAGCAGGTTCTTCAAGTTCCGGTTCACGACTGGGTCGAGCTCAAATTCAGCTGCGAGCGGGAGCCGTCCTGGGACGCCGCAGCTACAGAACGTAAGCGATACGAGGTCGCCGAATGTACTGCACCTCAACTCGCCGTCATTGCCTGTGCTTCCTTTGCATATGCATGGGAGCGGTGGGCGGGAGAAGGAGAAGGGGTTGGAGGAGGAGTTGGAGAAGGAGAGGCAGAAGCGGAAGAAAGCAGAGAAGGATAAGGAGGCATTGGAGGAGGAATTGGAGTCGCTGTCGCAGGCTTTGTTCGAGGAGGTAAGTCTCTTTGCTCTCCTTTCATTTTGGGTCAATTCGGGTCTGACGTTGATTTTGGAATGACGCGTAGGCAAACAAGATGGTGGCAACAGAGCGCATCAAACGCGCCGACACCGAGGAAGAGCTCAAAGAAGCCCAGCTTGAAAAGGAAGCTCTCCGGAGTGCACTCAGATTGCTCGAGTCGCAGAACGAGCACATAAAGGGATCGGATTCATCCTCCTCCAGCCCGGGGATTGGACGTCCCAACGCTTCCTCATCTACCTTCATTCCTTCATCGGCATCCGAACCATCCCTCCTCTCGTCGAGCCTCGCCATGTCACGACCCACACACCACCGCCGGACCTCCTCCCAACTGGCTCTCAAATCCACTCCTGGATCTCCCGCCCTCACCTCATCCCCAGAAACCGTCCACTCTATCTCTACATCTTTCAGCACTGGAAGCGTGCCACTTCCCCTTCCGCTCACGCCGTATCCCAGGAACTTTGATCCAGACGCAGAAGTCGAGGAGGACGATGAGGAGTGTGCGCAGGAGTCCACGCCCCAGGTCGCACGCAACCGACCTGTGTCGTTGAAGTTAGACCCTGATTCTATGCTTGGTGGGGGGTCGGGGTCGCCGTGGGCGGATGTGCCATCGATGTCTGGGTCGACGGCCAGTTAGGGGAAGGCGCGGAAGGTGCGGAAGGGGGAGGGAGAGGCGATAACGTGTATGTGATATACATTTCGTTCGAGAACGCCGTTCCTGATGTAGTTGGGTTTAGGTCATGTTGCATCGTTCGAATACATATAATATACCTTGGCATAGCCACATTACTTTAGTTGTCACTTCATTGTTCCGCTAATATCAGGTTTATACTCATCCAAGCGCAACGAAAGCGCAGGTCTTGCTTATTGATAAGCTCTTAGCATGGTCAACTGCCTGTCCAGAACCCATCCTGAACCACGAGGTATGTATGGAATTAAAGAGGAAATCTAGAAGGAGATGCTGAATGCTGAAAAGATTGACACTGTTCTAACTTCTCGACATGTTCCTGCATATGGACGCGTGATCAAATGCAATCAAAGTTGCTTCCCCGTCCATTGGCGTGTCCTTGACAATCAACTGCAAGGACCGCTTTGAACGGGAAAACTCGTCCAAGATGAGTGTTCTATCAATTCCTTCACTTTGACATATTCGATGAAATAACCTTGGTCAGTCATTGATCATTCCCCACCAATGTCAAGGACGAAACAGAGCAGTAGGATTTTACCCAGATGCCAAAGTGTGTGCGCGCGACGGGAACATGGTGTACGTGGACATGTGTATGACCGTGACAAGGCTCGCGTGCGATTCAATATGTGCGTGTTATGCAAAATGACAGTCTGGAGAGCTAACTCAATATTCCGAAACCCCTCTTACCAATCACATCCTGATCAGTGCCTTTTTGTTTCTCCATAGGTGCAAGAACAGCACGACTTGTCATAGAAGATTGATGTAAGTCAGTTTTTCAGCTTCCTGTATTGAAACTAGCAATGCTGTTGTTGTTTTTCAAGTGTTCAGTTTGACATGGCAAGCCTTGTACTCGAATGGGATTACTCACCCAGTCGCCTATGTGATGCTCATCGAGACACTTCAGCTTTTCATCACAGCACGTGGCATGTATGTGGTCCTGGCACTTGTCACCTGCTTCCACACATGTGCGGACTTCCAATGGGAGCCTGAATGCAAAGCCGCCCCCAATGCAGAGAGCGATGGCAAAGAGGAGAAAGCGCATGGTGAGAGTGTTGACTAAGAGTTGGATAATGATCACTGGGCTGAAGGTTGGCTGAAGGTCACGAACGCCCCAATGTCCTTATAGTATTCTACTACCCGGGCTAATGACCCGTCGACTCGTAAGCCCCGTCATCCGTCTCACCACAGTTTCCTCACAGCCCACGCCGTTTCGTCCTGCCCTTCACCTCGGATCCCTCTGTGAACCAGACCTCCCTACCTCGAGCCCCGCGGATTTTTAATCTATCGTGCTCGACTTTCTTCCGGTCCGGTATGCTGAGTTGAAATTTGATTTAGCCGGTTTCGCTTGTCCGTGCTGCGCTCTGGACTTCCGCCTAGTGGACGCGGCCCCTCCAGGATTTAACGATGCTGCCTCGCTTGACTCTTTCCAAACGGCCGCCTCTCGTATCCAACGGCCGCCTCTCGTATCCAACGGCCGCCTCTCGTATCCAACGGCCGCCTCTCGTATCCAGCGCCCCATGGCCTCCACTCGCACCCCACGGCCTCCTCTCGTGGCCAGTGTCCTTTCCTCGTCCTCGGCTCGTGCCCTGCGGCTGCCTCTCCCGCAACGGCCCCCTTTCATGCCCAACGGCCCCCAACAGTCTCCTCTCACCCCCAACAGCCTCCTCTCGCTCCCAACTACCTTGTCTCATGCCTTACCGCTGCCTCTCGCCCCCGGGGGCCAACACCCTCCTGTCATGCCCAACGGCCCCCACCTGCGCCCCACGGTGTCCTTGTCGAGGATATTCGATACTCGACGCGTTGCGGTCGCGCGTTCGACGCGCGATCGTGGTAACTATTTTTACTTACATTCATATTTATGTATGGGGCGTTTCACATAGCAAACTTTTCTTCTAACTTATCCTACCTTAGTATATATCTAGGTACTTCTACTCTCCCTTAGTTCACTATCGCAAACTGAGGATACAACCTAGTCAGTAGGTGGAATATATTGAACTCTGTGGTTACAGGTCAGGCATGACACATGGTGAGTGCTACTTACAGATGGTGATATATTGAGACCCTCAATATATCCTGGCCTCCCAACATGTGGTGCTAGGACTAGGCCCTCAATCGGGAGGCGGCATGCAGCATTCCCTTTTTAATTTGTCAGCATAGTTATTTATATTCCTTCCCAATCTCGATCCCATCCTCCGAGTCGTTCTTGTAGGACTCATGTTATTCCAAACATATGAGATCATAAAATATATTATAATTATTTCTGCATAGTAATGGGTGTGTGTGGGGGGGGGGGTACAGAAAAGCTGTGGGTCTCCATATGCCCCACCTTGTCTCCCATCCTGTTACGGACTCTACGGTATGAGGACCACATCATATCTTTTACTTATCAGCCCGACTCAGCACCCTCTTACGAGCTTACTATGTCTAATGTCTACTTTCGCAACCTTTGATTTCCAGTCTGACTCATTACATTACTTCGTCATCCCCTTTAGTATACTTCGCTCCCACGCTGACTCGCTTTCCGCAGTCAGCTTACTCACTGTACATAGCCTTCTGCAGTCGCCTTACTCATGCGCACTGCCTTCCGCAGTACTGACTCATCCGCTACCGCCTATAGTCAGTACCTATATAAACCTCTTGTACTATAGTAGATTCCTTAGATTTAGCAATCACTTTGCTCTTCGCCTTTCCACTTTCCTGCATACTCTGCCCAAACCTTGGAACAGTTTGTTAAGCATAACAAGTTGCTAAATCTCGTTAGGTTCGCCCAGAGCGAAGAGAGCAACTACCAGACGAGTCAAGACGTCACGCTTCTTTGGAGACTTCACCAGTAACCCATTCAGCACGCCAGAAGCCCGACAGGAGGAGCTAAGTCCTCGAGACAGTATCAATTTTACACTCATCCAGCAGTACATCGAATCGGAGATCCGTTGCATCCTACAGCAGGTGCTGTTGAAACTTTTCCATCATGTAGATTAGATTAGATTAGATTATATCATGTGACCTTAGACATCTTCGATTACATACTTGTTTGGTTGGTACAAACAGTAGTACAGTATATAAGACCAGGAAACTGTCAATATCAATAAGTTGTCTCTTGACTCTTAACCAGCTCCATCGCTCTCACCAGCCTCAACCGCTCTCACTAGCCTTACCCCCTCCAAACCATGTAAGTGACCATAGCGGTATCGTAGAGTACTTCCACTGTAGCTATGTTGCTCAGTACACCTGTGGCTAGCGCCCAGGTGGAACTTCAACAGGTTATGGGCCCCGGATAGCAGAGGGACTTGGGAACGCTGGCAACAGCGAGTACCTGCCCACTCTACCCTGGTTGGCAAAGAACCGATCGAAGGATCTGGGTTCTGAGTCTTACTTCTTCACACATGAACCTGGGAACGTCATTACGACAAGTACCTGTCATGAAGCGTCCCTAAGGGGATTGACTTAGTACACATCATGTGGAAACGTCGATCATACCTCACACACTTCTGACAAAAAGGGTTTTTCCCACAACCGCTATTCCCTCTAAAAATCAAATTCATAAAAAGAACATCACTGATTGGGAAAACTCCTTTTAGATTCATTAAAAATGTCTACCTCTCGCTCCGCCCTCGACTCCATCGCCATTTTCGATGGCATCGATTACCTGAGTTGGGCCGAAAAAATGAAATCATACCTTCTCCATCAAGGAGTCTGGCGCCTTGTATCCGGTGACATTGAGTGCCCCGACATCAAGGACTTTACGGTCACGGTCTCCACCCCTGCCTCCGCCACCTCGACATCTGCGACACCTGCGACTCAACCTCCCGTGGTCACTATCACCGTCGACCAACCCACCTTCCACAAGGAAAGGAAGACCTGGATTAGAGACGACGACATGGCTCTGGTTTCCATCCGTCTCAAAGTCTCTGAAGCAATCAGGAGGCACATCAAGGACGCCGCAATCTCAAAAGAAGCTTGGACGTCATTGAAGGACACATACTCGAAGATCTCCCCCGCCACCATATTCGGCGACTTCAAGGCCGCTGCCTCCTTCAAGTTCTCGGGTCGCGACCCCGTACCAGAAATCGAGCGCCTCGGGTCACTCTTCGCTCGCCTCAGCGACGCAAAGTTCGTCATGCCTGATCTGATGCAAGCTATGATCCTGGCAAGTGCCATTCCTGACGCTTGGTCGTCCCTCTCCACCGCCCTCTTCCAGGTCTACGACGCCGACGACTTCACATGGCAGGCCGTCACCGACAGCATCGTCTCTGAGTACCGGCGAAAGTATGCGATTGGGTCTACTTGTGCGTCCAACGAGCAGGCCCGGAAAATCTCCGGGACAAAGCGAAAGGGGCAAGACCCCAAATGGGAAAAGCAAGCAGCGCTGAGTACCTCACGGAACAATGTGTTATGGATTCGCTATCCATGGCATTGATCGCTCAGACAAGATACAAGACATAGAGGCCTTATCTGATTAATGGCCAGTTTCATCTTATCTATTGGTTTCATGCTTACTATTCACTTTTACATCATTCGGGCCCCGGCCTCCGCTTACTCACTACAGTATGGTCATCGTTACCATATCTAGATGGTTACTCTCACACATCCTTGACATCGTGTTACTTATTGGACTATACTTAGATACTCTGACTCACGCCGCAGCAGTTACCATAGACACCTACTCCGGGTCCGCTTCTGGAGTCAGACCGGAACCGCTCTAGAGTCATCTAGATGACTCGACCTTCTAGTATATATAGGGTACATACATTGCATGTATTCCCCAGATCTAGCAATCAACTTGGTATCCGCCTTTGCTACTTAAGCCTCTCTGCCTAAGCATCGCATGGGTTTGTCAACCATAACACAATGCTGACGAGCAGCCTAACTCGACCGACCCGAGTACCCCTTCTGAAAAGAAGAAGGGAAAAGGATGCTGGCGCAACCAGAAGAAACGTGCCAACAACGCCGACAACGACTCCAACCACGCCGAGGAGATGGTCGAATTCATCGCACCAGCCATTGAGCACATCCCTCGTCGTCCTGCTCCTTGTCCCCTTCCTCCCCGTCAACGTGCTCCTTGCTCTCTCCCTCCTCATCATGCACCTGCCTTCACCACTATAACGGGCCGCGGGAAAACTACAAGTACCATGCAGCCTGAGTCGGAGAAAATGCAGTCGCTCCTGCAACGCATGAACCCTCCTCCTTCCCAGTACACTGGGCTTCCTTCTGGAAAGCCGTCAGTGTGGAAAAAGAACGAAAGGGTGCGAAAGCTCGCCTGAGAGATCGGCGCACAACCCTCTGGATCGAACCTTCGTATCCTAGATACCATCATTCCTGACACTGACGAAAGGCCGGCTAAACAGCGTCGCGTAGCCCCGTTGATAGAAGAATGGCTGAAGATGATGGACATCGACCAGGAACAGATGGGGCCGGATGTGTTTGAGGACGAGATAGAACTTGACGGTTCGTCGAAACCCTTTCTTAAACCTTACCAATTGCGGAAAGCTAACAATACCTCTCAACAGACGTATGATATAATAGCCAGTACCAGTACAGAATGCGTAGATCACTTTAGCAGTGATCTACATAAAAAATATATCAAACACTTTGCTTCTTGTACACATTGTAAGGAAAAAGAACGCGCGCAATGGATATTAGATTCTGGTGCCTCTTTACACTTCACCTATGAGTTTAAGGACTTCACATATTATAGACCTCTTACGGTCAAGCGATTCGTCCAAACTGCAGCTAAAGGGAAGAAACTGGAAATACTCGGAGTTGGGGCCGTTCCAGTATGGCACACCCTAAATGGGGAAGTTAAAACCCATCTTCTCAGACCGGTGTTGTACATCCCGGACATGGACACACGCCTATTGTCCCTAGGCGTCATTCTTAACCATGGTTACAAAGTAGACAGGACTCGTGGAGAGATCAACATCTCCAAAGGGCTGAGCAAAATCCAGTTTTCGCCCCACATCCTTGGACAAACCATTTACTGGTTAGACACTGAAATACGCTATGACCAGATCCATGCGATCTCAAACGAAATCACTGTCGAAACATGGCACAAGCGCCTTGGTCACCCAGATGATCAAGCACTCCGAAAGATTCCCACCAGTACCAAAGGGGTACCTGAAACACTAGTACATGAGAAATCACAGGAAAGTTGCACAGGTTGCCTCAAAGGGAAAATGCCGAATCAGTCATATCCCAATTCGATGACAAGGGCAACCAAAACTTTGATCTGATCCATTCCGATCTCAAACAGATATCCACGGCATCATACCACAAATATAAATATTTCCTTACATTTTTGGACGACTGTTCATCCCACGTCTGGGTCGTCTTGCTTAGGAAAAAGTCAGATGCCATCACGGCACTACGACAATTCCTTGCGATGATCCAGAATCAATTCGCCGCCACCCCTAAGAAATGGCGAGTTGATGGAGGTGGAGAATTTAACGAATACAAGGATGTACTTGCCGACCATGGAATTCTGGTCGACGTCACGCTCCCGTATCAGCACCAGCAGAACGGTAGAGCAGAACGGATAAATCGAACCCTGTGGGAGAAATCTCAAGCCTTGCGCTTCGATGCGTGCTTAACCCCTATGTGGTGGGAATTCTGTTTGGAACATGCAGCTTTTCTCTACAACAGAACCCCCATGCAGCATCTCGAATGGGATACCCCTTACTTCAGGGTGACCAATGAGATCCCCGATATGTCAAGCATCAGAGTCTTCGGATGTCAGGCATATGTGTATATTCCAAAAGAAAAATGTAGAAATTCCCTGGAGTCTAGATCTCGATTGATGATTTATCTCGGATCAAAGCCAGGGGTCAAAGGATACTGTTTTATGGATCCTGAGACTAATACAATTTTCATGGGTGGGAAAGCTATCTTTGATGAAAGCAAGTACCCTAGATGCTACATCGACCCTTTGCCAGAAAACCATCCAGAAATGGAAAACCCAGAACCGGCTGATGAGTTTGAGGACCTCATCCCCGGAAACGATGACAATGACAGCCATTACAAAAAACCTCACGACCCTGTTCCCACTGGACAGGATCACCCTGAATCAGACGATGACTTGCCGTCTAGCGAGCCCGACGATGAACCGCGAGTACCCACTCCGGAACCCGAACAAGTACCAGATCGACCGATCAGGGAACGATGAGTTCGCAGAATGCCAGACAGCATCTATGGGGAAGACACCCCTGCTTCTGATCTTGAAAAAATGGATCGGACAAACACCATTTAGAAGTGGCTAGGGATATTTGCAGGTATTTGAAGGCAACAAAAGATTATGCAATCATGTATGATGGTGACTCTGGGAAAGGGATCTACGCCTTCACAGACTCCGATTGGGCATAATGCAAACCCTACCAAATGCCATTTAGAAGTGGCTAGGGATATTTGCAGGTATTTGAAGGCAACAAAAGATTATGCAATCATGTACAATGGTGACTCTGGGAAAGGGATCTATGCCTTCACAGACTCCGATTGGGCATCAGACGAAAACACCAGGAAATCCACCACTGGTTACTTCATATCGCTGGCGTCTGGAGCAATAACATGGGTTTCATCAGCACAAAAAACCATTGCCCTCTCTTCCACAGAAGCAGAATACATGGCGCTATCAGATTGCAGTCGCGCAGTAACATGGCTTAGAAGCATGCTTGCCGAACTTGGAATGCAGATCGGATCGGTTCCGATCTATGGAGATAACAATGGCTCCGTCTTTATCGCATCCAATCCTGTAACTGAGAAGCGATCCAAGCACATCGATGTGCGATTCCACTTCGTCAGAGAAAAAGTATCTGAAGGAATTATTACGGTCGAATTCATCGAAGGAGTGAATAACCCTGCAGACCTTTTAACTAAGAATCTGGGGAAAATCCTCTTTAGCAAGTTTATCCCGTACTTCGGACTACTCAAAAACTAGGCGAAAAAAGAGTACCTATATGGGAAAAAAGTAAGATGTATTTAGAAGTATGTACTAAATATGGGGGGGTGTTGAAACTTTTCCATCACATAGATTAGATTAGATTAGATTATATCACGTGACCTTAGACATCTTCGATTACATACTTGTTTGGTTGGTACAAACAGTAGTACAGTATATAAGACCAGGAAACTGTCAATATCAATAAGTTGTCTCTTGACTCTTAACCAGCTCCATCGCTCTCACCAGCCTCAACCGCTCTCACTAGCCTTACCCCCTCCAAACCATGTAAGTGACCATAGCAGTATCGTAGAGTACTTCCACTGTAGCTATGTTGCTCAGTACACCTGTGGCTAGCGCCCAGGTGGAACTCCAACAGGTGCTTGACAAAGAACTAGACAATGACGAGCATCGCCCCCACGGCGAGATAGCAGAGAGCATCCATCTTGCTCAGCAACACCAGATCGCGTGTTACAATGCCCGACAGAACGAACTCGAAAGCTTTCGCGTTCAAGAAGGACCTCAGACAGGTCGGATCACAGAGATCAGAGAGTTTATCGGTGTCCAGACAACCGTTATCAGAAGATTGATTAGGACGCTCACATCGAGACGTCCCAGAGCCACATCATCACGTCTTACTCGAAGCAGCAGATCTACGCCCACTTCACCATCGAAGAACAACAGACCGAGTACAACCGCTGGGCACGAAACGAGAGACTTGACCCCTTCTCGAGACCAACAGACGCGCAGGAACAGAGATTCCTTAGAGATTTACAGAGGAAATACTCTGAACGTTTTGCCACCGATTCCGCCGATGAGTCCCCTGACGAATTTACTTTTGACTCCGCGCAATCAGATATCGAACAGACGCCTAGAACAGGGACTCATTTTCAATCCTTACCTGTATCCCGAACCCCATCTTCATCCCAACAACCCAACTCCTCTTCTCCTCCGCAGACTCTAAACATGGCAGAAGCTCCAGCTGTACAAACAATGGATACATCCAAGATCATCAAGGATCCTGGGATGTTCAAGGACAGATACACCTTTGACGAGTGGTGGAAAGCCACCAAACTATACATCAGGTTCCAAAAGAGCCTCACAGACGATCAGAAGATTCTTGCGGTACTATCCCGCATGATGGAAGGGTCCGGCAGACACTGGGCCAGTAACAAGTTAGACGCTCTTACCGCTGACAATGAGAACATCATCTGGCTAGGTTTTTCCGATGATATCACCACACGATTCTCCATCGCCAACAAGTCGGTCGCTGCCAAAGCGAGACTCAAAGTCCTGAAACAAGAGAAACGCACTGTTGATGAATTTTTGGATGAATTTGAAGAACTCTTGGGACTGTCAAACCTTGGCGAAGAAACTGGGAAATACATCCTAGAGAAAAACGTCAACCGCAGAATCTCTGAACAAGTGGCTAGCGATGGCAAGACATACACCGATTACGCAAAGGAGATCCGAAACAAGGGACGACAGATGGAAGGACACGCCCTGGTCATTCGAGGCGGCGGCGACATGCGCACTGGATCGGGTACCACTTATGGTGGTCAGGGCAAGGCCATGGAGATCGACAAAGCAGGAGTAGCCCGTTGCTCCAACTGTCAACGCTTCGGTCATCTGGCTAAAGACTGTAGCGCTCCAAAGAAGAAAGATGGTCGCAAGTGTTTCAACTGTGACCAAGAAGGCCATATCGCGCGCAACTGCCGCAAGCCGAAGAAGAACTCCGGAAGGGTTAGGAAGGTGTCTGAGGAAGATGCCGAGAATGATGAAACCACAATCTTAGAAGCCGACGAGAAGGATTTTCCCGAAGGGTCCGATTAAACGATGCTAAGTTGCGACCCTTATCTATTAAATGGACTTGCTTGCCTTGTATGACTGCAGACAATAGAACCTATGTCACCCCTGCCAAGCGAGCCGCTGCGTCAACTAAGATTGTGAAGGGAGATAAACCTCCGAAAAGATGAGAAATCAGGCTGTTAGCTCAGCTCAGGACACGATGAGGACCAAAGGTTATCCGACCTGAGGTTGACAGCGGATGTGAACGCACATGCATCCATCCCAGAATAGTACATGAACAAAACCTCCCCACACGAGGAATACCGCCCATAGCAATTCTAAATGCGGATGGATCACCAAATCGACAACAGAAAGCAAGCCAACTTGCCGAAGTCAAACTGGATTTGGGAGCACATCAGGAAACCATGGAAGCAATGGTACTGGACATTGGGAGAACAAACATGCTCTTGGGACATGACTGGTTGGTACACCACAACCCCACAATCAATTGGACAACCGGCGCGGTAACATTTAACCGGTGCCCAACAACATGTCGAACCAAACACTCGGATTTCAGGATTAACCTTAATGGTCGCAAACACCGGGTTCACATGGTTGAGGTGCGCGACAAAGATGCACCCAAAAAGTCGGATCAGAAATGGAAGCCTGGAGACCTTATTTTGGAAGCTGTCACTCCCACACCACCTCCCACAACCAAACGACCCTCATATGTTGAACGATTTGCTCATCTCTTCAAAAAAGAGAACTTTGATAAGATTCCAAAGGAGAGGAAATGGGACCATGGTATTGAACTTACACCGGACGCACCAAAGGAACTAGGGGGAAATACATATCCTATGACGCAAAAGGAACAAGAGGAATTGGACGCATTCATTGACAAGGGTCTAGCAACAGGAAAGATCCACCCATCCAAATCCCCTTATGCCTCCCCTTGCTTCTTCATCAACAAGAAGGATGGCTCCAAATGATTGGTACAAGATTACCGCATGGTCAATAAATTCACGGTCAAAGACAAATTCCCACTCCCTCGCATCTCCGATCTCTTAGACGTGCTGAAAGATGCAGTCTACTTCAATAAAATGGACATCATGTGGGGATATAACAATGTCCGGATTAAGGAGGGCGATGAATGGAAAGCTGCCTTCCTCACCAGTTGAGGATTGTTCAAACCATTGGTCATGTTTTTCGGTCTTTGCAACTCCCCGGGAACATTCTCTCGAATGATGGCTAGTCTATTCCGGGACCAGATCCACCGACGTATCTGTGTGATCTACATGGATGACATTGTGGTTATCAGTAAAACCAAGGAAGAACTCGCGCAAAACACCAAAGAAATCCTACAGATCCTATCGGACAATGATTTGTTCCTAAAGGAGAAGAAGTGTTTATGGGAAGTAACGAAATGTCCTATATTGGGATATGTGGTTGGTGAGGGACATGTTGAGATGGAAACTGAGAAGGTGGATACAATTCGAAACTGGCGAGCACCCACATCAAAAAAGGAAGTTCAGAAGTTCCTTGGATTTGCTAACTTCTATCAACGTTTTATTGAAGGGTACTCAAACATCGCGAAACCTCTCACCGCGCTCACAGGCAGTACAGCATTTACTTGGGGACCAACAGAGCAGCAAGCTTTTGAAGGTCTCATACAGGCAATTACATCGGCACCAGTCTTGGCATTACCAAAACCAGAGGGACAGTTCAGGGCAGGGTTGAAACTGATGCATCGGGCTATGCAATTGGAGCAGTACTCTCTCAGAAGCAAGATGACAAATGGCACCCCATCGTGTTCTTGTCGCGGACCATGTCCGCGGCTGAACAGAATTACGAGATATATGACAAAGAACTCCTGGCAGTCGTAGAAGCATTAAAAGATTGGAGACACTATCTGCTCGAAGCCAGGGAACATTTTGAAATCTTGACCGATCACAAGAACCTGGAATATTTCCGTCGTCCTCAGGACCTGAATCAACGACAGCGACACTGGAAAATGAAGTTACAAGACTATGACTTCGAATTACGGCATGTGCCCAGCAAGACCAATGCAAAAGCGGACATCCTGTCACGCTTACCCTGGTATGAAGCGGAACTCGAACCACAGGACAGTGACCAAAGGGACTATTCTTGAAACGGTTGGAATCAGAAGATGTGGTACAAATGGAGATGTTCATGGAGGAACAATTCTTTGAAGGGGGTGAGACATCTGATTCCATCAAAATTGGAAACGTCACAACCATTGAAAATCCGTGGATCGCATGCATCAAGGGTTCAAACTGCATGGAGACAGAAGTAGCGCAGGGCCTAAAAAAGAATCCTCATTGGTATCAGCAAGAGAATGGGATCACCTACGCAGGAGAACGAGTCTATGTCCCGCCAGACCCACAATTACGACAAGAATTGATGTTTGAGTCACACGATGCACCAGTGGCTGGACATCCAGGACAGTACCGGACACATGAACTCCTCACTCGCACCTACTGGTGGCCTACCATACTGCATGATGTGAAGAAGTATGTGAAGGGTTGCGACACTTGTCAACGCAACAAGATTAACCGACAAAAGCGACATGCTCCGCTACATCCCCATGCAGCACCAAGTCACCCATGGGAAGACATAGGGATCGACGTCGTGGGACCGATACCAGAATCTGATGGAAAAAACGCAATTCTGGTCATCACGGATAGACATTCGAAGATGCTTCACCTTATTCCGACAACCGTGGAACTATCAGCTGAAGGATTAGCCAAGATCTATCGGGATCAGATATGGAAGCTTCATGGGATCCCCAAGAAGATCATCAGCGATAGGGGACCGCAGTTCGCCGCGAAGTTCATGGAGATACTCTGCCGCATGCTAGGGATCAAAAGGAACCTGTCCACTGCATACCACCCACAGACTGACGGACAGGCCGAGCGATTGCATCAGGAGACCGAAGCATTCTTACGAAACTTTGTCAACCACCTACAGGATGATTGGGCAGAATGGATCGCAATCGCAGAGTTCCAGTACAATGACAAAGAACACCAGGCAACGAAGCACACCCCATTCTACCTCAACTACGGTTTACATCCGTGGAAGGGAGAGCTCGTGTTAGAAGATACCAATCCGGCTGCCAACAACTTCTTGAAAAAACTCAAACAGGCACGAGAAGAAGCCAATGCTGCGCTGAAACAAGCACAGGATCAGATGAAGAAGACAGTTGACACATGGCAAAGTCTGTCTCGGGACTACCGCATCGGAGACAAGGTGTGGCTGGAAGGGACTAACATCAGGACCGATCGACCCTCAAAGAAACTTGATGCACTCCGACACGGACCATTCAAAGTCCTAGAGAAGAAAGGAGCTAGTGTGTACCTTCTTGATCTTCCGAAGACTTGGAAGATGATTCACCCTGTGTTCAACGAGACCCTGTTGTCACCATATGAAACTCCGAAGTACGCCATCCAGAAAAAGAAACCAGCCCCTGATCCGATCATCATCGAAGGATGAGAAGAGTACCATGTGTCTACAATCCTAGACTCTTGAAAGTTCTGTGGAAAGATCCAGTACCTCGTCCAGTGGGAAGGATATGGTCCAGAAGAGAACACATGGGAACCTCGAGCTAATGTTCAGAACGCTCAAGATCTGATCCGTGATTTCCATCGGCAGAACCCGTCTTGCCCACAATAAAAGACAGCTCTCAGAATCCATGACAAGTATCGACCTCATCAGTCAACCACACACCGAGTTCCCCGCTCTAGTCCTTTTCCCTGCCCAATATAGCCTCCCCCTTCTTCTTCTATCTCTCAACCATCCTCGCCGCCATGTCCAACACCACCGTTACCTCCACCTCTACCACCGACATCAACCCCGCCATTGCCGCCCTCATGAACAAAGCACTCTCCATGAGAGACCAAATCCATGCTCTCGAAACTTCCCTTGCCAACCTCCTCCATCGCCAGATGCATATCTGGCTTCACTCGCTGTCCAACCTACCCGTCGCCCTGAGTCCCGAGGAAAAACAAATTCTCGGAAATTACACCAGCACCCTCGTAATCGAGAATCAACGTATTCGGCTGGCTATCAAAGGCCTTGAACTCGCCGTAGCCATCAACGAGGAGTTGATATATGATTGGAGCCTCAAGGAAAGTCCGAACTGGTCCGATCCCGGCAACAACGAGGGATGGGGACAGTGACTCTGTGAGGACACAGAGCTTGGAGAGGGGAACATGTTACAGACTCTACGGTATGAGGACCACATCATATCTTTTACTTATCGGCCCGACTCGGCGCCCTCTTACGAGCTTACTATGTCTAATGTCTACTTTCGCAACCTTCGCTTTCCAGTCTGACTCATTACATTACTTCATCATCCCCTTTAGTATACTTCACTCCCACGCTGACTCGCTTTCCGCAGTCAGCTTACTCACTGTACATAGCCTTCCGCAGTCGCCTTACTCATGCGCACTGCCTTCCGCAGTACTGACTCATCCGCTACCACCTATAGTCAGTACCTATATAAACCTCTTGTACTATAGTAGATTCCTTAGATTTAGCAATCACTTTGCTCTTCGCCTTTCCACTTTCCTGCATACTCTGCCTGAACCTTGGAATGGTTTGTTAAGCATAACACATCCTGTGTCCCGTTGCGTCTCTCATCCTGTCCCATTGATCCCATCCTGCCACATCTCTCATTAGTCCAGCCCCTTGATCCCCTGTCACTCACCTTGTCTCGGCCTCGCTTTCGTGTCCCCAGGTGGTTGACAGGGCCGCTGGGCACGAGGGACGGCTGTTGGGCATGTTGGGAGCAAGGGACGGCAGTTGGGCGTGAGGGATGGGCATTGGGCACGAGGGATGCCGTTGGGCATTAGGGACAGCCGTTGTGGGTTAAGGACGGACGTTTGTTATGCTTAACAAACCGTTCCAAGGTTTGGGCAGAGTATGCAGGAAGTGGAAAGGCGAAGAGCAAAGTGATTGCTAAATCTAAGGAATGTAGCTATGGTACATGGGGTTTATATAGTACTGGCTACGAGCGGTAGCGAGTGAGTCAGTAGCTGCGGAAGGCAGTGCGGATGAGTCAGTAACTGCGGAAGGCAGTGCGAAGTGAGTCAGATGACTGCGGACTGAGTAATCCCTACTGCGGAGTGCGAGTCAGCGCGGGAGCAAAGTATACTAAAGGAGAATGGTAGAGTAAAGGTAAATGAATAAGCGGTCCGATGAGTCAAAGAAATAACGAAGGTACGATGCAAGGGAAAAGTGCGTAACATACAAACTGGTAAGTCCATAATAACGTTGGGCACGAGAGGCGGCCATGGGGCACGAGGGACGGCCATTGGGCATGTTGGGGGAGCAAGGGACGGTAGTTGGGCATGAGGAACAGCCATTGTGCATGAGGGATGCCGTTGGGCATTAGGGACGGGCATTGTGCGTTAAGGACGGGCATTGTGCATGAGAGGTACAGTGCCTCACAAAACTGATTCAATGTTTGTTGCTTTTTGAATACCTTCAAGATAACTCTGCAAAGAATACCAATTGAATTAAACCTTTGGTATATAATTGAAAGCCCTATTTCAGGGCTTTCAGAATATAAAGGAATCATATGATTTAGATCAGAATCCATGGAGATATGATTAAATTAAATCAGCAACTCATTGAATCAGTTTTGTGAGTACCTATGGCAATTATCAGAATCAAATGCTTCACTGGTTGTATGGTAACCAGTTGTCATGACTTACTGATGGAACTTGAATAGAACCCTGATGGGATGTCAAGGAAAGTTGTATAAGAAGAATCCAACCTCAACAGCCTCCATAATTAATCATGCGCCCTATCTCCTCTTCCCACAAGGAAAACATTCTTTCTCTGGCCTCCAATGGTCACTCCACTTGTCTGGGTGTCAGCCAACCAACTGTCTCCAGAGTGCTTCAGAATCTTCTTCCTCATCGCAATCTCTCTTCTGGTGGTCGTCCATCCAAGCTTTCTCCCACCAACACACGAAACATACTTTCACAAATCACCTCAGGGAGAGCCTCCAATGCTGTGCAGGCTACCAAACACATCAACACTGTCATCTCCAATCCTGTCTCCCCAGAAACTGTGAGAAGGGTTCTCAGAAAACATGAATTCAAGGCTGTAACAAAGAAGAAAAGACCTTTTTTAAAGGCCATACATTGGAAGAGGCGGTTGGCATTTGCTATGAAGCACAGGGAATGGACAGTGGAGGACTGGAAGAGGGTCATTTGGTCAGATGAGACCAAAATCAACAGGTTTGGGTTTGAAAGAGAGGTTCAGGGCACAGTCAAGTTTGGGGGAGGAAATATTATGGTTTGAGGTTGTATGGGTTGGAAAGGTGTGGGGAGACTTGCAGAGGTTGAGGGGAGGATGGATGCTGATCAGTATGTGTCCATTTTGGAGGACAATTTGCTGCCCAGCATGGAGGAGAGTGGAATCTCTGAAGAGGAGATCATTTTTCAGCAGGACAATGACCCCAAGCACACCTCCAAGAAGGCCAAAAAATGGATGGACAGCAAGAATATTGCTCTGCCGGATTGGCCTGCACAGTCCCCACACCTCAATCCTATTGAACACCTCTGGGTTCATATTAAAAGGAAGTTGAATGAATATCCAACACCACCCAAGGGAGTCTGGGAGATTTGGGACAGAGCAGCAGAGGTGTGGAATAATATAGAGCCAGAAGTGTGTCAAAACCTGATAGAAAGTATGCCAAGAAGGGTAGAGGCAGTAATCAAAGCTAAGGGGGGTAATACCAAGTACTAAAGTATAAAATACTGTATTTATTGTACATACTCACAAAACTGATTCAATGAGTCCCTGGAGTAATTTGATCATATATTGATCATTTCTTATGGGAATTACATGATTATTGCAGATTCTGAGAGTCCTGAAGCAGGGCTTTTAACCAGGTACCAATACCTTCTTTTGATTGGCATTATTTGCAAAGTTATTTTGAAGGTATTCACAAAGTAGCAAACATTGAATCAGTTTTGTGAGGCACTGTAGCTTTGACTTTTTAATAGATGTATATAGAGTCATAAAAAGTATATATATAGTTGGGAACTCAAGCTATGTATACTAGAGAATCTGTATTCTAAAATGATGCATCAAAACACACTGTAAATCGTGATAAACAGTGCATCACCATGGGTTTTCTCAAACACAAAAACAACCTTTTGTTACTTCCTCCCTTCCACAACCACTGTAGTCTATATGTACTGTATATATACCATTGTAACATTGTATGTAAATCTACTCAGACCATTCAAATCAAGCCCAAGGACTTAATAAGGTGAATAGAAGCAAAATAGGTTGAAAATTTGACCAAAAACTTTTGTTTCAGCTTTGGATTCTCCTCATTCAGGGGACCTCACAGCACATCTGTTTTTCAAATTTGGTGCATTCATTATGGAGATATAACGCTTTTACTGAAATATGCACATTTCATCATTTCTATCTTATCTAGAGATCTAAAAATTATACAAGGTGTTTCAGAAGGTGAATACATATATATTGATGAGTTCTATCATGTTAAACTATTATTAGATCATGAGGAAGGCACCGCGCGCGCCTGCACGATGCATTTGCACATTGTTTACTGTTGTTTGGTGTAAAGCATTGCATCGCTATATGCTCAAATCCGTGGCGAAAATTCATGAAATAAATACATATTTACTGACATATGATACTCTGGTACATAATTGATATAGTCTGTAAGCTTACCTCCTCCTGTGTAGCCATATTAAGGAGAAATGCGATGTTTTTTGATTTTGTTTACATATATTTGACACATTTGATGCGCGCGTGTCGCGCATCATCCAACGTCGAATCGACGCATCCTTGAGAAGTACTTGAAAATACTCTTTTTTTGCAACGATTTTTTTGCAAGTAGCTTCAACTGGCTCAAGGTGTTACACTTTTTCACCCTCCTCCTATGCGCCTTCACACAACCCCTCGACCCTCAATTCTTATCAGACCCCGTTTCACTTAATTCCAACAACCCTGGAACATGTGTCCCCCCTATCAGCGCTATGACTCACATCGACTCGGACGATTCCCCTTTTAGCTACATTTTCACTTGTTATCTCTGACTCACAGCCTTGAGGCCTTATCTCTGACTCCTATGCCACAGCCTCCTTGAAACATCTATCTAACCAATGGTCTATTTAGCTCCTGCGCAGCACCATCTTATTTATAGCCATAGGATAACGTATATAAGACCTGTAACCTTAGAGTAGAGGTCCTTAGCTTGACCTAGGCAAACAACGCTTACTTGTCTATTCTCTTGAACACTCTTCAACTAAGTGCCTTGCGGGGACTTGGCTCTGCCAGACCCCGAACCGAGTCGTCCTTCTGAGGAACTCGCAATCTTGACCAAGTCGTCCTATTGAGGGACTTGTTGTGGAACCAGTTCGAACCCACGCGATCTCATCCTTGGACTTGCTGTTGTAGGCTATTGCCATAACAAAGGTCAAGCTGATCTATGTCGTCAACCCACCACGGTTTTAGATGCAAAGATTCTTCCCCAATGATCAACCTTTGGAGTCTCGTCAGACTCAGAAGACGAACAGGAGTTCATTGACGCACTCATCACACCACGACAACTGCCGACACCGTACAGAAGAGTAACCTCCTCTTTCGTACCAGTCAACCCCACATCACCATCTTATCTCTCCCCAAGACAAAACCCACCGCCACCAGCTGTTGCTCTTGCTGCACCCAGACCGACCCCAGACACCCCAAAGACACCACTTGTAGAAATGACTTCTCAAGTAAGAACCCCAGAAAAAGAGATCAAGATCAGCCCGCCGGCGATCTTCAATGGAGACAGAAGGAAACTGTCTGAATTTTTGTTCGATGCGAACTTATATCTGGAGATGAACAATGATGTTTACAACTCCGACAAGAAGAAGATCCTTTTCACTGTCTCATACATGAAAGGAGGAACGGCCGGACCTTGGAAAGAGTCCTGGCACAGAGATATTACCACCACCGGAGTATCCGTGTACCCAAAATATGCGGACTTCATCAAAAAACTGAGGAAGTCATTCTCCCCGGTAGACAAAGAAGGAGATGCATTGACAATGATGAAAATGCAGAAAATGGAAGGCATGACAGCCAATGAATATGTCGAGAAGTTCAAGTTATGGACTGCAGAGAGTCTGATCAAAGACAATCGGTCTCTCAAAGACTACTTCATGGAGGCGTTACCACACGTGCTCCGAGACAAGATCTTGGGCCTTGATAAGGTCCCAGGAACGATTGGTGAATGGTACACCACGGTGTCCAGACTGGACAACCAGTGGAGGAGAGCCAGGGCAGTCTCTCAGAGGCTTAGGCCCGATGGGGGAAAGAGGAAATTCAAGGTTAACTATAACCCTGCACCCCGAAACACGCACTTCGCCCCAGACCCAAATGCCATGGACATCGACCGGCTGACTGCTGAAGAAAGAGACAACCACTTCAAAAAAGGGTTGTGCTTCATCTGCCATCAGGCAGGACATCGTGCTGATGCACACAAAGGAGGAAAGACCCCGGTCGCGAACAACATGTTCAAGAAAGCATCCGACGCATATGCCCATATCCGAGGCATTTTTAAAGACTTACCAAATGAAGAACAAGACGCCTTAATCTCCGAGATGGAGAAGCAGGGTTTTCAATAAAGCGGCCTGTATCGATGTCAGGCCCCACTCAGTTTTCAATCTCCCTATCCCCTGTAATTGTAGCCGACATGAATGACAAATCTTTTTCAGTCCCCATTTCAATGTCAGGAGAAGGAGAAAGCATTGACGAGAAACTAAAGATAAACGCCCTGATAGATTCAGGAGTAGGAGGAACCTTCTTGGATCAGAAGTTCGCCACAGCCAACCGAATGGAGTGTTATGCTTAACAAACCGTTTCAAGGTTCAGGCAGAGTATGCAGGAAAGTGGAAAGGCGAAGAGCAAAGTGATTGCTAAATCTAAGGAATCTACTATAGTACAAGAGGTTTATATAGGTACTGACTATAGGTGGTAGCGGATGAGTCAGTACTGCGGAAGGCAGTGCGCATGAGTAAGGCGACTGCGGAAGGCTATGTACAGTGAGTAAGCTGACTGCGGAAAGCGAGTCAGCGTGGGAGTGAAGTATACTAAAGGGGATGATGAAGTAATGTAATGAGTCAGACTGGAAAGCGAAGGTTGCGAAAGTAGACATTAGACATAGTAAGCTCGTAAGAGGGCGCCGAGTCGGGCCGATAAGTAAAAGATATGATGTGGTCCTCATACCGTAGAGTCTGTAACATGTTCCCCTCTCCAAGCTCTGTGTCCTCACAGAGTCACTGTCCCCATCCCTCGTTGTTGCCGGGATCGGACCAGTTCGGACTTTCCTTGAGGCTCCAATCATATATCAACTCCTCGTTGATGGCTACGGCGAGTTCAAGGCCTTTGATAGCCAGCCGAATACGTTGATTCTCGATTACGAGGGTGCTGGTGTAATTTCCGAGAATTTGTTTTTCCTCGGGACTCAGGGCGACGGGTAGGTTGGACAGCGAGTGAAGCCAGATATGCATCTGGCGATGGAGGAGGTTGGCAAGGGAAGTTTCGAGAGCATGGATTTGGTCTCTCATGGAGAGTGCTTTGTTCATGAGGGCGGCAATGGCGGGGTTGATGTCGGTGGTAGAGGTGGAGGTAACGGTGGTGTTGGACATGGCGGCGAGGATGGTTGAGAGATAGAAGAAGAAGGGGGAGGCTATATTGGGCAGGGAAAAGGACTAGAGCGGGGAACTCGGTGTGTGGTTGACTGATGAGGTCGATACTTGTCATGGATTCTGAGAGCTGTCTTTTATTGTGGGCAAGACGGGTTCTGCCGATGGAAATCACGGATCAGATCTTGAGCGTTCTGAACATTAGCTCGAGGTTCCCATGTGTTCTCTTCTGGACCATATCCTTCCCACTGGACGAGGTACTGGATCTTTCCACAGAACTTTCAAGAGTCTAGGATTGTAGACACATGGTACTCTTCTCATCCTTCGATGATGATCGGATCAGGGGCTGGTTTCTTTTTCTGGATGGCGTACTTCGGAGTTTCATATGGTGACAACAGGGTCTCGTTGAACACAGGGTGAATCATCTTCCAAGTCTTCGGAAGATCAAGAAGGTACACACTAGCTCCTTTCTTCTCTAGGACTTTGAATGGTCCGTGTCGGAGTGCATCAAGTTTCTTTGAGGGTCGATCGGTCCTGATGTTAGTCCCTTCCAGCCACACCTTGTCTCCGATGCGGTAGTCCCGAGACAGACTTTGCCATGTGTCAACTGTCTTCTTCATCTGATCCTGTGCTTGTTTCAGCGCAGCATTGGCTTCTTCTCGTGCCTGTTTGAGTTTTTTCAAGAAGTTGTTGGCAGCCGGATTGGTATCTTCTAACACGAGCTCTCCCTTCCACGGATGTAAACCGTAGTTGAGGTAGAATGGGGTGTGCTTCGTTGCCTGGTGTTCTTTGTCATTGTACTGGAACTCTGCGATTGCGATCCATTCTGCCCAATCATCCTGTAGGTGGTTGACAAAGTTTCGTAAGAATGCTTCGGTCTCCTGATGCAATCGCTCGGCCTGTCCGTCAGTCTGTGGGTGGTATGCAGTGGACAGGTTCCTTTTGATCCCTAGCATGCGGCAGAGTATCTCCATGAACTTCGCGGCGAACTGCGGTCCCCTATCGCTGATGATCTTCTTGGGGATCCCATGAAGCTTCCATATCTGATCCCGATAGATCTTGGCTAATCCTTCAGCTGATAGTTCCACGGTTGTCGGAATAAGGTGAAGCATCTTCGAATGTCTATCCGTGATGACCAGAATTGCGTTTTTTCCATCAGATTCTGGTATCGGTCCCACGACGTCGATCCCTATGTCTTCCCATGGGTGACTTGGTGCTGCATGGGGATGTAGCGGAGCATGTCGCTTTTGTCGGTTAATCTTGTTGCGTTGACAAGTGTCGCAACCCTTCACATACTTCTTCACATCATGCAGTATGGTAGGCCACCAGTAGGTGCGAGTGAGGAGTTCATGTGTCTGGTACTGTCCTGGATGTCCAGCCACTGGTGCATCGTGTGACTCAAACATCAATTCTTGTCGTAATTGTGGGTCTGGCGGGACATAGACTCGTTCTCCTGCGTAGGTGATCCCATTCTCTTGCTGATACCAATGAGGATTCTTTTTTAGGCCCTGCGCTACTTCTGTCTCCATGCAGTTTGAACCCTTGATGCATGCGATCCACGGATTTTCAATGGTTGTGACGTTTCCAATTTTGATGGAATCAGATGTCTCACCCCCTTCAAAGAATTGTTCCTCCATGAACATCTCCATTTGTACCACATCTTCTGATTCCAACCGTTTCAAGAATAGTCCCTTTGGTCACTGTCCTGTGGTTCGAGTTCCGCTTCATACCAGGGTAAGCGTGACAGGATGTCCGCTTTTGCATTGGTCTTGCTGGGCACATGCCGTAATTCGAAGTCATAGTCTTGTAACTTCATTTTCCAGTGTCGCTGTCGTTGATTCAGGTCCTGAGGACGACGGAAATATTCCAGGTTCTTGTGATCGGTCAAGATTTCAAAATGTTCCCTGGCTTCGAGCAGATAGTGTCTCCAATCTTTTAATGCTTCTACGACTGCCAGGAGTTCTTTGTCATATATCTCGTAATTCTGTTCAGCCGCGGACATGGTCCGCGACAAGAACACGATGGGGTGCCATTTGTCATCTTGCTTCTGAGAGAGTACTGCTCCAATTGCATAGCCCGATGCATCAGTTTCAACCCTGCCCTGAACTGTCCCTCTGGTTTTGGTAATGCCAAGACTGGTGCCGATGTAATTGCCTGTATGAGACCTTCAAAAGCTTGCTGCTCTGTTGGTCCCCAAGTAAATGCTGTACTGCCTGTGAGCGCGGTGAGAGGTTTCGCGATGTTTGAGTACCCTTCAATAAAACGTTGATAGAAGTTAGCAAATCCAAGGAACTTCTGAACTTCCTTTTTTGATGTGGGTGCTCGCCAGTTTCGAATTGTATCCACCTTCTCAGTTTCCATCTCAACATGTCCCTCACCAACCACATATCCCAATATAGGACATTTCGTTACTTCCCATAAACACTTCTTCTCCTTTAGGAACAAATCATTGTCCGATAGGATCTGTAGGATTTCTTTGGTGTTTTGCGCGAGTTCTTCCTTGGTTTTACTGATAACCACAATGTCATCCATGTAGATCACACAGATACGTCGGTGGATCTGGTCCCGGAATAGACTAGCCATCATTCGAGAGAATGTTCCCGGGGAGTTGCAAAGACCGAAAAACATGACCAATGGTTTGAACAATCCTCAACTGGTGAGGAAGGCAGCTTTCCATTCATCGCCCTCCTTAATCCGGACATTGTTATATCCCCACATGATGTCCATTTTATTGAAGTAGACTGCATCTTTCAGCACGTCTAAGAGATCGGAGATGCGAGGGAGTGGGAATTTGTCTTTGACCGTGAATTTATTGACCATGCGGTAATCTTGTACCAATCATTTGGAGCCATCCTTCTTGTTGATGAAGAAGCAAGGGGAGGCATAAGGGGATTTGGATGGGTGGATCTTTCCTGTTGCTAGACCCTTGTCAATGAATGCGTCCAATTCCTCTTGTTCCTTTTGCGTCATAGGATATGTATTTCCCCCTAGTTCCTTTGGTGCGTCCGGTGTAAGTTCAATACCATGGTCCCATTTCCTCTCCTTTGGAATCTTATCAAAGTTCTCTTTTTTGAAGAGATGAGCAAATCGTTCAACATATGAGGGTCGTTTGGTTGTGGGAGGTGGTGTGGGAGTGACAGCTTCCAAAATAAGGTCTCCAGGCTTCCATTTCTGATCCGACTTTTTGGGTGCATCTTTGTCGCGCACCTCAACCATGTGAACCCGGTGTTTGCGACCATTAAGGTTAATCCTGAAATCCGAGTGTTTGGTTCGACATGTTGTTGGGCACCGGTTAAATGTTACCGCGCCGGTTGTCCAATTGATTGTGGGGTTGTGGTGTACCAACCAGTCATGTCCCAAGAGCATGTTTGTTCTCCCAATGTCCAGTACCATTGCTTCCATGGTTTCCTGATGTGCTCCCAAATCCAGTTTGACTTCGGCAAGTTGGCTTGCTTTCTGTTGTCGATTTGGTGATCCATCCGCATTTAGAATTGCTATGGGCGGTATTCCTCGTGTGGGGAGGTTTTGTTCATGTACTATTCTGGGATGGATGCATGTGCGTTCACATCCGCTGTCAACCTCAGGTCGGATAACCTTTGGTCCTCATCGTGTCCTGAGCTGAGCTAACAGCCTGATTTCTCATCTTTTCGGAGGTTTATCTCCCTTCACAATCTTAGTTGACGCAGCGGCTCGCTTGGCAGGGGTGACATAGGTTCTATTGTCTGCAGTCATACAAGGCAAGCAAGTCCATTTAATAGATAAGGGTCGCAACTTAGCATCGTTTAATCGGACCCTTCGGGAAAATCCTTCTCGTCGGCTTCTAAGATTGTGGTTTCATCATTCTCGGCATCTTCCTCAGACACCTTCCTAACCCTTCCGGAGTTCTTCTTCGGCTTGCGGCAGTTGCGCGCGATATGGCCTTCTTGGTCACAGTTGAAACACTTGCGACCATCTTTCTTCTTTGGAGCGCTACAGTCTTTAGCCAGATGACCGAAGCGTTGACAGTTGTAGCAACGGGCTACTCCTGCTTTGTCGATCTCCATGGCCTTGCCCTGACCACCATAAGTGGTACCCAATCCGGTGCGCATGCCGTCGCCACCTCAGATGACCAGTGCGTGTCCTTCCATCTGTCGTCCCTTGTTTCGGATCTCCTTTGCGTAATCGGTGTACGTCTTGCCATTGTTGAAGTTCCACCTGGGCGCTAGCCACAGATGTACTGAGCAACACAGCTACAGTGGAAGTACTCTACATAACCGTTCTAGCCACTTACATGGTTTGGGAGGGGTGAGGCTGGTGAGAGCGGTTGAGGCTGGTAAGAGCGATGGAGCTGGTTAAGAGTCAAGAGACAACTTGTTGATATTGACAGTTTCCTGGTCTTATATACCGTACTACTGTTTGTACCAACCAAATAAGTATGTAATCGAGGATGTCTAAGGTCACGTGATATAATCTAATCTAATCTAATCTACATGATGGAAAAGTTTCAACACCCCCCCATATTTAGTACATACTTCTAAATACATTTTTACTTTTTCCCATGTAGGTAAGCTTTCGTCTAGTTTTTGAGTAATCCAAAGTACAGGATAAACTTGCTAAAGAGGATTTTCCCCAGATTCTTAGTTAAAAGGTCTGCAGGGTTATTCACTCCTTCGATGAATTCGACCGTAATAATTCCTTCAGATACTTTTTCTCTGACGAAGTGGAATCGCACGTCGATGTGCTTGGACCGCTTTTCAGTTACAGGGTTGGATGCGATAAAGACGGAGCCATTGTTATCTCCATAGATCGGGATTGATCCGATCTGCATCCCAAGTTCGGCAAGCATGCTTTTAAGCCATGTCACTGCGCGACTGCAATCTGATAGTGCCATGTATTCTGCTTCCGTGGAAGAGAGGGCAATGGTTTTTTGTGCCGATGAAACCCATGTTACTGCTCCAGATGCCAGCGATACGAAGTAACCAGTGGTGGACTTTCTGGTGTTTTCGTCTGACGCCCAATCGGAGTCTGTGAATTGTTGAAACTTTTCCATCACATAGATTAGATTAGATTAGATTACATCACGAGACCTTTACACATCTTCGATTACATACTTGTTTGGTTGGTACAAACAGTAGTACGGTATATAAGACCAGAAAACTGTCAATATCAATAAGTTGTCTCTTGACTCTTAACCAGCTCCATTGCTCTTACCAGCCTCAACCGCTCTCACCAGCCTCACCCCTCCCAAACCATGTAAGTGGCTAGAACGGTTATGTAGAGTACTTCCACTGTAGCTGGTTGCTCAGTACATCTGTGGCTAACGCCCAGGTGGAACTTCAACAGGTTATGGGCCCCGGATAGCAGAGGGACTTGGGAACGCTGGCAACAGCAAGTACCTGCCCACTCTACCCTGGTTGGCAAAGAACCGATCGAAAGATCTAGGTTCTGAGTCTTACTTCTTCACACATGAACCTGGGAAACGTCATTACGACAAGTACCTGTCATAAAGCGTCCCTAAGGCGATTGACTTAGTACACATCATGTGGAAACGTTGATCGTACCTCATACACTTCTGACAAAAAGGGTTTTTCCCACAACCGCTATTCCTGAAGGGAATATGTTATGAGGAATCATTTATTTGTTTTCTCTAAATCAAATTCATAAAAAGAACATCACTGATTGGGAAAACTCCTTTTAGATTCATTAAAACAATGTCTACCTCTCGCTCTGCTCTTGACATCATCACCCCCTTCGACGGCATCGACTACCAAAGCTGGGCCGAAAGGATGAAGTCCTACCTCCTCCATCAAGGAGTCTGGTGCCTTGTTTCTGGCGACATCACCCACCCTGTCATCGCTGACTTCACCACCACGGTCTCCACCCCTGGGGCCACTGCTGCTGCTCCCCCTGTGCTGGCTACTACGGTCGACCAGCCCGGCTTCTGCAAGGAAGAAAAAGCCTGGATCAGGGACGATGACATAGCTCTCGGGGCGATACGCCTGAAGGTCTCTGAGGCAATCAGACGCCACATCAAGGACAGCACCTCAGTGCTTAACGCATGGACAACATTGAAAGATGCCTATGCCAAGGTATCCCCGGCCATCATCTTCGGCGACTTCAAGGCCGCTGCTACCTTCAAACTATCTGGACGCGACCCCGTGCCTGAAATCGAGCACCTGGGGTCACTCTTTGCTCGTCTCAGCGAGTCGAAGTTCGACGTGCCCGACATGATGCAAGCAATGATCCTCGCCAACGCCATCCCTGACGCGTGGTCCTCGCTCTCCACCACTCTCTTCCAGGTGTACGATGCTGACGACTTCATGTGGAAAGGTGTTGCTGAAAGCATCATTTCAGAATACAGGCGCAAGTATTTGGTCGGGTCTACTCGTACGTCCAATGAGCAGGCCAAGAAAATTTCCGGGACAAAGCGCAAGGGGCAGGACCCCAAATGGGAAAAGCAGCAAAAGCCGAGTACCTCGCAGAACGACGCTGATGAACAGCCTAACTCGACCGACCCTAGTACCGCTTTTGAAAAAAAAAAGGGAAAAGGACGCTGGCACAACCAGAAGAAAAGTGCTAACAATGCGGACAACACGTCCAACCATGTGGAAGAAATAGTTGAGTTTGTCGCTCCTGCCATCCACTTCCCCCCTCTTCCGGCACCGTCCTTCACCACCGTCACTGGCCGCGGGAAAACGACAAGTACCGCACAGCCCGATTCAGGAAAAATGCAGTCGCTCCTGCAACGCATGAACCTGCCTCCTTCTCAGTACACCGGACTTCCATCTGGAAAACCGTCTGTGTGGAAAAAGAACGATCATGTCCATAAACTCGCGCGGAACATTGGTGCTCGTCCCTCAGGGTCAAACCTTCGAATTCTGGATACGATTATCCCAGAAGAAGATGGAAGACCATCCAAGCAGCGTTGAGTCACTCCGCCTTTGGATGACTCCCTCAGGATGATGGACATAGATCATCAAAGCGAGCGGATGGGGCCGGAACAATTCGAAGATGGGCTGATCGAACTTGACGGTTCGTCACATCCTTCTCTCAAACTTGACCAAATGGGAAACGCTAATAATCACGCACAGACGTTTGAATATATATTAGCTAGTACCGATGCAGATAGTATAGATCTCTTTAGTGATGATCTGTACAAAAAATATATCAAACATTTCGCGTCCTGCACACACTGCAAAGAGAAAGAACGCGCTCAGTGGATCCTAGATTCCGGCGCATCATTACACTTTACCCATGAGTTTAAAGACTTCGCGTATTACAGGCCTCTCAAGGCTAAGCGATTTGTCCAAACAGCTGCAAAGGGAAAGAAACTGGAAATTCTCGGAGTTGGAGCCGTTCCAGTACGGCATACCCTAAATGGGGAAATAAAAACCCACCTTCTCCGACCTGTATTCTACATTCCGGACATGGACACACGCCTATTGTCCCTAGGCGTCTTCCTCAATCATGGTTACAAAGTAGACGGAATGTGTGGAGAAATCAACATCTCCAAAGGACAGAACAAAATACAGTTCTCGCCTCACATTCTCGGACAAACCATTTATTGGTTAGACACTGAAATATGCTATGACCAAATCCACGCGATCTCTAGCGAAATTACTGTCGAAACCTGGCATAAACGCCTTGGCCACCCAAATGACCAGGCGCTCAATAAGATTCCCACCAGTACCAAAGGAGTACCCAAAACGTTAGTACGTGAGAAATCACAGGAAAACTGCACGGGGTGTCTAAAAGGGAAAATGCTGAATAAATCTTATCCTAACTCGATGACAAGGGCTGTCAAACCCTTTGATTTGATCCATTCGGATTTGAAGCAGATATCCACGGCATCATACCATAAGTACAAATATTTCCTTACCTTTTTGGATGATTTTTCATCCCATGTCTGGGTCGTCTTGCTTAGGAAAAAGTCAGGCGCCATCACGGCGAACAATTCCTTGCGATGATCCAGAATCAATTTGCCGCTACCCCTAAAAAATGGCGGGTTGATGGAGGTGGAGAATTTGACGAATACAAGGATGTACTTGCCAATCATGGAATTCTGATCAATGTCACACTCCCATATCAGCATCAGCAGAATGGTAGAGCAGAACGGATAAATCGAACTCTGTGGGAAAAATCTCAGGCACTACGCTTCAACGCATGCTTACCACCTATGTGGTGGGAATTCTGCCTGGAACATGCAGCATTTCTCTACAACAGAACCCCCATGCAGCGTCTTGAATGGAAAACCCCTCACTTCAAAGTAACCAATGAGATTCCCGACATGTCCAGCGTCAGAGTCTTCGGATGCCAGGCATACATATATATCCCAAAGGAGAAACGTAGGAACTCCCTGGAGTCAAGGTCCCGATTGATGATTTATCTCGGATCGAAACTAGGGGTCAAAGGATACCACTTCATGGATCCTGAGACCAATACGATTTTCATGGGTGGAAAAGCTATCCTTGATGAAAGCAAGTACCCTAGATGCCACATCGACCCTTTGCCAGAAAACCATCCAGAAATGGAAAACCCAGAGCCAGCTGATGAGTTTGAGGATCTCATTCCCGGCAGCAACGATGACGATAGTCACAACAAAACACCTCATGACCCAGTTCCCATTGAACAGGATCAACCTGAATCAGACAACGAACTGCCTGCCAGTGAGCCTGATGATGAACCGCGAGTACCCACTCCGGAACCCGAGCAAGTACCAGATCGACCGATCAGGGAACGACGAGTTCGGAAGATGCCAGGAAGCATCTACGGGGAAGACACTCCAGCGTCTGATCTTGAAAAATTAGATCGAAGACGGAGATTGGGTGGTCAAACGGCATGGATGAATGACCTCCTGATGGAGGCAATATCAGTCCAAGTTGGCATCATTTAAATGTCCCATAAAGACATATACCCTCTTCCAAATAAAGAAGACTGGTATGCGGCTGAACGTAAAGAGCTAGACATGCTCAAATGCCGCGGGGTGATCACGGAGCTAGTACCCCTGCCTGCAGGAAGGAAAGCTCTAAGGAACAAATGGGTTTACAATGAAAAGTCCGACGGCCGCCTGAAAGCACGCCTCGTCGCAAAAGGCTTTTCACAGGTAGAAGGGATCGACTTTGATCAGATCTTCTCACCAGTTGTGAGATATGAAACCATCCGACTAATACTGGCATTGACAGCCCTTGAAGGGTGGTTCATGACACTCTTGGACGTCTCATCAGCCTTCCTCTATGGAACGCTCCTTGAGGTAATCTACATGCGACAGCCTGAGGGCTACGTAGTAAAAGGGAAAGAACACCTCGTGTACCAACTATACAAAGCCCTATATGGTCTTAAGCAGGCCGCATTAGCCTGGTGGAGAGAACTTGATTCCTCCATGAAAAAGCTCGGCTTTGTCCGGCTTCACTCCGATGCGGGAGTGTTCATTCACAAAAGTACCAGCGGGGAAATTGTAATCACCGTCATCTATGTCGACGACTCTGCTTTTCTTGGCACAAACTGGGAATATACGCTAGAAAAGAAGAAGGCCTTCATGACAACATGGGAATGTAGGGACCTAGGTCACCTAGTGCCCGATGGGGAACCGAATGAGCGAATCCAATGCCACCCATACCCTACTTCCAACGGGCTACAAACCCATGAAGTCTGAGGATGAACCCAATGCAGAACTTAGATCCAAGTACCAATCCGTCATCGGGTCACTATTGTACTTAATGATCGGGACAAGACCCGACATTTGTTTCGCCGTGATCAAAATGTCCCAATTCTCCGCAAACCCTACCAAATGCCATTTAGAAGTGGCTAGGGATATTTGCAGGTATTTGAAGGCGACAAAAGATTACACGATCATGTACGATGGCGATTCTGGGAAAGGGATCTACGCATTTACAGACTCCGATTGGGCATCAGATGAAAACACCAGGAAATCCACTACTGGTTACTTCATATCACTGGCGTCTGGAGCAGTAACATGGGTTTCCTCAGCACAGAAAACCATTGCCCTCTCTTCCACGGAAGCAGAATATATGGTGCTATCAGATTGCAGTCGCGCAGTGACATGGCTTAGAAGCATGCTTGCCGAACTTGGGATGCAGATCGGATCAGTCCCGATCTATGGAGATAACAATGGCTCCGTCTTTATCGCATCCAACCCTGTGACTGAAAAGCGGTCCAAGCACATCGATGTGCGATTTCACTTTGTCAGAGAAAAAGTATCTGAAGGAATTATTACGGTCGAATTCATCGAAGGAGTAAATAACCCTGCAGACCTTTTAACTAAGAATCTGGGGAAAGATCCTCTTCAACAAGTTTATCCCGTACTTTGGATTACTTAAAAACTAGACAAAAAAAGAAGTACCTATATGGGAAAAAGTAAGATGTATTTAGAAGTATGTACTAAATATGGGGGGGTGTTGAAACTTTTCCATCACGTAGATTAGATTAGATTAGATTACATACTTGTTTGGTTGGTACAAACAGTAGTACGGTATATAAGACCAAGAAACTGTCAATATCAACAAGTTGTCTCTTGACTCTTAACCAGCTCCATCGCTCTTACCAGCCTCAACCGCTCTCACCAGCCTCACCCCTCCCAAACCATGTAAGTGGCTAGAACGGTTATGTAGAGTACTTCCACTGTAGCCGGTTGCTCAGTACATCTGTGGCTAACGCCCAGGTGGAACTTCAACATGAATGCGTAGATTCCTTTCCCAGAATCACCATCGTACATGATCACGTAATTTTTCGTTGCCCTCAAATACCTGCAAATATCCCTAGCCACTTCTAAATGGCGTTTGGTAGGGTTTGCGGAGAATTGGGACATTTTGATCACGGCGAAACAAATGTCGGGTCTTGTCCCGATCATTAAGTACAATAATGATCCGATGACGGATTGGTACTTGGATCTGAGTTCCACATTGGGTTCATCTTCAGACGTCATGGGTTTGTAGCCTGTCGGGAGTGGGGTATGGGTGGCATTAGATTCGCTCATCCCCATGTGTGCGAGAATTTTCTCAAGGTAGGGTACTTGATCAATGAAGATCCTCTTCCCACGTTGCCTTATTTGGATAGAGAGAAATTCTTTTGGTTCCCCATCAGGGACTAGGTGGCCTAGGTCCCTACATTCCCATGTTGTCATGAAGGCCTTCTTCTTTTCTAGCGTGTATTCCCGGTTTGTGCCAAGAAAAGCAGAGTCATCGACATAAATGACGGCGATCACAGTTTCCCCTTTGGTACTTGTGTGAATGAAAACTCCCGCATCGGAGTGAAGCCGGACAAAGCCGAGCTTTTTCATGGAGGAATCGAGTTCCCTCCACCAGGCTAATGCGGCCTGCTTGAGTCCGTATAGGGCTTTGTATAGTCGGTACACAAGGTTTTCTTTCCCTTTTACTATGTAGCCCTCAGGCTGTCGCATGTAAATTACCTCACGGAGTGTTCCATAGAGGAAGGCTGCTGAGACGTCCAAGAGTGTCATGAACCACCCTTCAAGGGCTGTCAATGCCAGAATTAATCGGACGGTCTCGTATCTCACTACTGGTGAGAAGATCTGATCGAAGTCAATCCCTTCTACCTGTGAGAAACCTTTTGCAACAAGGCGCGCTTTCAAACGCCCGTCGGATTTTTCGTTGTAAACCCATTTGTTCCTTAGAGCTTTCCTCCCTGTAGGTAGGGGTACTAACTCCGTGATCACCCCGCGGCTTTTGAGCATGTCTAGCTCTTTTCGTTCTGCCACATACCAATCTTCTTTGTTTGGAAGAGGGTATATGTCTTTATGTGACATTTCGATGATGCCCACTTGGATAGAGATTGCGTCCATTAGGAGATCACTGAGATTTATGCAGCCAGAAAGTTCCTGGGGCAGCCCAAAGGGGTGCACACCAGGTACAGGGTGCCGATTGACCACCTAATCTACATCTCCGATCCATTTTTTCAAGATCAGAAGCAGGGGTGTCTTCCCCATAGATGCTACCTGGCATTCTCCAAACTCGTTGTTCCCTGATTAGTCGATCTGGTACTTGTTCGGGTTCCGGAGTGGATACTCGTGGCTTGTCATCAGGCTCGCTAAGCGGCAAATCATCGTCTGATTCAGGGTGATCCTGTCCAGTAGGAACAGGGTTGTGAGGTGTTTCGTTATGACTGTCATTGTCATCATTTCCGGGGATGAGGTCCTCAAACTCATCAGCCGGTTCTGGGTTTTCCATTTCTGGATGGTTTTCTGGCAAAGGGTCGATGTGACATCTAGGGTACTTGCTTTCATCAAAGATAGCTTTCCCACCCATGAAAATTGTATTAGTCTCAGGATCCATGAAACGGTATCCTTTGACACCTGGCTTTGATCCGAGATAAATCATCAATCGAGATCTAGACTCCAGGGAATTTCTACGTTTTTCTTTTGGGATATACACATATGCCTGACATCCGAAGACTCTAATGCTTGACATATCGGGGATCTCATTGGTCACCCTGAAGTAAGGGGTATTCCATTCGAGACGCTGCATGGGGGTTCTGTTGTAGAGAAAAGCTGCATGTTCCAAACAGAATTCCCACCACATAGGTGGTAAGCACGCGTCGAAGCGCAAGGCCTGAGATTTCTCCCACAGGGTTCGATTTATCCGTTCTGCTCTACCGTTCTGCTGGTGCTGATACGGGAGCGTGACGTTGATCAGAATTCCATGATCGGCAAGTATATCCTTGTATTCGTTAAACTCTCCACCTCCATCAACTCGCCATTTCTTAGGAGTGGCGGCGAATTGATTCTGGATCATTGCAAGGAATTGTCGCAGTGCCGTGACGGCATCCGATTTCTTCCTAAGCAAGACGACCCAGACATGGGATGAAAATTCATCCAAAAACATAAGGAAATATTTATATTTGTGGTATGATGCTGTGGATATCTGTTTGAGATCGGAATGGATCAGATCAAAGGTTTTTGTTGCCCTTGTCATTGAATTGGGATATGACTGATTCAGCATTTTCCCTTTGAGGCAACCTGTGCAACTTTCCTGTGATTTCTCACGTACTAGTGTCTCAGGTACCCCTTTGGTACTGGTGGGAATCTTTCAGAGTGCTTGATCATTTGGGTGACCAGGGCGCTTGTGCCATGTTTCGACAGTAATTTCGCTCGAGATCGCATGGATCTGATCGTAGCGTATTTCAGTGTCTAACCAGTAAATGGTTTGTCCAAGGATGTGGGGCGAAAACTGGATTTTGTTCAGCCCTTTGGAGATGTTGATTTCTCCACGAGTCCTGTCTACTTTGTAACCATGGTTAAGAAAGATGCCTAGGGACAATAGGCGTGTGTCCATGTCCAGGATGTAGAATACCGGTCTGAGAAGATGGGTTTTAACTTCCCCATTTAGGGTGTGCCATACGGGAACGGCCCCAACTCTGAGTATTTCCAGTTTCTTTCCTTTAGCAGCAGTTTGAATGAATCGCTTGACCGTAAGAGGTCTATAGTATGCGAAGTCTTTGAACTCATGCGTAAAGTGTAGAGAAGCACCAGAATCTAATATCCATTGTGCGCGTTCTTTTTCCTTACAATGTGTACAAGAGGCGAAATGTTTAATATATTTTTTGTGTAGATCACTGCTAATTTGATCTACGCACTCTGTACTGGTACTGGCTAATATATCATACATCTGTTGAGAGGTATTATTAGCATTCCGCAATTGGTAAGGTTTGAGAAAATGTTCTGACGAACCGTCAAGTTCAATCTCGTCCTCAAATACATCCGGCCCCATCTGTTCCTGGTCGATGTCCATCATCTTCAGCCATTCTTCTATCAACGGGGCTACGCGACGCTGTTTAGCCGGCCTTTCGTCAATGTCAGGAATGATGGTATCTAGGATACGAAGGTTTGACCCAGAGGGTCGTGCGCCGATTTCTCGGGCGAGCTTTCACACCTTCTCGTTCTTTTTCCATGCTGATGGCTTTCCGGAAGGAAGCCCGGTGTACTGAGAAGGAGGTGGGTTCATGCGTTGCAGGAGTGACTGCATTTTCTCCGACTCAGGCTGCGCAGTACTCGTAGTTTTCCCGCGGCCCGTTACAGTGGTGAAGGCAGGTGCATGACTAGGAGGGAGAGGACAAGGGGCACGTTGATGAGGAGGAAGGGGACAAGGAGCAGGATGACGAGGGGCTTGCTCAATGGCTGGTGCAATAAACTCGACCATTTTCTCAGCTTGGTCGGAGTTGTTTTCTGCGTTGTTGGCGCGCTTCTTCTGGTTGCACCATCGTCCCTTTCCCTTCTTCTTTTCAGAAGCGGTACTCGGGTCGGTCGAGTTAGGCTGCTCATCAGCATTGTTCCGTGAGGTACTCGGCGCTGCTTGCTTTTCCCATTTGGGGTCTTGCCCCTTTCGCTTTGTCCCGGAGATTTTCCGGGCCTGCTCGTTGGACGCACAAGTAGACCCAATCGCATACTTGCGCCTGTACTCCGAAATGATGCTGTCGGCAACAGCCTGCCATGTGAAGTCATCGGCGTCGTAGACCTGGAAGAGGGCAGTGGAGAGAGATGACCAGGCATCAGGAATCGCACTTGCCAAGATCATAGCTTGCATCAGATCAGGCACAACAAATTTTGAGTCGCTGAGGCGAGCGAAGAGTGATCCAAGGCGCTCAATTTCCGGTACGGGGTCGCGACCCGACAGCTTGAAGGAGGCAGCTGCTTTAAAGTCGCCAAAGATGGTGGCGGGGGAGACCTTTGAATAGGAGTCTTTTAATGACGTCCAGGCTTCTTTTGAGGTTGCGGCGTCCTTGATGTGCCTCCTGATTGCTTCGGAGACTTTGAGACAGATGGAACCCAGAGCCATGTCGTCGTCTCTGATCCAGGTCTTCCTTTCTTTGTGGAAGGCGGGTTGGTCGACAGTGATGGTGTACGTTTTGCCATCACTAGCCACTTGTTCAGAGATTCTGCGGTTGACGTTTTTCTCTAGGATGTATTTCCCAGTTTCTTCGCCAAGGTTTGACAGTCCCAAGAGTTCTTCAAATTCATCCAAAAATTCATCAACAGTGCGTTTCTCTTGTTTCAGGACTTTGAGTCTCGCTTTGGCAGCGACCGACTTGTTGGCGATGGAGAATCATGTGGTGATATCATCGGAAAAACCTAGCCAGATGATGTTCTCATTGTTAGCGGTAAGAGCGTCTAACTTGTTACTGGCCCAGTGTCTGCCGGACCCTTCCATCATGCGGGATAGTACCGCAAGAATCTTCTGATCGTCTGTGAGGCTCTTTTGGAACCTGATGTATAGTTTGGTGGCTTTCCACCACTCGTCAAAGGTGTATCTGTCCTTGAACATCCCAGGATCCTTGATGATCTTGGATGTATCCATTGTTTGTACAGCTGGAGCTTCTGCCATGTTTAGAGTCTGCGGAGGAGAAGAGGAGTCGGGTTGTTGGGATGAAGATGGGGTTCGGGATACAGGTAAGGATTGAAAATGAGTCCCTGTTCTAGGCATCTGTTCGATATCTGATTGCGCAGAGTCAAAAGTAAATTCGTCAGGGGACTCGTCGGCGGAATCGGTGGCAAAACGTTCAGAGTTTTTCCTCTGTAAATCTCTAAGGAATCTCTGTTCCTGCGCGTCTGTTGGTCTCGAGAAGGGGTCAAGTCTCTCGTTTCGTGCCCAGCGGTTGTACTTGGTCTGTTGTTCTTCGATGGTGAAGTGGGCGTAGATCTGCTGCTTCGAGTAAGACGTGATGATGTGGCTCTGGGACGTCTCGATGTGAGCGTCCTAATCAATCTTCTGATAACGGTTGTCTGGACACCGATAAACTCTCTGATCTCTGTGATCCGACCTGTCTGAGGTCCTTCTTGAATGCGAAAGCTTTCGAGTTTGTTCTGTCGGGCGTTGTAACGCGCGATCTGGTGTTGCTGAGCAAGATGGATGCTCTCTGCTATCTCGCCATGGGGGCGATGCTCGTCATTGTCTAGTTCTTTGTCAAGCACCTGCTGTAGGATGCGACGGATCTCCGATTCGATGTACTGCTGGATGAGTGTAAAATTGATACTGTCTCGAGGACTTAGCTCCTCCTGTCAGGCTTCTGGCGTGCTGAATGGGTTACTGGTGAAGTCTTCAAAGAAGCGCGATGTCTTGACTCGTCTGGTAGTTGCTCTCTTCGCTCTGGGCGAACCTAACGAGATTTAGCAACTTGTTATGCTTAACAAACTGTTCCAAGGTTTGGGCAGAGTATGCAGGAAAGTGGAAAGGCGAAGAGCAAGGTGATTGCTAAATCTAAGGAATCTACTATAGTACAAGAGGTTTATATAGGTACTGACTATAGGCGGTAGTGGATGAGTCAGTACTGCAGAAGGCAGTGCGCATGAGTAAGGTGACTGCGGAAGGCTATGTACAGTGAGTAAGCTGACTGCGGAAAGCGAGTCAGCGTGGGAGCGCGGGAGCGAAGTATACTAAAGGGGATGACGAAGTAATGTAATGAGTCAGACTGGAAAGCGAAGGTTGCGAAAGTAGACATTAGACATAGTAAGCTCATAAGAGGGCGCCGAGTCAGGCCGATAAGTAAAAGATATGACGTGGTCCTCATACCGTAGAGTCCGTAACATGGAGCTTATTCCGTTACTAAAGCCCATTTGCGTGTTCAATGTGGACAGAACAAAGAACAAAGAAGGGACGATCACCCATTGCACATGGAAGAAGATCTGGATTGATGACAAAGAACTCGACGTCAGATTCCTGGTCACCGGACTTGGAAAGGAAACCACCATTTTGGGGTTACCATGGTTGAAACAATACAATCCAAAGATTGATTGAGAAAAAGGAACCTTGGATATTGAAACTATCAGGTTCAAGAAGACCCTAGCAGGAGTCATGAGGAAGAAATTTGACGAGCTCTTGGCATCAAAAGACAAGAAACCCATTGCAATTGCTGCAGGATGAAAGAAAAACCCAAACAAAAGATCTATGTGACGATAGAAGAAATTGATGATGAAGAGACCCTTAAACCAAAAAAGGAGGCTCTACCGGCAAATGGACCTATCCTGAAAAGGATAGATGAAGGATCAGACGATGACCTTGACCTATTCAGGACATATGTCACAACAGATGAACCTATTGAGGATATTTGGATCCAAGCCAAAACCTCAATCTCCCAGAAACTCTCACACAATACGGACACCACGGACAAACCAAAGAAAGAACTACCTGAACGATACGATCAGTATCAGAAGGTGTTCGAGAAAATGGCATCTGAGAGATTACTGGAACACAAACCATGGGACCACACAATTGACTTGAAACCGGACTTCACCCCGAAAGACTGTAAAGTTTATCCTTTGTCACCGGAAGAACAAACAAAATTGGATGAATTCCTTGATGAGAACCTTCGAAAGGGGTACATCAGACCCTCAAAATCACCAATGGCATCACCCTTTTTCTTTGTGGCAAAAAAGGACTCAGATAAACTCAGACCATGTCAAGACTATCGGCGATTGAATAAAGGAACGGTGAAGAATGCATACCCGTTACCCCTGGTTGGAGATTTACTGGACAAACTGAAAGGAGCAAAGGTCTTTACCAAACTGGACATGCGTTGGGGATACAACAATGTACGGATCAAACCTGGCAATGAGTGGAAGGCTGCATTCAAAACCAATTGAGGGTTGTATGAACCCTTGGTTGCCTTTTTTGGACTGGCAGGCATGCCCCCCACGTTTCAGGCGATGATGAACAAAATTTTCAAAGAAGAACTTGAAGAGGGATGGTTGCTCATTTATTTGGACAACATCTTCATATTCTCGATCAATGATGAAATTGACACCAAATGGACACTCCGCGTACTTAAGAAAATGGAAGAGAACGATCTCTATCTCAACCTGGAAAAATGCGAATTTGGAGTCAGGCAATGCGAATACCTCGGACTAATTATCAAAGAAAACGAAATCACGATGGACCCTGTTAAGTTATCGGGGATAGCAAAATGGCCGGAACCTGTAACTGTGAAACAAGTCAGATCTTTCCTTGGATTTGGGAACTTCTATCAAAGGTTTATTGGACACTACTCAGACATTGCCAAACCCCTGAATGATCTGACCAAAAAGGATCAGGAATGGGAATGGAATGAGGACTGCCAAACGGCATTTGACATGTTAAAGGACAAATTCGCAGAATCACCGGTATTGTTAATGCCAAACACTGACAAACCATTCATCATAGAATCTGATGCATCCAAATGGGCGACAGGAGCAGTACTATGCCAACAAGATATAAATGGAGACTGGCACCCCTGTGGATATATATCGCACTCGTTCTCTGCGGCAGAACGAAACGATGAGATCTATGATCGGAAACTCTTGGGAATTATCCAATCACTGGAAACCTGGAGGCATTACCTCCTTGGGTCACCATTTTCAACGGTTGTTCTATCAGATCACAAGAACCTGACGTATTACTGGGAACCCCAGAAATTGAACAGACGACAAGCACGGTGGAGATTATATCTCTCCAAGTTTGAACTCAAACTAGTACACACCCCAGGATCAAAGATGATCCAGTCTGATGCCTTGTCAAGGTGACCAGACCATATACCCGAAGAAGATACAGACAACGAGGACATTGTTGTCTTACCAGATGACATTTTTGTCAAAACAGTGGACCTTGAGCTACAAGAAGATATTCTAAAAGCAACCAAAAACAATGAGCTCTTCTCAAAAGCCATCACCACCCTAAAAGAATCAGGGACCCCACCGATTAAATCCCATTTATCAGAATGGAGAACAGAAGACAGGATATTATTCTTCCGTGACAGATGTTACGTACCACCAGATGAGACTTTGCACCGGGAGATAACAAAACGATACCATGACTCCCTACCAAGCGGACATCCGGGACATCTGAAAACCCTGGAGTTGGTCAGATGAAACTATTGGTGGCCAGGAATGTATGTGTTTGTCAAGAATTATGTTGGAGGATGTGCAACCTGCCAACAAATGACAGTCAACACACATCCCACAAACCCTGGATTAATGCCAATCAAGGCACAGAAAGACGCTAGACCATTCTCCCAGACAACAATTGACTTTATCACGGATCTGCCCGAGAGCAACAGATTTGACAATATCATGATCGTAGTAGACCATGGTTCTATGAAGGGGGTAATTTCCATCCCTTGTACCAAAACCACCGATGCAACCCTCACCGCCAAACTTTATTTGGATCACGTGTACCGAAGATTCGGACTCCCAGACTCTATTCTGTCTGACAGAGGGCCACAATTCGCCTCTCAGGTCTTCAGAGAACTAGGACAACTCCTAGGGATCAAACTGATGATGAGCACGGCTTATCACCCCCAAACCGATGGAGAAACGGAACGCGCAAATCAGGAACTAGAGATCTATTTCCGGATGTTCTGTTCAAACAATCCTGAAACATGGCACAATCACAACTCATCAATGGAGTTCTGTCACAATCAGAGGACCCACTCCACAACAAAACGATCCCAGTTCTATCTAATGATGGGATACAAACCAAGAGATATACCATTGGCGTTTGACAAAACAAATGTGCCAAGCATAGAGGAACAGCTCAAGGAGCTAAAACAAGCAAGAGATGAAGTGCTGGCAGCGCACAAACTGGCCCGTCAGATGATGACAGAAAGATCAACATGAGGTTTCACTCCATTTGGAAAAGGAGAACAGGTATGGCTAGAAGGGAAGAACCTCTGAATCAGATACCCTTCCAGAAAACTGGCACCCAAAAGGGAAGGACCCTTCACCATTTCCGAGGTGCTCGGGCCCCTGACATACAAGCTGAAACTTCCAGAACAATGGAAGATCCACCCCGTTTTCCATGCCTCCTTGTTGACACCTTATCGGGAAAATGACACACACGGACCAAACTTCCACAACCCACCTTCTGATCTGATTGAAGGAGAACAGGAGCATGAAGTAGAAGCAATCCTTACCCACAAGTGACAGGGCAGAGGGTACAAGTATTTGGTCAAGTGGATGGGATACCCATCAAGCAATAACACATGGGAACCGGAATCCAACTTAAAAAGAGCTCGGGAAACGCTGGGTCTTTACAAACAGACCCACCACCTTTGAACCCCAACGATCCACATCTTCTCATCACCATGTCCAACCTCCGCATCACCTCCCCCGAAGAAGTGCACTTCAACACTGACAGACACACCAGACAATTCCGACTCTTAAACCTATTCACCAACCCCGAAGACGAGAACAACGTCCTCGGACGACTTGAAGATGAAACAGACCAGTTCCTGGTCAACACGTTGTATGGACTCATTGCTATCCGGGAGTACCATTCCAACACTTCCACCTCTATTGCCCGCCTCATTGACAACCACACCGATCTCCTAGTAGACAGAGGAGTCTACCAACGTTTTGAAAGACTGTTCCCCACATGCTCCAACTACCCCGACCTCGCACTCATAAATCCTGCCCCAAGACCTCCTACCCCGGTGGTCCCCATACCTGAACCCACTCCTGAACCGACCCCTGTCCCTAACCCAGTCCCCCTCGTCATCAGAAACCCCAACCCCCTGACTACCCCTTCCCCCGCCGAATCCGCGTTGCCCTTAACCAGCGACCGAAGCCTTTCCAGCGTCAAGGCTGACGTAAAAGAAAAGAAACCATTCCTTGGAGTTGCTAAGCGCTCCAGAAGAAAAACAGTATGCACAATCATGTCTGTCCCACTCCGCAAGTACTGTTCGAGGGTCTGGTTAGTGCGTTCGGTTTGGCCATCACCTTCGGGGTGGTAACCGGAGGTGAAGTGGAGGGTCATGTTTAGAGCCTTTCCGAGAGATCGGAAGAATCGGGAGACAAATTCGGGGCCGCGGTCAGAGGTGACATGTTTGGGGACACCGTGTTTAGAGAAGACATGTAGTACGAAAAGTACGGCAAGGTCTTCGGAGGTGCAATGAATTGTTGTCGGAATGAAAATACTTTGTTTCGTTAATCGGTCAACGATAACGAGGATTGAATCAAAGTTGTCGGAGGTCGGAAGGGTCTCGATGAAATCCATTGAGATAGAATTCCAAGGACGTTCGGGGATCGGAAGCTGTTTGAGTAGGCCGTAAGGCTTGTGTCTTTGTGGCTTCGATCACATGCAAGTGGTACATGACTTGCAATAGTGTTTAACGAAATCTCGTATTCCGGGCCAGGTATAATCACCTGAATGAGACTGAGTGTCTTGTTCTGACCTGGGTGTCCAGCAAGCATATGATCGTGCTTGTGCTGTAGGACTCGGAGTCGGAGGTCGTCGGAGTCGGGAACGTATATCCGATCGTCATGTCGGAGGAAACCATCGGGGTCGAGAGACCAGCGGGGTTTAGGATCTTTAGAAAGAGTGTCGTAAAGAGTGTCAGAAGGGAGTGCTGTGAGTATGTTGTGGTGAAGCTTTTCTGTGTCCATGATAATGGTTGCACGGAGGACGGGCTCAAGGAGTTGAGTCGCGCGAACTGAAGCAGAGAGCTGTTCTTGCGAAAAGACTGGTCGGAGGTTGGTTGGATTGATGTCAACGTAGTCGCTATTTCCCCCTTTAGGATAGACATCCCAACGTCTAGTTAGAGAGTCAGGTTTAGTTCCCAATCGGCTGGGGTGGAATCGGATGACGAGGTTGAACTGAGAAAGGTATTCCGACCATTGGACTTGTCGGCATGAAAGAACTTTGGTGGTGGCAAAATACTCGAGATTTTTTAAGAAATTTACTTTACTTCTAGCTGAAGCTCAAAACTGTTCCAATTCCTGCTCCAGCTCCTATTAATCCTGAACTTGGTCGGTAACGACGTCAATTGGAGTACCGGAGCCTTCGAGGTAATGGCGCCAAATTTTAAATGCTTCGTAGATGGCAAGAAGTTCCTTATCGTGGGTGTCATAGTTTACTTCGGGGGCCATGAAGGTGCGGGAATGGAATGCGACGGGGTGGACTTCATTGTCGGAGGTGACTATCGACAGAATAGCCGCTAGGGCATAGTCGGATGCGTCGGTTTCGACAATTATCGGAGAGTCGGGGATCCAGTGTGTCAGGATCGGAGCGGTGGTAAATGCCTTTTTCAGGTCATTAAAAGCGGTTCGAGCGTCATCGGAGAACAGCCAAGTGGCATGTTTCCTGGTTAAACGAGTGAGTGGAATAGTGATGTTGGAATAGAATGGAATGAAACGTCGGTAAAAGTTTGCAAAACCTAAAAAGGACTGGACATCCTTCACTCTGCGCGGTTCAGGCCAATCCTGAATAATCTTGACTTTTGCTTCCGACATTTTGAGTCCGTCAGGAGAAAGGATAAATCCAAGATATTCTACAGTTTCGGCAGAGAAGTCGCACTTGTCGGCGCGGGTGTAAAGACCATGTTGTCGGAGTCGTCGGAGGACTTCTCGGACATGTTTTTTGTGTTCCTCGGGGTTGTCGGAGTAGATCAGGATGTCGTCGAGGTAAACGGTAACGCAGTTGTCCAGAAGGTCGGAGAAGATGTCGTTCATAAAGCGTTGAAAGGCTGCAGGTACGTTAGACAATCCGAATGGCATGACTAACCATTCAAACGATCCATAGCGAGTGCGGAATGCAGTTTTCCATTCGTCACCTTCAGCGATGCGGACTAGGTGGTATGCGTGTCAGAGGTCTATGGTGGTATAAACACATGCTTTTCTGGCAGTGGCTAAGAGGTCGGAGATGAGCAGAAGTGGGTATCGGTCCTTCTTTCTGATTTTGTTCAGGCCTCGGTAGTCGACGCATAGTCGGAGTGATCCATCTTTCTTTCGGACGAAGAGGATCGGAGCGCCGTGAGGTGAACTTGAAGGTTTAATAAAACCGATATTGAGATGCTCATCGATGAAGTCTCGGAGGGATCCAAGTTCGGATTGCGAGAGTGAGTACATCGGACCAATCGGAGGGGAAGTACCTTCCTCCAAATTGATCTTGAGGTCGTAGGGTCGGTGGGGTGCAAGGGTGTCGGCTTTTTTCTGACTGAATACATCAGCAAAATCGTGGTATTCCTTGGGTATGCCAGAGAGATCGGGAGCGTCGTCGGAGACGGACGCGGAATTGGCGGAGATGTCGGAGAGGTGAACGCGGAAAGCGTATGCCCCAGGAGCTTTACAAGCATGGAGATATGCGGCTGCATTGACCATGGTAATCTGTGGCGGGTCGGAGGTGTTCGGAGTGAGCGGATCGGAGATGCCCATCGGAGAGGGCGGACACTGCAGAGGTGGCGGAGCTGCCTCAGCAGTCGACGTCGGAGTTGGACTCAGAGTGTCGGATAACATAGAACGGAATAAGATACTGCCCAATACCCAGTCAATCAACGGATTGTAGCGGGTGAGCCAGTTGTGTCCTAGAACCAAATTACAAGACAAATTGAGGGTTGTCACGTAAAACGCGACGGTCAGAAGTTCACCAGAAGGAAATCGGAGAGGAAGATCGATAGATTGTGTGATATAAGTATTTGAAGAACCATCAAAAAGTTTCAAAACCATAGGTGAAGGAATTGGAGTTGGAGATAAGTTTAAAGAAGAAATAAATCTGGTATCTGCGAAGCAATGTGTAGAACCAGAATCAATAAGAGTCTTTATCGGAAGAGAATCGGAAAAGGTCAGAGATATCAAATCAATACATAGAGAGTTTGGATTTGAGAGAGCGGACGCATTGAGTCGGAGGGTTTCCAAAGGTGCATGAAAGGAGTCAACGCAATCCCCAGTACATGCTGGAATCTGAGGACTGCTTACTATTTTTTTGACTCAGTCGTCTTCTCCGATTTGTCCTCAGCTTGGGCCGTGCGGGCCTTTGCTTTGGCATTAGAAGACGATTTCTTCGAGCAGTCGGAAGCCCGATGACCAACGTTGCCGCAAAACATGCTTAAATTATTGTCAAATCGTCGTTGGCGTTCTTGGGGAGTTAATTTCCCATCTTTGCCAAGTTTGTCGGAGAGGGCAGATTTCTTCAGGAATCGGAGGTCCTTGTGTCTGAGGTGTTCGGAGACGAGGTGTCGGAGATATGGGGTCAGGTTTGGGTGCAGATTCTTCTGCAGGAATATCTTGGAACGTATGTAGAAATGTCGCCCTGGTGTCCTGCAGGTTTGAAGCTTCCGCTGCGGCTGCTGCTGCGCGGGAGTTCTGTGTGTTGCGGGCTGCCATAACTGGGATTTGAAATACGGATAAGCGAGTGGCAGTTTGAATATACTGTTAAGAACTGATCGACAAAACGTCGGAGCTACGTCGGACGCGTCGGAAGGTCGGAGGGTCGGAGCGCGTGCAACATAGGGGCAAGGACTTGGCTTCAACTTGTGTGTTGCGCCCTCGCTAATACGTTGGTGTCCTTCTTCGGAGGATCGGAGGATCGGAGGTCGGAGGTCGGACTCAAGTTAAGAGTCGGAAAGAGGACGGGAGGTATGATGTCGAATCTAAGTTGATATTCAAAACTGAAGCTAATACATGATTCTACATAAGTTTAAATACTGTATGTCGGAGGACGTGTGGCTTCGTCAGAGTCGGATAACGAGTGGCTGTCGGAGATTCTTAACATAAGTAAAATGGTCGGATGTAAGTAATGTACGTAGTAACGAGATTCATAACAGTAAGTATGCATAATAAGTATTAGTCAAAATGTCGGAGGTGTCGGAGGTGTCGGGATTGGTCAGAAATCGTCGGAATGGATCGGAATGTAACACTGATCCTTGGACTTGTTGTTGTAGGCTATCGCCGTAACACAAGGAATCTCAAGTGAAGCTAAGTAGCAAAAACTTATTGATAGTACTTGAGGATGGATAATATACATCTTGGGCTTGATACTACTTATTAGATACATTCAAATTCAGAAAGTGTTTCAAAGGCATGGTGATCGATGTACTTGTTAACATAATATGTATCAAACACATCCAGAGAATTCTCTGGTGAAAGTCCCCTTCTCCATAATACATCATCCAGATGACTGTAGACTGGAATTAGATGTGTAGCCCTGTAGATGTCATCCAAAAGCACTACCCGCAAACATGGGTACCCATATTCTTGTACACACCTTACAACCCACATTCCTGTATCTTCGTCAGGCTCATTCCCACAAACCTCGAAATCATGCACAAGAGCACAATGATAGCCCACCATTGGAGAAAGACGGGCGCGGGCAACCCGTAGGCGCCATGGATGACTTATAGTGGTCACAGTGGTATCCACCTTGACAAGTACACAGTCATAACGCCCTGGGCCACCCTGCCACAAGGAGACAGCATGGATCTGTTCGGTTCACATTCCCGCAATGCCACAAATGTCACTTGGAGTGTAAAATGTCACAACAGCTGAGGGATATATGGTGATATTCTGCTGGGTGTGAATGTGATATTGTGTTGGATCAGAGCCATTAGAGTTCAGTTGTTTGGAAAGAAAGGCACAAAGAAGACAAAGAAGGTCAGGTTCATTGATTTCCGTAGCCAAATCTTCAATAAATCTTCTTCTACCTGCGAGAAAGGGATAAGACAAAGCTCTGTTGGTTTTATAGAACTTACCAATGGGCTTTGCTGCCAGTTGAATTGAAGACGGGGCTTTTGGAATCAGAACTTCCCCTCCATCATCATCCTCATCATCTGATTGAGTGGCTTGGATATCAGACTCATCATCACCATCCTGAGTACCATCGTCATCATTGTCAGTCTCTTCCATGTTGACAAGCAAGGCTGATGATAAAGGGTATGAGCGTTGATCATGATATGATGATCGGGGTGGTAATTACCTTGCTCGAGGGTATTCAAAAGACAAGTTCCTTCCAACATACCACACTGAGCAAAGTCAACATGTGAAGCTGTGAGCTTGTCAAGACGTTGGTTTGTGAGTATCATTTGCTTAATAGCGTTGAAGTGATTTGTTCATTGCCAAGGTCGTTTAACAACTGGTTTGTGCTTTGATTCATTAATCGAAGTACAGAGTCCATTGGGTGCACCCCACGCACAAATTGATTTGATGTAATGCATAAGGAAGTGTTGTCGAGGGGGGATTTCTTTCTCTGGGTGAATACCTGTCTCAACAAATATTTCACGGTACTGATGAAAGCGATCTAAAGCATCTTGCATAGCAGTTAGAGTCCGGGTATCTTGAATATCCTGTCAACCAAGATAGGCAAATTCAAGAAAGGCATGAAGTGTGCAAACCATGTCTTGGGGTACATCACCCTCAATCGCCGGTAGATACATCGTTTAAAACTAATCAGTTCATAAAGAAAGACAGAACTGCTTAATTACCTTCATAAGAGCCTTTGAATCGTCACCAGTCCACTGCTTGAAACCTCATCCTTGAGGAAAGCGGCGGAGGCTGGGAAAGGGTGCAATAATTGCGATCCTGTAACATTTCGAGGGTCAATTTATACTATCCAACTCCTCTGAATTACTGACCTTTGGTCAATGTCATTGATAACTCAGTTTCCGCCAGCCTCGCCAAACGTCTCGTAAATATATTTGTTGATCCATGTAATCAAGTGGTCTTTAATTGTCCCTTTAATCATCTGATGTAGGAGATCTGGCGCAATCAACTCTTGAATATCAACACGCGGAAAGTCTTTGGTAAAAGACTGCTGAAGGGTTAACGAAGGAACAAAGTGATAAGTAGAGAATTACTCACAATGACGTCGCCAACAAGGCCATATTCGTCCCACAGTTGCCCCAACTGTAAGTCCTCAAGTAGGGCAGTTGTATGTTCAAGAAACCGAGAAGGATAGCGCCGTCCATCCAGATCCTTTGGAAGAGCTATACATATGTGAGAATAGACGAAAGATTAGCCTACAATAGACAATGTTATGAAAGACTAGTACTTCGGACACCATCCTTGAACAATAGACATTGCTCAGGGTAATCAGCAATATATGGGCCAATTCCATAGATTGCTTGCCTGAAATGATTGTTGACAGATTGGACAACTTCTGCCTGTGTCATGCCAGGCTTCAACGCCTGCAATATCATGGCCAACATTGTATGAAACAGTTGCCTTCGGAACTTGCGAAATTTCGTGCATTTAGTGTATTGTTTTTTGGCTGTGGGTAATGTGAGTAAATGGCTAATGACAAATATTGAATTTACATTTTGGGATGGCATGAAAGCCAAGGAGTACAACACCATTTCGATGACCACAATGTGTGGTGTTGTGAATATTTCCAATTGACATGTATATCGGCCAGTATTCGGTATTACCTGTCCCAACCGAAACTGTTGTTTTATCGCTCCCGAAAATGAGAGGAACAAACATTGCACCAAGGGCACTGGGATCGGAGTTGATTATTTCATCCTGGCAAAATCAAATGAACAGAAGGGTTGAGTATGGAACCGGAAATGACATACCACTTGTTTCCATGCCCAGTCCCCTGAAATGAAGTCATGGAAGCGGTGACTTGTTCAATCAGTGGAATCATATTTGTGGAATGGCCTAACAATCTATTATCAAGGCAACTCAAGGGGGTTTCAAGTGCTCTTCAAGAGGAAGACCTTTCTTGAGAGCTCCTTGAGAAAAAGCTGCTTGAGAGCTCATTGAGATCATCTCAAGGAGCTCAAGTAGACTTCAAGTAAACTTCCCTTTCAGTGATGTTCGGATTGGATGTCAGATCGGAGGCCGTGTCGGAACTTGAGTACTATGTTCATTTCTTCGGTGTACCCAGCCTTTTCGACATAATCTTTGAAGTCATCAATGTAAGCCTCCACATCTCGACTATCTTGGTAATAGGCTTCTCCCTCAAGAATGAGCCGTGTGTCTTGTTCTTCATTTTTCAGAGTGAACTCCACAATGAACATGGTTCGGAACTGCACTCAGGTCTGGTGGCACGGAGCTCCGGTCCGACGCTCTTGTGAGATGATGCGGTCAGCGAAGCGCGCAGCATGTCCACTCTTCATGAAGGAAAACACCCAATAGATCCTAGTATGATCGTCTGCAAACTGTTCCGGAACCAGTCCCATATACAGTTCGCAAGAATTAAGAAAAGTCCAACCAGTGGTACGTGCTCCGTCGAAGTCCGACGGAGTTGCGGGTTTGGCCTGACGCACACCTGGATTGGCAGGTGCAATCGGGGCTGGCGGAAAGGCCAGAACTGGGGCCTCCGCTGAAGGGGAATCGGGTCATTGAGTGGTAATGTTGGTGAGGGTTTGGCGGTGTTCCTGAAACTCGTGTTCGAGCGCAGCAAGACGTTTGGGGTCGACCATTTCTACGTGCGATACGGAGTCACCAGTTACAGAGTGGTAGGCGGATCGGTGGGAAGAGGGATTGGAAGGGGTGTCAGATGTACCGGAGTTGGAGGAGGGCGGACTTGAGTCTGTGTCGTCAACTCCAAAGCGTGGAATGGCTTCAACGGTACAATTTGTACCTGGTCCGTTTAGAGAGAACTTTCTACTGTAAGGATGACCTTACAATCCAACAACTCCGAAGTGCTCCGAAGCGACTCCAATGTTGGACGACCTGCAAGAGAAATCCAAAGTTAAATTAGACTCTACGAAGTACAATATGAGGCATACCTTGCAAGGGAAATCCAAAGAGAAAGTTCTGAGAATTCCCTTGCAGGCTAGACAGCTATATAGATGACGAGAATTGGAAATGAGAAGAAGGATGTTGAAATACAACAAAGATCGCGAGTAGGGATGGGAACAGAATATGTAAATCAGAAGCGTGCATGTGGTGGTATAAATCATTGCTCCGATGTGCACTCCAACGCGGAGTATGGTCCGAGGTCGTCGGAGGTCAGAGGTGTTGAAAGATAGATGGAAATGAAAGGAAACGTAAAGTATAGTAATATAAATAATAGACATACCACAACAGTCGGAGGGTCGGAGGACGGGTCAGAGGTGTTGGACTGAGGAAATTGGATGGTTGCCCTTACATGTGTGGCCTGTGGGATGGGGAACTTCATGAGGGAACGTGACAAGAGACCACAAGCAGGACGGTGGTGGGCGACCGGGTGGGGGGCATGTGGTAACGCACTGCCAAGGGATGCATGGGGCGGGGGGCTTTGTGAGGGGACCTGGCAAGGGACCTGTAGCCCGTGGGATGGGGGACTTCACGAGAAAACATGGCGAGAGGGCAAGGGACAAGAGGTATGACACTCAAACAAAAGAGACACCTTTTCTTGTATATTTTTCATGTTGTAGCACTCGGACTCAATCAAAAATTTCACTTTTTTTCGTAAATTGCTGTATCATATTATCATGTTTCTATGAAGATGTTGCAAAGGGTTCTCAGTTACTTTTACAGAGCTCTGTATTCTCTTAAGATCTATGTATTACTCTATAGAAACTGTATCACCTAACAGCTCTACAAAGAACTTCAAAGCTTGAACTTTGACTTCACAGTGCTGTGAAGAGCTGCATGGAACATAGGCCAGCTGCAACCATCTTTGGCAAATATCGGTGTTTGCTGATGTTCCTCAGTTTCTAACTTCTTTTTAGCTTATTTAATCAGAGTATACCTCAAGGGAATCATTGGTAATAAGTCTTGGTATATTATACTTGTGTATTAGAAGTAGTATACATGTATCTAACTCATAATATGTGTGTACAGGTAAGGGAAAGGGGGTGGTGTTGATGTTATGTGTATGTAGGGTAATATAGGAGACTATGTATACCACCTACAGTGTACACATACTCACAGGTGGGAGGGGAGAAGACCTTGGAGGCATAGGAGGCATGGGGAAGGTGGAGGGGAGGTGAGGTGACGAGAGACAGAGGATTCTGATGCGAGGGAGGGGCATGGGAATATGCCAAAGTGGGAAATGAGAGGTGTTTGATGATGGATAAGGGTCCACAAGACACATTGATGGCAGGAAAGGGTTCGGGAGGTGCTTTCATGGTGCAGGAGGACATAGCCAAACACCGTTGATGGCAGGGAAGGGTCTTGGAGATGCTTTGGCAGGCGTGGGAGGGTCATTGATGGGAGGTTGCCAAACAAAGGTGATGACAAACAAACACCGGTGGTGAGGGACTTAGAGAATTATAGCTGGAGGCTCAGAATTAAGCAACAATTTAACGCTGGTGTCGGACATTTACTATTTGTGACCAGGAGTTTGAAACTTTTTCAGAGATGCTTGAATAGCTCTACATGGACTGCGTCAATTACCCTTGGAGTTTTTTCCCACTGAATGAAGAATGACTCAGCTAGAATACTGCACCTTAACATGAGCAATAAGTGCACAGTAGATCCCGACCGAGGCTTTCTGGTGAGGGAGTCAAAAATTTGGGGTGTTTGAAACCTTCATAACAGCTTGGTCACACTCGGCACTTCAGTCTCCGACCGGCAAGCGATGTGTCTTCAGTGAGCTGACATTCAGCCACATTGGTGTGTTTTGAACACCGCTCGAAATTGTCACATCAAGTCACGCCCAAAAACACCCTCAATTTTATTTCACTGCCGATTCATGCTACAGTGCATTCTGCAACCCAGGCTTCAGGATTTGGAGTCTAGGAATCCATTAGATTTTGCCTCGAAAGCCCCATGTTAAATGGTCCAAGGGATCTGGGTAGATCTGAGGATCTTTGCTGAATTTTGGTGTTGTTTAGATGAAGAAAATCATGGAATCTCTCGCCAGCTTCCCAGTTCTGAGAATATCTCTACCAGCTTCTGGAGTGGGCTTGGTATGATAAATACCATGATCATCATGGTATTTATCATACCAAGGTGACTGCTTATAGTGAGAAGATATGATATCTTCTCACTATAAGCAGTCACTATGTACAATGTAGAAAGTGGTAGACAAGCATTTCAAACACTAGAAACTTTCAAACTCCTGGTCACATACAGTGTTGAAGTTCCACCTGGGCGCTAGCCACAGGTGTACTGAGCAACATAGCTACAGTGGAAGTACTCTACGATACCGCTATGGTCACTTACATGGTTTGGAGAGGGTAAGGCTAGTGAGAGCGGTTGAGGCTGGTGAGAGCGATGGAGCTGGTTAAGAGTCAAGAGACAACTTGTTGATATTGACAGTTTCCTGGTCTTATATACCGTACTACTGTTTGTACCAACCAAACAAGTATGTAATGAAGATATGTAAAGGTCACATGATGTAATCTAATCTAATCTAATCTAATCTACGTGATGGGAAAAGTTTCAACACCCCCCCATATTTAGTACATACTTCTAAATACATTTTTACTTTTTCCCACATATATATATAGGTACTTTGTTTCGCCTAGTTTTTTATCAATCCGAAGTACGGGATAAACTTGGAAAAGAGGATTTTTCCCAGATTCTTAGTTAAAAGGTCTGCAGGGTTGTTCACTTCTTCAATGAATTCAACCGTAATTATCCCTTTGGAGACTTTTTCTCTGACGAAGTGGAATCGCACGTCAATGTGCTTGGATCGCTTCTCAGTTACAGGGTTGGATGCGATAAAGACAGAGCCGTTGTTATCTCCGTAGATCGGTACTGATCCGATCTGCATTCCAAGCTCGGCAAGCATGCTTCTAAGCCATGTCACTGCGCGACTGCAATCTGATAGCGCCATGTATTCTGCTTCGGTGGAAGAGAGGGCAATGGTTTTTTGCGCCGATGAAACCCAGGTTACTGCTCCAGATGCCAGCGATACGAAGTAACCAGTGGTGGACTTCCTGGTGTTTTCGTCTGACGCCCAATTGGAGTCTGTGAATGCGTAGATTCCTTTCCCAGAATCACCATCGTACATGATCGCGTAATTTTTTGTTGCCTTCAAATACCTGCAAATATCCCTTGCCACTTCTAAATGGCGTTTGGTAGGGTTTGCAGAAAATTGGGACATTTTGATTACAGCGAAACAAATGTCGGGTCTTGTCCCGATCATTAAGTACAATAATGATCCGATGACGGATTGGTACTTGGATCTGAGTTCCGCATTGGGTTCATCTTCAGATTTCATGGGTTTGTAGCCCGTTGGGAGTGGGGTATGGGTGGCATTAGATTCGCTCATCCCCATACGTGCGAGAATTTTCTCAAGGTAGGGTACTTGATCAATGAAGATCCTCTTTCCACGTTGCCTTATTTGGATAGAGAGAAATTCTTTTGGTTCCCCATCAGGGACTAGGTGGCCTAGGTCCCTACATTCCCATGTTGTCATGAAGGCCTTCTTTTTTTCCAGCGTGTATTCCCAGTTTGTGCCGAGAAAAGCAGAGTCATCGACATAAATGACGGCGATCACAGTTTCCCCTTTGGTACTTGTGTGAATGAAAACTCCCGCATCGGAGTGAAGCCGGACAAAGCCGAGCTTTTTCATGGAGGAATCGAGTTCCCTCCACCAGGCTAATGCGGCCTGCTTGAGTCCGTATAGGGCTTTGTATAGTCGGTACACAAGGTTTTCTTTCCCTTTTACTATGTAGCCCTCAGGCTGTCGCATGTAAATTACCTCACGGAGTGTTCCATAGAGGAAGGCTGCTGAGACGTCCAAGAGTGTCATGAACCACCCTTCAAGGGCTGTCAATGCCAGAATTAATCGGACGGTCTCGTATCTCACTACTGGTGAGAAGATCTGATCGAAGTCAATCCCTTCTACCTGTGAGAAACCTTTTGCAACAAGGCGCGCTTTCAAACGCCCGTCGGATTTTTCGTTGTAAACCCATTTGTTCCTTAGAGCTTTCCTCCCTGTAGGTAGGGGTACTAACTCCGTGATCACCCCGCGGCTTTTGAGCATGTCTAGCTCTTTTCGTTCTGCCGCATACCAATCTTCTTTGTCGGAAGAGAGTATATGTCTTTGTGTGACATTTCGATGATGCCTACTTGGATGGAGATAGCCTCCATCAGGAGATCGTTCATCCATGCCGTTTGACCGCCCAGTTTACGTCTTCAATCCATTTTTTCAAGATCAGAAGCAGGGGTATCTTCCCCATAGATGCTGTCTGGCATTCTCCGAACTCGTCGTTCCCTGATCGGTCGATCTGGTACTTGCTCGGGCTCTGGAGTGGGTACTCGTGGCTCGTCATCGGGTTCGCTACGCGGCAAATCATCGTCTGATTCAGGGTGATCCTGTCCAGTGGGAACAGGGTCGTGAGGTTTTTCGTAGTGACTGTCATTGTCATTGTTTCCGGGGATGAGGTCCTCAAACTCATCAGCCGGTTCTGGGTTTTCCATTTCTGGATGGTTCTCTGGCAAAGGGTCGATGTGGCATCTAGGGTACTTGCTTTCATCAAAGATAGCTTTCCCACCCATGAAAATTGTATTAGTCTCAGGATCCATGAAACGGTATCCTTTGACCCCTGGCTTTGATCCGAGATAAATCATCAATCGAGATCTAGACTCCAGGGAATTTCTACGTTTTTCTTTTGGGATATACACATATGCCTGACATCCGAAGACTCTGATGCTTGACATATCGGGGATCTCATTGGTCACCCTGAAGTAAGGGGTATTCCATTCGAGACGCTGCATGGGGGTTCTGTTGTAGAGAAAAGCTGCATGTTCCAAACAGAATTCCCACCACATAGGTGGTAAGCACACGTCGAAGCGCAAGGCCTGAGATTTCTCCCACAGGGTTCGATTTATCCGTTCTGCTCGACCGTTCTGCTGGTGCTGATACGGGAGCGTGACGTCGATCAGAATTCCATGGTCGGCAAGTACATCCTTGTATTCGTTAAATTCTCCACCTCCATCAACTCGCCATTTCTTAGGAGTGGCAGCGAATTGATTCTGGATCATCGCAAGGAATTGTCGTAATGCCATGACAGCATCCGACTTCTTCCTAAGCAAGATGACCCAGACGTGGGATGAAAAATCATCCAAAAACGTAAGGAAATATTTATATTTGTGGTATGATGCCGTGGATATTTGTTTAAGATCGGAATGGATCAGATCAAAGGTTTTTGTTGCCCTTGTTATCGAATTGGGATATGACTGATTCGGCATTTTCCCTTTGAGGCAACCTGTGCAACTTTCCTGTGATTTCTCACGTACTAGTGTTTCAGGTACCCCTTTGGTACTGGTGGGAATCTTTCGGAGTGCTTGATCATTTGGGTGACCAAGGCGCTTGTGCCATGTTTCAACAGTGATTTCGCTCGAGATCGCATGGATCTGGTCATAGCGTATTTCAGTGTCTAACCAGTAAATGGTTTGACCAAGGATGTGGGGCGAAAACTGGATTTTGCTCAGCCCTTTGGAGATGTTGATTTCTCCACAAGTCCCGTCTACTTTGTAACCATGGTTAAGGAAGACGCCTAGGGACAATAGGCGTGTGTCCATGTCCGGGATGTAGAACACCGGTCTGAGAAGATGGGTTTTAACTTCCCCATTTAGGGTGTGCCATACTGGAACGGCCCCAACTCCGAGTATTTCCAGTTTCTTTCCTTTAGCAGCAGTTTGGACGAATCGCTTGACCGTGAGAGGTCTATAGTATGCGAAGTCTTTGAATTCATGCGTAAAGTGTAGAGAGGCACCGGAATCTAATATCCATTGTGCGCGTTCTTTTTCCTTACAATGTGTACAAGAGGCGAAATGTTTAATATATTTTTTGTGTAGATCACTGCTAATTTGATCTACGCACTCTGTACTGGTACTGGCTAATATATCATACATCTGTTGAGAGGTATTATTAGCATTCCGCAATTGGTAAGGTTTGAGAAAATGTTCTGACGAACCGTCAAGTTCAATCTCGTCCTCAAATACATCCGGCCCCATCCGTTCCTGGTCGATGTCCATCATTTTCAGTGATTCTTCTATCGACGGGGCTACGCGACGCTGTTTAGCCGGCCTTTCGTCAATGTCAGGAATGATGGTATCTAAGATACGGAGGTTTGACCCAGAGGGTTGAGCACCGATTTCTCGGGCGAGTCTTCGCACCCTCTCGTTCTTTTTCCACACAGATGGCTTTCCAGAAGGAAGCCCGGTGTACTGGGAAGGAGGGGGGTTCATGCGTTGCAGGAGCGACTGCATTTTCTCCGACTCAGGCTGCGCGGTACTTGTAGTTTTCCCGCGACCCGTTATAGTGGTGAAGGCAGGTGCATGATGAGGAGGGAGGGGACAAGGAGCAGAACGACGAGGGGTGTGCTCAAAAGCTGGTGCGATGAATTCGACCATTTTCTCGGCATGGTCGGAGTCGTTGTCGGCGTTGTTGGCGCGTTTCTTCTGGTTGCGCCAGCATCCCTTTCCCTTCTTCTTTTCAGAAGCGGTACTTGGGTCGGTCGAGTTAGGCTGCTCGTCAGCATTGTTACGTGAGGTACTCGGCGCTGTTTGCTTTTCCCATTTGGGGTCTTGCCCCTTTCGCTTAGTCCCGGAGATTTTCCGGGCCTGCTCGTTGGACGCCCGAGTAGACCCTATCGCATACTTGCGCCTATACTCCGAAACGATGCTGTCGGCGACGGCCTGCCATGTGAAGTCATCGGCGTCGTATACCTGGAAGAGGGTGGTGGAGAGCGATGACCAAGCATCGGGAATGGCACTTGCCAGGATCATAGCTTGCATGAGGTCAGGCACGACGAAATTCGACTCGCTGAGGCGAGCGAAGAGTGATCCTAGGCATTCGATCTCTGGCACAGGGTCCCGACCTGACAGTTTGAAGGAGGCAGCGGCCTTAAAATCGCCGAATATGGTGGCGGGGGAGACCTTTGAATATGTGTCCTTCAATGATGTCCAGGCTTCCTTCGAGGTCTTGGTGTCTTTGATGTGTCTCCTGATGGCTTCGGAGACTTTGAGGCGGATGGAACCGAGGGCCATGTCATCGTCCCTGATCCAGGTCTTCCTTTCTTTGTGGAAGGCGGGCTGGTCGACGGTGACGGTGATGACCGGAGGCTGGGTTGCAGACGTCGAAGTGGCAGAGGCAGGAGTGGAGACCGTGACGGTGAAGTCCTCAATAGTGGGGCGCTCAATGTCGCCGGATACGAGGTGCCAGACTCCTTGATGGAGGAGGTAGGACTTCATCTTCTCGGCCCAACTTTGATAGTCGATGCCGTCGAAGATGGCGATGGAGTCAAGGGCGGAGCGAGAGGTAGACATTTTAATGAATCTAAAAGGAGTTTTCCCAATCAGTGATGTTCTTTTATGAATTTGATTTTGAGAAAACAAATAAATGATTCCTCATAACATATTCCCTTTAGGAATAGCGGTTTGTGGGAAAAACCCTTTTTGTCAGAAGTGTGTGAGGTACGATCGACGTTTCCACATGATGTGTACTAAGTCAATCCCCTTAGGGACGCTTCATGACAGGTACTTGTCATAATGACGTTCCCAGGTTCATGTGTGAAGAAGTAAGACTCAGAACCTAGATCTTTCGATCGGTTCTTCGCCAACCGGGGTAGAGTGGGCAGGTACTCGCTGTTGCCAGCGTTTCCCAAGTCCCTCTGCTATCCGGGGCCCATAACCTGTTGAAGTTCCACCTGGGCGCTAGCCACAGGTGTACTGAGCAACATAGCTACAGTGGAAGTACTCTACGATACCGCTATGGTCACTTACATGGTTTGGAGAGGGTAAGGCTAGTGAGAGCGGTTGAGGCTGGTGAGAGCGATGGAGCTGGTTAAGAGTCAAGAGACAACTTGTTGATATTGACAGTTTCCTGGTCTTATATACCGTACTACTGTTTGTACCAACCAAACAAGTATGTAATGAAGATATGTAAAGGTCACATGATGTAATCTAATCTAATCTAATCTACGTGATGGGAAAAGTTTCAACATACAGTAGTGCTTTCAAGGCAGTTTTGCCTTGTTGAGGCACCGGATCAACAAGGCATATTTGGCTTAAGTTGTGGGAAGATCAGGTGTTTGAACCCTCAGAATAATGGACACTTGGTGTCACATGTCACACCCAATGAACACCCGGTTGTAATAGTACAGTTAGTTGTACTAGTACACGACAGTTTAGCTTAGCGAGCACGATAGATGGTGGAAAATTTGTAGGTTGACTTGAACACGCGACAACGTAGGAAAAGAAGGGACACGTGCCCGGCGATCAAACCGAACCGGTAACTGAGCACGATAGATGGTGAGAGAAAACTAGACGCAAAGCTGTCCCGAAATACCGAGTTCTCGTAAACTCGAACTCGGAAATGGATACTAGCAATGCTGTTTTTGTTTTTCAAGTGTTCAATTTGGTATGGAATTCTGGGAATGGTGGAATGACTCACCCAGTCGCCTATTTGACGATCATTGACACACTCCTTCTTTGGATCACAACACCTAGCATGTTTGTCACGGCACTTGTCCTCCCATTTCACACATGTGCGGACTTCCAGTGGGAGCCTGAATGCAAAGCCGCCCCCAATGCAGAGAGCGATGGCAGAGAGGAGAAGGCGGAGAAAGTGCATGGCGAGGCTGGTTTGCTGGTTTAATAACGGTGCACTAGTTGCGCTGAAGGTTGGCTGAAGCCTGAGGGTACTACGAACACCCCAATGTCGTTCAAGTTTTTATAGCCTGAGTACTCTACTACTTATTACGACCAAGCATTGACACCACCGGCCCACCGCGCCGAATTCCAACCATCGCCCCCCGTCACTGCGACTCTTTTACCACATAGTTACCCTGTATAAGCCGATTCTGCACGAATCAGGTCCAATGAGTTTCCCAACTTCCAAGAACCGTAGAGTTTGTAGCCAGGGAAACCCTGGTAAACAGGTCTGAAGTTCTGAATTTCCCATTAAGGGCACCGTCATTCCTTTCATCGATTCACCCCTCTCATAGATCTCATCCATCCTCATCGCCGTGCCCTCCCCCACCCCCTCGTTGTGTCCTCCGCGCTGCTCCTCTTGGCTGTGGCTAACAACCCATCCCCACCTCACTACTGTTGGACTCACAGGCCACCAGCTTTGCTGCCGACCCAGCGTGCCATGTCAATTCGGACCCTCTCCTACCGTATGCCCCAGCTCTCCCCACATGCGTGAGGGCTAACGACCCGTCGACCGGTAAGCCCCGTCCCCCGCCTCAGACCTCCCCGCATACCCGGTTACACCTGCTTCCGCTGCCTACCTCACCACCTCTGTTTCAGGACGAGGTTGAGAGTGAGACGTAGTTTCGGCACGAAATCCTTCTTGTGAAAATTACGAATCGCCTTAACGACCGAGCGCATTGGACCTGAACTATACCAACGTTAGAAATTATCGATAACCGTGTCAATATGAAGTTGAACATGCATAATCACGATCTACCGCGGTCCGCGGGCCTCTAAATATGTTTCCACTTCATCCAGGATGTCCCGATGTGCCGATTTATTATCATCGAATGCCCTGGGTATCTTCGCAGACCCATACTGCCTGGTACTAGTAAGAAGTACCTGTATCCGCCAAACCCCAGGTACTACGTACGGTCGAGGTTTGGAGGGTTTGGCAGGCGCCCCGTTATCTAGTGTGCTCTACAGACCAATGAAGGTATTAGAATGTGGATAGATGTCGAGAAATTAATCATTCAACGACGCACCTGTCACTTTCCTGCGCAGATAGGTTGGCGAAACTTGAAGTACTATAAACAGTCCGCTCAACACCGGTATTTCTGCACGTGCGCGTGAATTACCTAGCTCCTAGCCTGTTTTACCATGACCTGCAACGCCCCCAAACTATCACGGTACTGGAGGGGTGAGAGCGGGTGCGCGGGGCTCTACGAGGGACAGCGCTGGCAGTCGGAAAATCTTAATGCCCTTACGTGGACTGTTGTCCCCGGGTAGTGCGGTTTGAGCGATTCGAATCACAAAAAACTAATTCATTGGCGCAGTAGCTTACCTGCAGGACGTTATGTTACCCATCTTGCGTGTGAGCTCTCTCTCAGATGTAGTATCAGGTAAATCATTGGCGTCTTTAAATTTGCTGTGTGTGAACAACTGTCCCCCCGGTCAGTGCTTCGCTTACGACTCCAGATACCACCGGTCCGGCATTGAGGGAGCGTCAAAGAAGTTCCCGTTGTCCTACGGCAGGGCGGATCTTTGGACCATTCCACTGGCATGATCGAGGACGACACAAACAAGGACGCCGTAGATTCAGCAGAGTACAAAGCACTGGCAGCCCGAAGAGAGAAAATTCTGTGTCCTGGTTCACGGCGAATGTCGAGCCTTTGAAAAAACCGTTTCGCTGGAAATGTCGATGGTATGAAAAAGAAGACGACTTGGACGTGCATGGATGTGGGATTGACTGACGATGTGATATCGATTTGATCCGCGCCGGTATGTTCCGTGGACGTCCCAATTCGAATTTGTGTTCTACGTTCCGGCCTCGTCGTCCAAGGTGTCTTTCAGAGCTTCCGAAAACCCCTACGACATCTCATTTTGAAAGATACGATTCGGAACACCCGTTCAATATCGAATGACATCGTCTCCCAACTTGACGGCCGCCACCGCCACTAAATCTTCAGCTATGGGTGAGGAAGAGCTCTTGGATCAATCCATTCGAATCGGCAGGATAAAGATTGGATGGAAGCTTGCTTTGAACATGCGGATTCGTTGATGGGATTCGCGGAAGTCGTAAGTACGTCCGTCAAACCCATTATAATGACCACCTTCTGCTCAGAGTTGAAATTCAACCCGCGGGGAATAGTCAATCCTCTGTGCTGGCTACCTGCCATCCAACGGTACTCAAATTCCCTGGCGATTTTACTCCAGAACATCTTGCATTACTTCCGTCCTAAGTGATGCAAGATGAATCATCCTGCGGCAGGTGCTTGCAATACTGGGATGTCGCATCCGTTTTCAACCTGACGCATGATCTAGGGCGCAAAAATTTTGTCCCATCTACGTTCATTCTGCACTTACGATCAAGTACTCTCCCTTCCACGCACCCTCACACCCAACTGTGGGCCCTCTCCAAGGTCGTGGGCGCCTACACGGTACACCTGGCCGTCTTGGTTCTCTGGTCGAAACGCTGTAGAGAACCCGTTAATAAGCACCTTAGTCCGACCAAGTATTTCACCATTCGACTCGACTCCCGGTCACCCAGAACAACCGAGGGGCGGGACATAGAAGTCGGGAATGATGATGATGTGGAAGATGCATCTGCGCAAGACCAGCCAATCTCAGTCCGGGACGCGCTTCGACTACTAGAGACCAAGAACGGATAATTCGCCTGCTCGGTGTCGGGGTCGAATCGGTGGATATGTAGTACCAGGTGCAGGAGGAAGCTGGAAGCTTTCCTGAGCGAGTTTAGACTTCTTGAACAGCGGAAGATATCCACCTCGCATTTCACGACGGCAATTGCATAGATCCACTATCTATTCCCCTGTTGATTTCTTGATGCCTATCTTGCCATCTAAACCATTACAAAGTCGAACCATCATGATTCCTGGATTACCACCGTCGATCAGACTGTCGCAGGACTTCGTCGAAAGTCGCGCCGCTCAAGTCTGGTGTTAGGTCTCCTGTCCTAACGCCCCTCCGATTCATTCAACGTGCAAAGGAGCGACACGGGATTCCCTCTGCCTTGGCCTCACGCTGAGCGACTCCACGAGAGAATCGCCACAGATGCATTGTCCCAGCTCCTCCAAGATCGTGTCAGCGTTGGCGCTATTGTTCAAAGTCCCCGTAGCCTTGTAGTTGGGTGTAGTCCATGGTGATGGCTGTGTTGGACCTTCAGATGGGTGTCTCTAGAGGACCGGGGCGCAAAAAAGCAGACCCTCACCACGTTCATATTCCCTACACATAGCTTTCAAAACTTCTGCCTCCCATTCAGCGATATAGTCGAGGCGATGGAAATATCATGGTATCAGTATATTTCGGTCACCGTAAGTCGACCGAATGTGAGCAAAGAAGGGTCTTCTCGGAACAATAAGATTCATTCACTGTTGAGGGGGTGAGGATTGTTGGGCGGCGTACCAGATCAGACGAAGGTTGATTCACAAGTGGGGCGAACGGCCGTGTATGGGCACGGAAGGTTGAGAACGATGCTATTATTTGGGGCCTCATCACTTCTTGATTTCTAATCCTGAACGAACAATTTGACGCCAAGTTTTGACCATTGATAATATAAGACAGGTCGAGGTGTGCATGATCACAGCTTTGCCGGCGCCATTTTAATTCCTACGATCCAATCCCTCCTGCATTCCGTGAACAGCTCCATAGTCGGTACTGAGAATCCAGAAGCCTGTCATGATTGAGCCCTCGGGAATGAACACAAACTTACGCCAATCGACTTCATCGTCAAGGGTCCCCAAGGTGACGATTCTGAATTTGTTCTCATCGTTTGACACGAACAATGACGAGCCGCAGTTGGGGCAGAACCAGCGAACCAAGACGTTGCCACTCTTGGTCTCTGCGTCGCGATAATTCTTGACGAGGTCACTACCATGCGTGATAAGTACTTGCTAACAGAAGGAGTGTTTAGACACCAATGAGTCTTTCCGAAACTGGTTGAGCGCACCTCTGGTGCGAAACCAGCGTTATTCATCAACGATGATCCAGAGAACTTTCTGCAGTTGACACAATGGCAGACGCCGAACCCACGGGGCTCGCCAGTGATTTCGTACTTGATGGAGCGGCAGAGACAAGAACCGTGGTATACTTTAGACATGGGGAGCCGAATGTCGACTGTCGACAGAACCGATGTTGGATTGTTTTGGACTCCATGCAATGAGGAGCCCGTAGTACCGGGCCCGGCTAACGCGGCAGTAACCTGCGTACTATTTGCACATGTTTGGATGTTTCCGCGTTGTCGGCAATCTCAACCCCAGTCTGTACTTACTGTAGATGAACATCAGCGCCTCTAACAGAGTTGCAAAGAAAGCCCGCGGTGATACCGTCGATACCCGAACCGACTCCTTCAATGCGCTAGAGCGAGAAAATCGGTGAAGGTTCTAAAAGGAAGTGCGTGCTTATGTCCGTCCAATTACGAAGTCGAACATTGAACGGAAAATTCTGACGTATCAGCATTCATCAAATTGACAGTGGGCCAAAGTTCGCCTCAGCACGTCTTCAGCCTCTCCGATTCTATCGACACATTGTCATTTGCCTTCCCGGTATTCTGTCCATGGGCCGTGTCACTGTCTCTCTCCTCCTCTCGGTTTACACAGGTAATGTTAACTTCGTCGGTCCCATGAACCTCCCAACTGAGCAAGCGCCCAGGTATCTCTGATTCGCAGCGGAACTTATCGTTGGTATCTTTCCCTCACCAATGACCTGAACTAAGCCCAAGAACTTTCTTAAGTTGTATTCCGTGACTGGTGTCAACTTGGTATGTGTTTTCTATCTGGCTAGCAAGACGATCAAGCAAAGGACGCACGGATGGTACAGAACGAAGATATCCCACACCGCCAAGGCAACCAAGAGGATCGATCTTGACATGTTGATGCACTTCCCTTAGACCCTGTCGGAAAAATCCTCACGAATTTTTCCGGCAGCTTTCCCCGCAAGCGTGCCCGGACTCACCCCTTTGATAGGCTACTTCGACCATTCTCAACTCTTTGAAATTCCTGCACCCGCTCGTTCCCGCTCTGAGTAACATCAGTCGTTCCAGATTACTTACTGGCGCCATGACCGACAACTGTATTTCGCACCGTATCTCTTAAGGTTCTGGAGGATCTCCTATGCGCTACGCAATTCGAAGAACGACTGTCTCTTCCACTTTTGAAGCTATTCCGCGTCCTCGTGAGTGTCGCTGTTTCTCTACCTCATCGCTCAATCCGAATCCGTCAGATCGCTTGCTGTCTTCGTGATGGATGGGGTGCCGTTTGGTGCAATCATTGTTGATCAATTGGTAATGTCAGACCCTCATAGCATACCCTTCGAGGCTGACGAGCCTTATGATATACTAAGGTACATAATATACCGATCAATAACCACCGTTTTCCATCCTCGATAAATCCTCACCCACTCGATTATCGGACGGACCATAGAACAGCCTTCTGATAAGCCACACCGCCTGCTCTTGCAATACTTTTCCAAGAAAAGCAGGCGAGGTTCGGAGGAGACCGTGGAAACAGGTTCCCTTCGAGCCTTGTGTGGCTCGGTCCAGCGGAAGATCCCCTTGGGAGAACGTGCTGGATGTCGAACGGGTTCGAGCAGGGGGTGAGGTTTTACTGTTGTGACCTGGGATCTCGGGATCTAGCTCGGCTATAACCTCTGAGTCTGGCGAAGTCGGTAATCACAGTCAGGTCAGATGAAAAACCTAGTTCTGAAGACCTACTGCGTCTATAATGTATTGATCGGGGTGAAGACTCGGAGCTGCGTCGTCTATGGTCGCAATAGTAATAACGATGTTGGATGTAGGTGCTGCAATACACGTTTTCCGCTGTCGAGGATGTCAAAGGAATCCCTTTGATAATGAGAAAACAGAGGCACGCACTGTTGATTTCACTGTTGTTACTATTACTCGTGAAATTTGCCTGGATATCGTGGGAGGTTGTATTTGTAGAGTTATCATGGAACTCCAAGCTATCCGCCGTTCCGAAGTTGGCAGAGTGTATCTTGAAGCCATGTGCATCCTTGAAGTTACTGGACATGAGGGATAAAGTTATGATGTTTACGCTCGTTCAAATATACCTTTGGTGGCCAGTCTTCAGCGCTTCAGCAACCCTGGCCAAAAAAAAGGGGGGCTACAGATTGAGGGCTCTCCCTGCTTATTCAGATTGTGAAAGACACAGTCGCAAGGCCCGTCCCGCGAAACAAATACAGGGAGCCTGAGTAGGGCCTTGCCTCCATCATCTCAAATGGCGCAGGGGTGCACACATAGATACGTTACCCGACTCCAGATTCTGTTTGGATCTGCAGCAGTATTGCTTGAAGTAGTACGTCATCGATTCATCGGCATCAATGTCACGCTAACCATTGCCCCTATCTTGGCAACTGACCATAGAGTCGGATGCATTAATGACCTTATCCTCTGATCCTCAGATAGTAGCTTGAGAATAATGGGTACACAAAGTAGACCTAAGGATAAAATGTGAGCACTCGGCAAACTTGTTCAAACAGCGAAACAATAGAATTTTCCTTACACTTGTCAGTTCCCTGCATCCCTGATCCTTTCACCCGCCAAGTTCTGTCCATACACTCGCTGCCTCGTCTCTTCGGCCCAATCAGTCGGACTTTGCGGATCTCTTACTTCCTGAGTTACGTATGTAACATAGTCGACTGAATATTCCCTACTACGGTGCGGAGATCGCCTGTCATTCTCGTTTCTCTCCTTACCTCTCTAACACAACCATCTTGACCTCCTGTCCTTGCGGCTCTACTGTTTCCCCTACATAAGCATTTGATCGTTCTGACCACGCGCACAATCCCATAATATCGCTGCTTGCTCTGACCCAGTGTGCGACGTCGTGCACTGCCTCCACTGAAGCTCGGAGGGCTCAAAGGAGAAACCTGTGATTGAATGAATACGCGTTTAGACGAACAGTCCTCGGGTGTGAGGTATCAATTCAATATTTGCGGGAGGCATTACGATAACCTTACTGATTCAAACTGGGTTGCGTCGCGGGAAGGAGCTCTCTGGTACGATGCTCCTTCAAGTGACATCTGCGGTCATCCATCGGGGAGATATCAATGCCTGAGAGTTTAGGGGGGAAAATACATAGCTCAACTCGGATAACGGCTTGCTCGATTTCTGGAGTCTATTTGAGCCATGTTTTCCTCCATCGGTTTCGCATTACGAGCAGAAAGGCGGATAGAGAGCCGTTCAGAAGCAGGCATCAGGTGGAACGGTCTAAGATTCCTCCAAGTGGCTGGAGTGCAAAGGAGGCTCTGCAGGGCGAGCACGGGGTGCGGTGGTCGAAGTTGGAGCTGGGGAGTAGTGATCAAGGGCTGATGCAAGTCGGAGGCCTCCAACGTTCAAGTGGAATGTCACCCAGATGACTGCTGAATGGAGAAACGGCTTTAGAAGTCCAGCATCAGGCATCAGAATGGTCTATGCCACGTTCGGCCAAGGGCGTGCGTAACGTAGGTTTCCCCAGTGGTTGATTACTTACAGGTAATCGTCCCGCTAGTGGTTCCACAGTCCCCGTCCAAAATTGATAGGCGCGACACGTTTTCTTACCAGTAACACATGAAACTCGATGAAGACTTGAAGAGTAAGCTCGGCGGTTTCGTGATATCCGAACTTCGTGGAGGAGCCACCAACCATCAACATAAAATACAAGGCTCCCCCCACGTGCTTTGATGGTAGAAGGGGAGAAAAGAACAAGACTCCTTGACATGTCCCCACAAATTGACATGCATTCGCTCGAGCTCACCGCTCCCAGGAGTAACCCCCTCATCATACGGCCGCGCAGTATGCTTGTCATAAACCTGATCGTGGGCACTGACGCCGACATGTCCGAAAGAACGATGCTAGAAATCAAGACCGACTGGTTTTTCGTGCGAACGCCCAACCGTCCCACTGTCATCAATTCATTACCCCCAATAGGCCTGTCGAGGAAGATCCGCTAAAAAATTGTTGACGGAGATAAGGTGGCAGGGGTGTGAAAAGTTGGGGCGAATGATCTTCTAACCGATCCCTACCGTGGCCAAGATCTGGAAGTTTCCCCCCCTTATCCGCTGTGCGACCGATCGGAAACGAGGGCTTTCGTAAGGCGTAAACGTGGCAAAATCTTCACGGGTCGCAAAGCAGTGGTCAGTTTTTTTTTCAGAATCCGCGTAGCTCAAAAAATGCGGGCAGGAGTTGCAAGGAAAGCTTTTGTAGCTGGGACGCCGTCTGGTGCACTGGGAGACTCGGTTATAACAACCAAAACATAGGGAGTTTCGGCAGTGGTGTTCGCGCCCGCATCCGTCGTCGTGGTTATCATGACGGACCGCCGCACCTGCCGGAAGCCAAGGAAACGCCGGTGGAGCGCCATGGTGGCCTAACATGGACTTCGGTCCAGACGACGGGTTCTCAAAACTTGGGTATCGCAAGGTGCGTGGTACATAAGTCCATCTTTGCATTAACGATGGCTAAGTCTGTCGTCGCCGTGTAGGTGTTCATAGAGGGCTTCTAGGCTTCTGTAGCCGGTCACAACCCCCCAACGTAAAGGGGCCCTTGGCGTTGAAGATGAGAAGTGCGAGCGCCCCAATCGCGTGTCTCCCAATCTTCAAGGGGTGGGTTTTTGACACCCGCACTGTAGCCAGAATGGGTGCAACCGAAGTGTAGTGTCGCCAGAGGTACTAGAGGTAGTCTCGGCGGGCATAGTAGTGTACTGGTGTCAGGCTTTGAAATGGCACCTTGATCAAGATACGTACCCTCGTGCGCCGCGAACCCACGCGGCGGTAAGCATTAAGGGTTCGAATGCGTGGAATGTTGGGAGTCGTCATTTGACGATGAGCAGGTGAGTGGGTGATTGACACCTCATTCAAGTTCCAACAGGCCTTGTAGATGAACTACTCGATGCATCAGTATAAGACTCGGGAAATGAGCACTAACCTTCATTGAGGCCTCCTTTGTCGGGGTCAACAAAGTTATTGCGTCGGGGTGCAGGGTTCAATGGCCAAATACCCCGAGCAGCTCGGCCTGCCATTGGTGACTTGCTTCAGTCATCCGGCCATTGCCGACGATGCTTGAATTCCCCTCACTCGTGATCTACGGTTTCGCGTTCGCACTACCCGCCCTTTACCTCACATACCGCCATCTCATCTCCCCTTCGACAATCCGGCAGCAGCCACCGCAAGTGAACAGCCCAAGGCCACAGAAAACCATCATGCAGGCCCCAAGAGAGGATATAACGCCCCCGAAGGAAGATCATTACACAGCTGAGGAGCTGCGGAAGTACGATGGATCCAACCCGGATTTGCCCATCTACGTCGCTATCAAGGGTTCGCAGACGATAACCTGAGGTGGGACCGGTGCTGATTGTGGTCTTGACAGGAACCATTTTCGACGTCACCCATAAGCGCGATGTTTATGGTCCCGGGAAGTCCTATGGCGTATTCTCCGGGAAGGATGCCTCGAAGGGTCTTGGGATGTCGAGTCTGAAGCCAGAGCATGCTATTGCAGATTACAGTGATCTGGACGAGAAGGATCGGAAGGTGCTGGACGATTGGTATTCCTTTTTCACGTCAGTCCATCATGTTTTTCCCTGCCAGCGACCCAGTTCACCGCTGACGAGGCCATCCTGATAGAAAACGATACAATATTGTTGGCAAAGTGGTTGATTCTCCCAGTCCGGCGTCAAACCTCTAGATCGTCCCTTTTCTCCCTTACTTCGCTTCGCTATGTTGTATCTGTCACAGAAGAGACACTTGTATAATCTCTCCGTATCAGTTGATTTTTGATCTCAGGTTTGTGGGGAAGCTACGATCTTCACATCCCATTCGTGAGGTGATGAATATCTGTGTTGTTGAGGTCGATGTCTTCCCTCTTTGTACAGCAAGACTGATATCGATGCCGTACTGTCATGTGTCCAGGACTTGTCGAGGCCTCTCATCGTCGCGATGCATTCTTTTTGGTTGAGGCCACTTTTTCTCGGCAAGAGAAGACAATACTCTACGCCCTTGAGCCCGTCATTCCGGCCGTCCTCACTTGGATCCTGTTACCCAACGAAAGGTGGTCATCCAAAGCGACTATTCTACCCAAAGTTTAAGACTAGCAGAACATCTTCAGAAGGTACGGAACTAGAGATTTTGTATATGACCTAATTTGTGACAGTGGCGGTCTTCTTGCAGTCGCTTCTTCTACCATGCCTCATTTCCACACGATTCTGTTTCCTTGCATTCATGACCATCGTCGCCTGACCCATCCTCAACGACTGCAGGAATGGCCAGCTGATGATCGATAATCGCTCAGGTCACCTCAAATGCTGCGAGACATGAGTCACACAGATAAATCGCGAGACAATCCTTCATGGAAAGAGGCAGCGACCTTGGATAGCTCAACGTCACTCCCACGAGCGAATACTGGCAAAGCACAGAGTTTCTCTCGGCGGTCCAACTTGAAGCTCAAAGAGAGCACCAGCAGTGGGCACACAACATACCAAAGTTTCCAGACCGGCGGTACCGCCACTGATGCATGCCATACTGCCTTCGTTCCGCTTGTATAACGATTCCCACCAAATGGTATCTCAGGCGCCCATCGCCATTATGTCGCGTTCGAATTCCTGGGACATCGTGCGGTGATCGGGGGAGGCGAAGAAGGGATGATTACGTTGAGAATCCAACCGTGGATTTGGATCCTCCTGCTTACCGACGGGGCTTCATAGACCTGACGCGTGTACGAATTCGGCTTGTCGTTCTCATAGCTACTTTTATCTGGGGTGGAGTAAAACGAACAGCAACGATAGTGAAACGCGGCCAACCAGGTATAGCTTGAACACCATAAGAAATACGATGATGATCTGCTGAGATCGTATCCAGAGATAAGTACCGTGCCGCGCATGAACGGCAACACAAACACCCACCATTTTTCGGGTATAACATGACGTCGACGGCCTCCTCCAGTTAAAAAAGTCTGGTGTGTAGCTGTGTGTAGCGGGGATATTTTCCTGCGTTTGATAAATGTTCAGCATGAGGGATCACTTGGAAATCAATGAGGTAAATCGGTTGCGACCAATCTCGGAGATATGGCATAGGATAGATGAATGAGCCTCAGAAGACGTAGCGAGAAAAGACGTGTTATTACACAAGGAACACATTCTAGATACAAAACGGGAGGCTCGAGCACGAAAAGTCCATGAGATCTGGGTTTGTTTGATTTGTTGACTTGAAGAAATATGAGACGAGGTAGATAAGGAGAGAAGCGAAAAACAACGAGAAATACTAGGCGAGGAATGTGAATGCTACGTCGAGGCATGACCACTATACTATAAGAGGCAATCAGGCGGTTTGATTCTTGGAATCGTCCGCAACGACGACTTCGGCCTTCTCGTCAGGGTAGGTGTAGGCGGGGGCGGGAGTCTCAGGCTCCATGGCGCCTTCGATCTCTTCGACAACAAAAATTTGAGTATAATTGTTGTTGTTGTCGTTGGTGCCCTTGAACATGCGATAGGTGACGACGGCGAGGACCCAAACCATCCTCAGAAGGACACCAATACCGCATCCTACGAAACGGATGTTAATCGAAAGGCAGATCAGTAAAAAGAGGAGAAATCACGCACCGAGGACGAAAGCAAAGGCTCTGCCCTCCCAAGGTCCGAGTGTCATAAGGGCGACGTGGAGGCGGCGGAAGAACGAGGAATCGACGAGATGAGAGCCCCGTCCCCCATGGCCATGGTGATGATGGGGGTGGCCCCTCACAACGCCGCTATCGGGCGCAACCGGTAAAATGAAGAAAGGGCCACCACCGGAGGACGGGGGGCCGGGGAACTGGTGATGACCGCGAACAGCTCCTGGATTGGGCTCGAAGGGTAAGATGTGGACGAAGCCGTCACCAGGGGTCCGGGTCGGGGGGAGCTCAACAACGTGGAGGCCAAGGGCCTGCCTGAAGGCGTTCGACAGCTCAACTGCCTTCTGACGGAAACGGGACCTCATGCCTTTGCATGGGCCACTGCCCAAGTGGTTGGTAGTAGGACCGCCGGACCTGACGACGGTGGCTACGTGGTACTTTGCGATGCGGACGTCCTTGGGTGCGAGTGCGTGGCCGAATCTCATGCGAGAAGGGACTTCATCCGGACTATCCGTGAATTCCAGACGAATTGGGCTGGCGCCGACTTGAACTGTTAGGTTTGAAAGGGAAAGTTGCTCAGTTTCAACGATAGATTGGAAGATAACGTGGGGCCACTAACCAAGTGCGACGCCAGCCGCTAAAGCGGCAACGAGCGGAAATTTCATAATGAGTCCAAGAAAGAGATAGGAAAGTTGTGTTTTCGAGAGATTTAGTTGCAGGTAACGTCGAAGTTGAATGTAGGATGGATAAGGGCTGTTTAGCAATGCGTGGCTGCGGAAACCAACTTCAAACTCCGATCGGGTTGTCCCAGCTACCAACACCGCCTGCCACTCGACTCGAACCTAGTCAAATTTCGACCTTGCGGGCCCGGTGAAAAGTGAGAGTTGTATCTGTATGTGAGGGGTTTATCTTGAAATCTTCGGCCCAATCGATGTTACATATTTACTCAACATGAATGTCACCCCAGCTATTGAACGTGTTCAGGTGAGAAAGATTGTCAGTCCAACAACATGACTGTAATGATTTCCAGTGTCAGAAACTCTCCAAAATTCTAGGAATCTAAAACTCCGCTACGCATTTCACAAGGTGAAAGAACACTGACGGGCCCCCTCCTTCAAAGCCAAATTCAATCGGGGGTGCTCAGAGAAGTTTCAATCCGAGTTGACCGTCCCATGTTGAAACCCCCGCAAAATCATTCTTCATCGTCGTAGCACCGGAACGCCTTGTGGTCGGCGTCTGCTGAAGACGGGTCACCTTAAGAGCTCGGCTATGCCTGTTCACTGTGGCGAGGTGGTCATGAATGAACCACGCCTGTGGGGTCAACCACTTGCTTCGAGGGGAAAGGTGCCTCTTCAACCTTCCATTCCCTCAAAGTTCGTGATGTTGTTCTGCCGCAGGCTAGTGGGAAAACCACGTTGAAGCTCAGGTTTTCTCCCCGATCCCCATGGTCGCTTTCGCCCCCTTCGTCCAATACCACTCTCTAATTATCACCAACCTCCCTCTTCCATACCTGGAAGACTTCGATGTGATCTCGGACGGATATGGAAGCACAAATCTTCCAAAAGCCCTGCAACCCCCTTGTCGGTGCAGTCAGGATCGTACGCATCAAGCACCAAAAAATTGCGACGGTATTAAGAGATTCTGACGTTCCTTTCCGAGCGTTCTGCGACCGTGCAGAGATTCTCAGGATCAACGCCCGTCAGGTCAACCAGAACACTCAACTCCAAGTTGGTCGAGGGGTCGGAGAAAGCTTTTCCGGTTGCAACGCATGTGAGAGAAGCAATGTCGTTGAGGAATGTCGGTGACAAGGTGCTTGCGACAAGAGCTCTAAAAAGCCGAAGGTGCCGCACCCAGAGTCTGGACGATTTACTTCTCCATTTCGATGTCAAGGATGGGCGAGTGCGATGTGGAAGCAGACAATTCGCGCGTCCGGGCGATTCAGGAAAAACACCGGGTTTTGTACCATATATTCAGTGGAGTTATACGGATCCAGCCCGTAATTCATTGGGCGAGGATGATCACGCACCTAATTCTGATCCTGTCCGCCAAAATCCTGGTCGGCTGATCAAGGCCGTCATTTTTTCTCAGTGTTAAGAAAATATTTTCTACTTGCTGTATGTACCACGATCCATTGAGCGCGCCGTCGGGGCAGGCCAGCCAATCCGCTGGAGCTGCGGTATGTAAGCTCCGCTCATGCAAGCAATGAAGCACAAGACCTGCATCGCTGTCGCGAAGTTCCTGCTTCAGCGATTCAGTTACCTGAAGTTTCCTGCTGGTGAGAAGCAACTCAGAGTAAGTGGGCCATTGAGCCTTGATTGAACCTCGTGCCCGCGTAGCGGATCGGACGAAGCCAATGTTTTTTACGGATCATGAACGACTTCGACACAAACGTGGTACGAATTTTGCCCGATACAGAAGTGAAAAGACCCCTAAATATACGTATGTAGGAATCCATGCACCTCGGAAGATATAAGAACTCCGGCGCCGTACGGACCAAATCCGCCAGAGAGCGCGCCATGACGACCAATTCCGGGTCACGATCATGGTGCCTGGTATTGATTTGAAAACTGAAAAGAAATCATAAATTCCATCCGGCGCGCTGATTCTGAATTTTTCCAAGCTGACATGTAACGCACAATCGAAACTTCAACTTGGTAAGAATCAAACTCTACCAACAACGGATACACAAAAGTACAGAGTCCAATCTTAAAAAACACGACTTCATTCGAAATATCCATGACGACTGGTACCATGAATTCACACCCCAAGTAGAATGTGAATACACTGACTCGGCAAAAGTATTGCATCACCTGACTTGAAAATTTGTTTCGAGTGCAGCACTGGTATACTGTCGACAAACCATAGTTCTATATACTGTATTACATGCATATAGATGACTATTTTGTACTTGTTAAATGTTGGAGAGAGGGGGGGCTTGGTCCCTGAGTTATGACCCTGGAATGACGTCAAGGGCATGCAATACTTTTTCGAGTTTTCGACCGACGATAATTGTTCTCCCCGAACAATAAGATAACATGCTTTCACCCCCTCAATTTTCACCCCCACACACTCCCATCCATCATGCCCTACACATCCCCCACCAAGAAGGCTGCGATAGTCACTCGAAAGGATGATGGGCTCAGCAATATTGAGATTGCGGAAAAGGAGAATGTCGACCCGTCTACGGTGTCTCGAGTAGTCAAACAATATGGAGACGCTCATGATTTTGATGATGTTGCACCCAAGACAGGTCGCCCACGCAAGATCTCGGAGGAGGAGGCACAGAAAGCACGTCGCATGCTAAGTTCGGGCCTCGCAAAGAATGCTACGGACTTACAGCAGAAGTTCTTTCCCAATATACATGTCGATATGATCTGAAGAACACTTTGAAATCAAGGGTTATGTTCTTATATATGTCAATCCAAACCACTTCTCACGTCCCGGCATAAATGGCTGCATTTGGACTGGGCTGAACATTATTGTTATTGGACGACGGTGGATTGGGGATCAGTCATATTTTCCGATGAGTCCAAATTCAACTTATTTGGTTCTGATGGTCGGGAATGGTGTTGGAGGGAACCAGGGCAGGTGTGCAATCCGAGATTCACAAAGAAGAAGGTTAAGCATGGGGGTGGGAGTGTGATGGTCTGGGGGTGTATCACAAAATATGGGGTCGGAGAACTACATCGTATTGAAGGCATCATGGATCGCTTTGTTTATGTTGACACCCTCTCGGAATCGCTTCTAGGCACTCTCAGGAAGTACGACCTAGACCGTGCAGCTATTTATTTCCAGCAGGACGGCAATCCGAAGCACCGATCACGCCATGCTCTAGGTTTTCTCGAGCTCGAGGGGATCAACATATTACCCTGGTCCCCCAACTCACCTGATATGAGCCCTATTGAGAATGTATGGGACTATTTGGACCGAATGGTATGCACTCAGAACCCACTCCCACCGAACGTCGACAAATTATGGCTGGCCTTGCAGGAGGAATGGGAGAAGATACCCCAGGGGTTTATCGATAATCTCTACAACAGTATGCCCAACAGGGTTCGTGATTCATTGAAGGCAAAGGGCCAACATGTTGAAGTTCCATCTGGGCGCTAGCCACAGGCGTACTGAGCAACACAGCTACAGTGTGGAAGTACTCCACTTAACCGTTCTAGCCACTTACATGGTTTGGGAGGGTGAGGCTGGTGAGAGTGGTTGAGGCTGATAAGAGCGATGGAGCTGGTTAAGAGTCAAGAGACAACTTGTTGATATTGACAGTTTCCTGGTCTTATATACCGTACTACTATTTGTACCAACCAAACAAGTATGTAATCAAAGATGTGTAAAGGTCACGTGATGTAATCTAATCTAGTCTAATCTACGTGATGGAAAAGTTTCAACACAACACACTCACTATTAACATTTTGTGAGTCTTCCGTGATTTTTCTCCCCTCCCTTGTACCTCTTTTTGACGAAAATGTGATCAGCGCGGAAAAACAGAAAAAGAATTGCAACCCCCTATGACATCCTTTCTCACGTAGCGGCACCATTACTTGGTCACTCTGTATAAGATTTTATGTATATATTGTCTACCTATTAGTACATAATTCGTGTACTTTACCTTGTCCCCAGTGTGTTTGGTTGGCGTATGTCAGACCGATTTGTTGTTCACATCAGGTCATGCAATACTTTTGCCGAGTCAGTGTATGTTTGCAGGCGCGGAAGGTATACAAAAACTCAAGTCTTTATCAAATTCCAGAGTTGGGAATCAGTGCTGTTGATGACCCAAAGCTGGACAGGTGTTCATGGCACCTCCCTTCACGTCGGCAACCAAATTGTTGTTATCAGAGGCAAAAAAAAGCCTAGTAGCGAGACATGAGGATCACGGAGAGGAAGACCTCAGATATACAACAGACCTTAGGCCATTCTGAGTCCACTGGAAACTCCATGCTGTGTTTGTATCACCGTTATCCAATCTGATGAGGTGGGCACCCTGTCCAGTGGAATGAACGCCAAGGAACTTGTTCCCATCGACACATTGCAGACCACAGTATCCGTCTCCCCTCCAGATAAGTCTCCACTATAGCCCATACTGAATTATCAACTTGGGGATGATATATGCAATAGAAATAACTGCCTTACCAGTTGAGCTGGTACGTTCGCACCGGTCCAAATTTGGACTAGAGCGGAATAGTAAGCGGAGAGTTTGGAGAGGTATTGAGACGTTGAAGGGAACACGCCAGAGGTATTATCCAAATTGGAGAGGTCGAGATAGGCGTTACCCCCCGCGAGATGGCTCTGAATCTTGTAGATGCCCCTGTCCTTATTAACGAGTGATTTCGTGAGGGAGGGTGGCGAGTGTGTTGAGGGAGAAAAGCTTACCTGGAGAGCAGACATGTAGATTGATTGGTCTGTGGAACTGAACTGAGGGAGAGTGGTTCGTTGGATGGGGGATACTGCTAGGAGGAGTCTTGATTTAAATAGTCTTTGAAGAATACATGCAGTCGGACCAACAAACAGGGGCAGTGCCATCGCAAGCTCAATGGTTCTGTATGAAAAGAATCCAATTGCTTCACTGGTATTTGGTGCGGACTGGCCCAATTATGGGGAGATGTATTGACAGAAGCCTTGCTGGAACCCCGAGGAAGCCGAACGTTGGTGCAGCTGCTCGTTTTCTAGTTGAAACACTGAAATATGCTGTTCACCGACCGCCAGGCCCTAGTGGATATAAACATACATGAGGCAGTCAGAAACTGATGAGCAGACAGTTCTCCTGCAGAACCAGGATGACAATCACTATAGTTGTTCAAATTTCTGAAGGACAAGTTTGTTCTGGAACTCACCGTTACATCAGCATTTCCACAAAAAGCTATTGATCTATTTGGAGCTATTTTGCTCATCACTAGATAACAAGTCCAACTAGCCTGAAGACTTGATCAGTTATTCATTCATTATGAAAGTGCTAGAATACATTACAGATGATGTATATAATGATTACAAAAGTAAGCCCAATACCATTGAGAATGAGAAAAAACCATAGTCTTTGGTCTCTTGGCGACATGTTGGCATCATCTCGCACTGCCCTAGTGATCGATCTGACCTAGATTATCGAACTTGTGATTATTGAACTATTTCGGGCTAGTAGGCATGAGTACTAGCCTGAAATAGCCCCACTAGCCAAAACTGTAGGAATTGCGATGTACTCACATCAAGCCACTTCTCTCCTCAATGACATACTGGATGATGCACAGTGCAATCTCAAGCAGCATGGCCAAGTATCCATCCCCCGAAGTGTCCTTCTCAGGTCAGTGTTGTGCAAGTCACATTGACTGTGGGTCGGATCAGTCAAGTCAGAACAGTCACATCAGCGCAACTGACTCTGACTGACTAGTCACGACTAGTCAAGGCAAACTGGCCTGCTGGTCGGTTGTGTCTGAGTACTGAGTAACTGGCCATTGGTTGTTGAAGAGTCGTGTATGCAACATGTACACATGTGTGGTTCCTTGATACTCATCGAACGGCGATACTTTCGATGCCCCCTTCTTTCTGACCAACTTGTTTCCCCCAATCTCAGAAACCATGCGCAAGATGAAGCTTGCCCTGCGCAATGTTGCGTTCTAAATTTAAACCTATCTCACATTCATGCAGCTGGTCTTACAGCTCTGATAGTTTGGAGGTTGGCATTGATGGTTCCAAAGGCCTGTTAAACTTTGATCAACTTTCGCAGCAACTTATTGTGAGTGCTACTGCTGCAAACATGCCTGATGACAACTTACCTGCCCCACTACCACCAGTGCGACCCCAACCCACCATCCACTCATCTGCCTGCCCAATCTATTCCAGCATGAAAAAAATCCATACCACTGTGTAAACTCTTCATATATCCCACCGAAACAGATACTAATAGTGCAGATGTGTCGTTGCATGTGATGGGATCCTTTTGGAAAGTGGAATAGAGAACTTGGAGAGGGGGAGGTATATGAGACCTTGTTGGCATCTGAGGCTGGGGCTGCTGCTGCCGAGTACTGTCAGATGTTGAGTCGAGAACCAGACATATCATATATAGTAATATTTCATGGTCAAACCCTTGATCAGTCGGACTAGTCAATCATAGTCAAGTCATAACGACTAAGTCAGAGTCGGACTCAGTCGGACTGCAGTCATGACAAGCCTGTCTCAGGTAGTGTTGTACTCAATCAATTCGTCACCATGTGATTATTTTTTGATTTTTTGGAAATCTGAAAATTCGAGAAAAATTCAAATCCATCAAAAAAGATTGGCATGACTGTTATGTAGGTCATGTTTCTACCAGCGGCCAGAAAGAAATCTGTTCAAGAGTGTTGAGGGTTGATTGACTGTTATATGAGTTGGGAAAACACTGGCTGTTTCTGTTTGACGATTCAGATGACCAGCCGCACGGACATGGGGCAATTTGAGAGCGGTCTCAGAAAACCAGAGGAAAAATCAAGGAAAAATAGGCCCGAATGACAAGGGGGGGGGTCACATGTGAAATTCACCATATAGGGTTGGTTGGTTGGTCCCACCATTTAGGGGCTTAAATTTTTTTGGGAAGGTAATTTTTTTCAGTGGTTTCGACATAGATATCTAGTTTTTTCAGAGCTGGTAGCAAGTTATATTCATCAAAATCAATCATTTCGAAAGTATTTATTATTATTTGGCAGTGGGTTGCCATCCCGCACAACATTTTCAATGATGGGGAGGCATGCCGCAAGGAAGAGGAGAATGTAAGTTCAAATCAAACTGTTCAAAAACAAAATCTCACCATTGCAATCAAGGCCGACCAACCACTGACTGCAAACTCAGCACTCCTCAACTCCCCAGCTGTTGCCAAAAACTGTGTCGTAACATTAAGTAGGCCAATAGAACAGCCTGAGTCAGCCCCACCTGTTGAAACAGCACAGCAAAGGTGCCCACCTGTTCATGCGAATGTCGAAGCCCATTCATTCACCACAGCAGTTGCACCAGCCATGCGCTCAGGCCGGGTGCGCCGTACACGAGATCTTGGCTTGCTCTCAGTTTGTACATGTGGTCTAGCTGTCACAGAGAGGGAGGTTGAGGTTAACAAAGAAGTCATCAAGTGTAAATGGGCAGGCTGTGAGACAAGATGGGTGAGTTCATATGTAAATCCTCGAGCATGCAAGGGACTTAGCTGATGTTCTCTGGTTTCAGTACCATCTGGGTTGTGTAGGTTGCGAGTACTCGACTAACAACTGGACCTGTGAGGCATGCAAGCCGGATGTGCGTAGAGAAAAACATCATTGAGTGTAGGCTCCAGTGTACCTCAATTGAATTTGTCGATCACTTTCCTTTTTAAGTAATTATGCCCAGTGAAAATTGGGTCGTGTGGGAGTGGTTTTTTTTCAGGGCTATTTTAGGTTTAATCTTGCCTAACTTGGCTTAAATCAGTCCAAATGGGAAATTGGATTTGATCAACAGTGAGTCCAACTTTAAGGGTTTGAGTCAGGATAACCTGGAAAATTTAGGAAACAAGCACAATGTGATCCAGTTTTCTCACGTTTTTTCAGGGGTGATTCAGTTAAAATCTGTCAAAGCAGGGGAATTGAGTGGGAACCTGTGGGAATTGATGGTTGAATTTCCAGATTATTCTGACTCAAACCCTCTCAAACCCTTAAAGTTGGACTCTCCATAAGTCAAATCAAATTTCCCATTTGGACTGATTTAAACCAAATTAGACAAGATCAAACCAAAAATAGCCCTGAGAAAACCCACTCCCACGTGACCCAATTTTCACTGGGAATTATGTCACATGATGGTTGGTTAGTTATCGAAAGTTGGCCAAGGGGGTGTCAGAACATGACTACAGCAACACACATTGGACTTTTTTTCAGCCTCGCCAGACCCCCCACCCTCTCCTTCCTAATATAGTATGTTATGCCCACAAACATATATATTTCTGTGAAAAACATGAGATAAAATAAAGAAAATACATGGCCCTCTTGCTCAATTACAAAATTGACGAGTGCCGGTGCAAGGCACTGCACCCACACCTCTGCCTATAGCCGCTGCAGCGGCTCTGAGCTCTTCTTCCCATGCGCCGAGAGGCTCAGGGCGCACAGCACCTCTTGGAGGTTGGGCAGCAACAAGGGCATGCAGGAGGGCAAGCACTATTGATGTGCATTTGAAGCCACAGATGTACACGCAGGTGGGGGAGAGTGTGGAGGTGGTCAGAGGTGGTTGGGGACAGCGAGGGTGAGGGTGAGGGTGTTGAGGGAGTTGGCAATGGGAACAGTGGGAACAGAAGTGGGAATGACAAGGGAGCGCAGGCTGGATACGCAGTCCTGCAGCGCGCCAGCATCTTGGTGTGGTTGACATCAGCAAACTCTGATTTTTGCTGAAGATTGTTGCAGCTTTGCCTATGTTCTGTGCAGCTCTTCGCAGCACTGTTGGGGCCAAATTTAAGCTTTGAAGATCTTTAGAGATGAAGTGTAAAATTTGAAGGTCTTTCCAGAGCTGGTAGGTGATACAGTTTCTATAGAGTCATATATAGATCTTAAGGGAATACAGAGCTCTGTAAAAGTAACTAGGAACCCTTTACAACACCTTTATAGAAACATGATAATATGATACAGGAATTCACAAAAAAACGGGTTGGAAAATTTGGATTGAATAAGTGCTACAACATAAAAAATGTACAAGAAAATGTCTCCGTCTTGCCCACCCATCATATCTCTCATCCCTCACAGTCCCCACCTGCACCGCGCGTGTGCTGGCATTTCTCATGTCCCTCGCCCGCCCGTTGTCCCTCTCCCTCATGAGCCTGCTGTCCATCATGTGCCTTTGGCCGTCCATCCCTCGCAGTCCCCGCCGTGCTGTGCATGTGCTTCTCATGTCTCCCACCCGCCCATCTCCCATCTCCCTCTTGAGCGCGCCATCCCTCATGCGCCTTCTACCATCCTTGCATCTGTGCGGTCCATGTGTCCCGCCGTTATCACGTGCCCTGCGCCGTTAGTGGTATGACGTGATGTGAATGGTGGGGTGCTTACCTTGAGTGCATTCTGTGCTGTTATCACGTGTTGTGCGCCCCCCGTTTCTCGTGTGTCCTGTCCCATTTGTCATGTATCCCCACGGTTCTTGCATCTGATGGTGTGTCCCACCGTTCTTGGGTGTGTCATGAGTGGTCTGATATGAGATAAACGTCATGGTGCTTACCTATATGTGGCCGCCGTGGCCTTTGTATGGAAGGAGGGAGGAGGGAGGGATGGTGTGGAGGGAGGTGATAAGCAAGAAGGAGTGATGTGGAACTTGGAATATTGTTTGACTTTTGGCCGTTGCCGAGTTTGGCAAGTTCCAATGTTTCACCAAGTATATCAATAGCTGGCCCCACGTTGGAGAGGTGGAGACGGTCTGGAGGCGGCACCTGAGGCACTGCAAAGGCAAGCAGATGGTAGCAGATCTACTCTAGAACAGGCGGGCTCGTGTCTATCTGGCTAGGTCACATGACCATGGTGGAGTCGGGCTATGCCCTACTCCAATGTCAACTTCAACTTCTTGCCTTCCCCCATCTGGCATCACCTCTCTCCACTGCATTCCATCCCTCGTCGATGCCTCCTCCCTCCATTTACATGAGGGACATGAAGGCCATGTATAGGGAAGCACCACAGCCTTCACCTCACGTCAGACCATCATGACACATCCGAGAAATGGCGGGACACGCTATCAGACATGAGAACCAGAACCGCAGGATATCTGATGGACAGGACCCGTGAGAAATGGGGGGGGGAGGCGCATGCACGAGATAACGGTGCAGAACGCACTAAAGGTAAGCACCCTGCCATTCATGTCATGTCATACCACTCACGAAACACCCGAGAACGGCAGGAGACACGAAAACCGCGCAGCATGGACAAGAATTGGTGGGGACATGCGAGAACAGTAGAACACCCACACAGATGCAAGGATGGCAGAAGGTGCACATGGGACGGCGCGCTCGAGAGGGACGACGGGTGGGCAAGGGACATGAGAAACACCAACACATGCGTGGTGCAGGTGAAGACTGTGAGGGACGAGACATACAATATGCAGGCAAGGGACAGACAATACTATTGTGTTGTCAGTTATCATAGCATGGAAATTGAATATATCTTTCATTCTCAAACATATCATTTTTGTTACATCTAATAAAATAAAAATATTTGAACTGTATTTGAGATTTGATAGCTCTGCATGGCTGTAAGTCATATTATGGAGGTCTATGAAGATGTAGAGGGTCTGTGTAGGTCTGTAAAAGATGCTATTGGGGCTGTGGAGCCTCTGCACAGCTTTCACAGAGCTGCATGTAGCATATACCTTGTCTTTGGAACTTCAGCCCTGCAAGAATCTGCACAGACCTGCACAAGGCTATGTATGTAGTCCACCCAGGATTTGCTGATAGAGAAGGAGGAGAGCCTGGGAGGGCATTGAGGAAGGTCGAGATGGAGCCGCAGGCCTGCAGGGGGCCTTCGAACGTGAGGCTCAGAGTGCGGAGACGGGGGGAGATGTCAGAGAGAAAATCGTGTGTTGCTGGGCATTCTGACTGCCGTTTTTGGCCAATTAATTTGGGTGTCATCAGCAAACTCTGATTTGGGCTCATAGCAAACTGTAGCAAACACTCCCAAACATGTAGTGTGGTGTAGTGCCATAGCATGTTATAGCAGTGTAACTGAGGGCTGTAGCATGATGTAGCAAGATGTAGTCTTGTAACATAGAACTGCCTAAATATTGTAGTACTCTAGTAAGCCATAGCCTTGTAATACTTCATAACATAGAACTGCCATATCATCATAGTAACCTAGTAAGCCATACTCACCAATCAGTCCTCATGCTTGGGTTTTCATACATCCAAATGCATCTGAATAGCACGAGAATATGAAAAAGGACATGAATTACAATATGAAAATGAGGGCCCTCATTGAAAAATGTGTGAAGAGTGATGTACATATGCTCCTCATCCTCCCCCCTCCCCACCGCCGTTGTGTTCTTCATTGGTGTGATGGGCATGGCACAGCAGAGTGCTGTCCCCCACCCCTGCCACGTCCCCTCACGCCATCCTGCCGTTCTTAGGCATGTCCTGCCCCACACATCCCTTGGCAGGCGTGGCCAAGTTCTGGCAACGTCTGAAAGTTGAACAATAGCCAAAGTCCATCAACATCCCTTTAACTCCCTTCCTCATCACCCTCATGTCTGATCCCTCCCCCCATCCTCTTTGTCAACCTCTCCTCTCTCCGTTCACATGACAGCCATGCAGGCCGCACTACTGGTGAGCACCCCACTGTGCCACACCACACATACTAACAGAACAGCAGGGGACATATGAAGAAGAACATGACGGTGGTGGGCAATGGTGGGGGGAGGGCTACTGCAATAACCACAGCAGAAGAACGGTGGGGGGAAGGGCAGGACATGCAAGGGCATGAGGAAATGTGGCTATGCCTGCTGAGGGATGTGTGGGGCCTAAGAACGTGGGATGGCGCGGGACATGGCATGCCCATCACACTAACGGAGAACACGACAGTGGTGGGGGTGGTGGGGAGGGGTACTGAGACGGTCGCTGCAGAAGAACGGCGGGGTGAAGGGCGGGACATGTGAATAAGGCATGAGCAAACATGGCAATGCACCACCGAGGGATGCTTGGGGCAGGGGGAGTTTTCTCCAGTGGGACATGCAAATATGCCCCGAGGATGTGGCAATGCCCGCCGAGGGATGCACGGCAATGTACCATTGAGGGATGCGTGGGGCAGGGGGGACTTGTCTTGGGTTTGGTGCGACATTCAGTATCTCTTTTCATTTTTGTAGCCTTGTAGAATTTGCTTTCAAATGGAAATGATTTTTGATACTACCACTTTTGTGTGTTACAAGTAAATCTGATGAATGAGCCAATATTATGGCAATTCATAGCATTGAAGAAACACAGTCTGTAGTGATACATAGTCATGAGAGGTTGCTCTGTAGCACTACAGAGTGATGGCAGCTTGCTACAGAGTGCTACAGAGTGATGGCAGATTGCTACAGAGCACTCTCAAATCATAACCCTTCGCTACAGCGCTATGAAGCTCCAGAGCGCTCTGGACACTTTCCAGCATCTCCAGATTTTGCTGATGGTTGGACTTTTTTTTTCACCCCCAAGGACCCCCCCCCCCTCCCCCCCCACCCACATGTGTTGCCGGGATCGCGTTCCGACACCCCCTTGAAGTTGCTGTTAAAAAAAAAACCGACCCTGGGTGCTTTTTTAATTTTGTGGGACCCCCTTGCCGAATGATGTGAGACCAAGGTGTGAGACCTTCTCCCAATATCAGCTACCCTTGAGGTACTCATGTATGGCAAGTTTTTATTCCGGCCCAAGACTAATATTGCACCTGAATATAGCCCTCTTTGACTCTCATTGACACTGATAAATGCTACACTTTGGAACTCGCAAGATATGAGGACAACAATGATCCTCTTCCTGAATATGCCAATTTCTGGGCTGGAGTTCTTCTTGAAGCAATCAAATCTGAAATCAAGCATCTCAACAGCGGTAAGCGCTTGCGCACTCGGTGGCATAGATGAAAGATTGCACAGGCAGACAAGCTCTGCCAAATAATCGCTCCTCACTGAAGAGTTCCGCTGGAAATCCTGGCAGAGATTTTTCTCTTTTGCATATGTGATTCTTGCTGGCTTGAGTTGCCGCCTCCGAAGCAACCTAGTCAGTAAGGGTGATATATCATATCCTAACACCTTAGCATGACTGTGTTGCATGTACAGCATTAATTACAGGTCTACTGGGTGATATATCACTCATGATATATCACTCTCATTGTAATATATCACGACTCCCCCAAAGTCTTTGTGGTTCATTTCTGTTTGCTGGTTCATGCAACTTAGTCAGTCGGCCAATATAATGAGCTGTGGCCATGCTTGTGCGCCATTCCCTTTTTAATTCATCAGCTAGTTATTTTTATTCCTTCCTGATATGGGTTTTCGCAGGGTCTGGGATAGGGGTAGCCCCTCCGCGATGGTGCAGCTTATAATGGGTGTGGGGGTACAGAAAACCCACATGTTTTCATGAGAATGATAGCAGCAACATGCTCTTGATGCTGAGTACCTGCCTGCTGTCGTGGACCTCCCAGCACACTTCCCCCTCTCTGACCACTGGTTTCGCCATTTGGCGGATGGGCAGGTGGCACCAGTGGGCGGTTTCGGGGTGGTGGACAGCACGGTTGTAGACATCCCACCTTGTCCTGTTACAGCCCTTGCCTTGTCCCACCCCGCATCATGTCTCATCCCCCAGCGCTCGCGTTGTTGGGCCACTTGCTGTCGTGAGCCTCCCAGTGCACCTCCCCCTCTCTGGCCACTGGTTTTGCCTCCCGCGCCATTTGGTGGACAGGTAGGTGGCAGCAGTGGGCGGGTTTGGGGTGGTGGATGTTGAAGTTCCACCTGGGCGTTAGCCACAGATGTACTGAGCAACCAGCTACAGTGGAAGTACTCTACATAACCGCTCTAGCCACTTACATGGTTTGGGAGGGGTGAGGCTGATGAGAGCGGTTGAGGCTGGTAAGAGCGATGGAGCTGGTTAAGAGTCAAGAGACAACTTGTTGATATTGACAGTTTCCTGGTCTTATATACCGTACTACTGTTTGTACCAACCAAACAAGTATGTAATGAAGATATGTAAAGGTCACATGATGTAATCTAATCTAATCTAATCTATGTGATGGGAAAAGTTTCAACAGTGGACAGGGAGATTGTGGATGGGGTGGTTGTGGACGTGGTGGTCTGGACAGGGCAGTCGTGGTTGGGGCAGTCATGGTCGTAGATAGGGTGGTCAGTGTAGTCTGGACAGGCGGTCGTGGGCAGGGCAATCGTGGTCGTGGATGGGGCAGGTCGTGGACGTCTCATCTTGTCCCGTTACAATTCTCATCTCATCTCATCTCATCTCATCTTATGACCTCACAGCTCTCGTCCCATCACATCTCCTGTCCTCGGTCCTGTCTCACCCCCAATCGCTTTTCTTGTTCCGTCTGTCCCCGCTGTGTATATCATGATATATCACCTATCCATCTTCCAAGCTGGCCCTACAGCTTTTCTGATGGGTTGGTTCACTTGTGTCGTGCCATCGACCATCATTCAGTGCATCATCTGGATCTATTAATATACTGATCTTCTCTTGGCACATTGGCGGTGCCTGCACATCAAACCATCAGTTTCAGGGTTCCGTTTTGATCTCTCCACTTGCAAAACCTCCATGAAAAACATGTGAACCATAGTATAACATACTACTCCAGCTCATTTAAATTTCATTTCTGACTGCATAGCTAACATGTTACATTACAATGATAAAGTAAAGCAAATATGTAATTCGGCAGCATAAGTACTGTTCAAGATTTACGGACATGATTTTCTTATGTCAGTCACAAAAAACATAATATGTTGGCAGATCCATGGCACAGGTTCCTTTCATTTCTATTCCCCATCAATTTGTATTTATTTGCAGTGATTTTTGCTGAACAAATAAGGCAGACTCCACGTCTGTGACTTGATGAAATAATTCAGAAATGATGCAGGAAAATCTACAAAAACAAAACATACTTGTGTTCTTTGCACTGCAAGGTAATCTAGGACTAACAGGCTCTGAAGTGTGTCAAGATTCCTGGTAGAAAATACCTTGGATGGGAACCAGAGTGAGGATGACAGTAGGTAGCACTTAATCTGTAAGTTTAAGTTGAGATTTAGGCTATTTCATGCACCTGCCATCTGACCTTTTCATTTTTAGGGTCCAGGCTTTTTCAAGTATCTCATTCAGAGGAATGTCCTACAAATCATGTATTCCTGTAATATCTAAAGGAATTGTCCAGAGGATGGCACACTGTAAGGTAATCTGTGTTTTTTGCGAACCTAGAATGATGGTCAATATTGTAGTCATGTGATGGAAAGTTCAATGTTTCCACTGAGCAAATGCAAAAGAAAATGCAAAATGTGATTGTGATGTGGCCCCGATATTTCCTTCTCTCAAATGGAGATCCCATTCAAAAATCAAACCACTTGTTTATCCTTTATGAGAACTGAGTTTGATCCCAGCTTACATAGCAGGAACATGCTGAACAAATTGTTTATTTGATCCCTATGTTCTACCCTGGTGCACGGAATTCCCATTGACAAAGAACATTTTAAAAGAAATCACACTGAGTCCATGATGTGATTGACAACCACACTGCTGCTATGTTTAAAATGTACCCATCACATCCTTTGTAGTCTTTAAAATGTTTCCTCAAACAAAGAAGAAGATTAAAAATATACAAATGGTGTGATTGTCAATCTCGTGATGACTTCACTGTGATTTCTTTTAAAATGTTCTTTGTCAATGGGAATTCCGTGCACCAGGGTAGAACATAGGGATCAAATAAACAATTTGTTCAGCATGTTCCTGCTATGTAAGCTGGGATCAAACTCAGTTCTCATAAAGGATAAACAAGTGGTTTGATTTTTGAATGGGATCTCCATTTGAGAGAAGGAAATATTGGGGCCACATCACAATCACATTTTGCATTTTCTTTTGCATTTGCTCAGTGGAAACATTGAACTTTCCATCACATGACTACAATATTGACCATCATTCTAGGTTCGCAAAAAACACAGATTACCGGCAATTACCTTTGGCGATGGCCCTTCAAATACCAATAGCATGGTTTGACGACCACCAAATTCGGAACGAACTTGCTCGGCACTGTTGAAGTTCCACCTGGGCGCTAGCCACAGGTGTACTGAGCAACATAGCTACAGTGGAAGTACTCTACGATACCGCTATGGTCACTTACATGGTTTGGAGGGGGTAAGGCTAGTGAGAGCGGTTGAGGCTGGTGAGAGCGATGGAGCTGGTTAAGAGTCAAGAGACAACTTATTGATATTGACAGTTTCCTGGTCTTATATACCGTACTACTGTTTGTACCAACCAAACAAGTATGTAATGAAGATATGTAAAGGTCACGTGATGTAATCTAATCTAATCTAATCTACGTGATGGGAAAAGTTTCAACACCCCCCCATATTTAGTACATACTTCTAAATACATCTTTACTTTTTCCCACATATATATATAGGTACTTTGTTTCGCCTAGTTTTTTATCAATCCAAAGTACGGGATAAATTTGGAAAAGAGGATTTTCCCCAGATTTTTAGTTAAAAGGTCTGCAGGGTTGTTCACTCCTTCAATAAATTTGACCGTAATTATCCCTTCGGAGACTTTTTCTCTGACGAAGTGGAATCGCACGTCAATGTGCTTGGATCGCTTCTCAGTTACAGGGTTGGATGCGATAAAGACGGAGCCATTGTTATCTCCGTAGATCGGTACTGATCCGATCTGCATTTCAAGCTCGGCAAGCATGCTTCTAAGCCATGTCACTGCGCGACTGCAATCTGATAGCGCCATGTATTCTGCTTCCGTGGAAGAGAGGGCAATGGTTTTTTGCGCCGATGAAACCCATGTTACTGCTCCAGATGCCAGCGACACGAAGTAACCAGTAGTGGACTTCCTGGTGTTTTCGTCTGACGCCCAATCGGAGTCTGTGAATGCGTAGATTCCTTTCCCAGAATCACCATCGTACATGATCGCGTAATTTTTTGTTGCCTTCAAATACCTGCAAATATCCCTTGCCACTTCTAAATGGCGTTTGGTAGGGTTTGCGGAAAATTGGGACATTTTGATTACGGCAAAACAAATGTCGGGTCTTGTCCCGATCATTAAGTACAATAATGATCTGATGACGGATTGGTACTTGGATCTGAGTTCCGCATTGGGTTCATCTTCAGATTTCATGGGTTTGTAGCCCGTTGGGAGTGGGGTATGGGTGGCATTAGATTCCCTCATCCCCATGCGTGCGAGAATTTTCTCAAGGTAGGGTACTTGATCAATGAAGATCCTCTTCCCACGTTGCCTTATTTGGATAGAGAGAAATTCTTTTGGTTCCCCATCAGGGACTAGGTGGCCTAGGTCCCTACATTCCCATGTTGTCATGAAGGCCTTCTTCTTTTCCAGCGTGTATTCCCGGTTTGTGCTGAGAAAAGCAGAGTCATCGACATAAATGACGGCGATCACAGTTTCCCCTTTGGTACTTGTGTGAATAAAAACTCCCGCATCGGAGTGAAGCCGGACAAAGCCGAGCTTTTTCATGGAGGAATTGAGTTCCCTCCAAGTCCGTATAGGGCTTTGTATAGTCGGTACACGAGGTTTTCTTTCCCTTTTACTATGTAGCCCTCAGGCTGTCGCATGTAAATTACCTCACGGAGTGTTCCATAGAGGAAGGCTGCTGAGACGTCCAAGAGTGTCATGAACCACCCTTCAAGGGCTGTCAATGCCAGAATCAACCGGACAGTCTCGTACCTTACTACTGGTGAGAAGATCTGATCAAAGTCAATCCCTTCTACCTGTGAAAAGCCTTTTGCGACGAGGCGCGCTTTCAAACGCCCGTCGGATTTTTCATTGTAAACCCATTTGTTCCTTAGTGCTTTCCTCCCTGTAGGCAGGGGTACTAACTCCGTGATCACCCCGCGGCTTTTGAGCATGTCTAGCTCTTTTCGTTCTGCCGCATACCAATCTTCTTTGTTCGGAAGAGAGTATATGTCTTTGTGTGACATTTCGATGATGCCTACTTGGATGGAGATTGCCTCCATCAGGAGGTCGTTCATCCATGCCGTTTGACCGCCCAATCTACGTCTTCGATCCATTTTTTCAAGATCAGAAGCAGGGGTGTCTTCCCCATAGATGCTGTCTGGCATTCTCCGAACTCGTCGTTCCCTGATCGGTCGATCTGGTACTTGCTCGGGCTCTGGAGTGGGTACTCGTGGCTCGTCATCGGGCTCGCTACGCGGCAAATCATCGTCTGATTCAGGGTGATCCTGTCCAGTGGGAACAGGGTCATGAGGTTTTTCGTAATGACTGTCATTGTCATCGTTTCCGGGGATGAGGTCCTCAAACTCATCAGCCAGTTCTGGGTTTTCCATTTCTGGATGGTTCTCTGGCAAAGGGTCGATGTGGCATCTAGGGTACTTGCTTTCATCAAAGATAGCTTTCCCACCCATGAAAATTGTATTAGTCTCAGGATCCATGAAACGGTATCCTTTGACCCCTGGCTTTGATCCGAGATAAATCATCAATCGAGATCTAGACTCCAGGGAATTTCTACGTTTTTCTTTTGGGATATACACATATGCCTGACATCCGAAGACTCTGATGCTTGACATATCGGGGATCTCATTGGTCACCCTGAAGTAAGGGGTATTCCATTCGAGACGCTGCATGGGGGTTCTGTTGTAGAGAAAAGCTGCATGTTCCAAACAGAATTCCCACCACATAGGTGGTAAGCACACGTCGAAGCGCAAGGCCTGAGATTTCTCCCACAGGGTTCGATTTATCCGTTCTGCTCAACCGTTCTGCTGGTGCTGATATGGGAGCGTGACGTCGATCAGAATTCCATGATCGGCAAGTACATCCTTGTATTCATTAAATTCTCCACCTCCATCAACTCGCCATTTCTTAGGAGTGGCGGCGAATTGATTCTGGATCATCGCAAGGAATTGTCATAATGCCATGACAGCATCCGACTTTTTCCTAAGCAAGACAACCCAGACGTGGGATGAAAAATCGTCCAAAAACGTAAGGAAATATTTATATTTGTGGTATGATGCCGTGGATATTTGTTTGAGATCGGAATGGATCAGATCAAAGGTTTTTGTTGCCCTTGTCATCGAATTGGGATATGACTGATTCAGCATTTTCCCTTTGAGGCAACCTGTGCAACTTTCCTGTGATTTCTCACATACTAGTGTCTCAGGTACCCCTTTGGTACTGGTGGGAATCTTTCAGAGTGCTTGATCATTTGGGTGACCAGGGCGCTTGTGCCATGTTTCGACAGTAATTTCGCTTGAGATCGCATGGATCTGATCGTAGCGTATTTCAGTGTCTAACCAGTAAATGGTTTGTCCAAGGATGTGGGGCGAAAACTGGATTTTGTTCAGCCCTTTGGAGATGTTGATTTCTCCACAAGTCCTGTCTACTTTGTAACCATGGTTAAGGAAGACGCCTAGGGACAATAGGTGTGTGTCCATGTCCGGGATGTAGAACACCGGTCTGAGAAGATGGGTTTTAACTTCCCCATTTAGGGTGTGCCGTACTGGAACGGCCCCAACTCCGAGTATTTCCAGTTTCTTCCCTTTAGCTGCAGTTTGGACGAATCGCTTGACCGTGAGAGGTCTATAATATGTGAAGTCCTTAAACTCATAGGTGAAGTGTAAAGAGGCGCCGGAATCTAGTATCCATTGCGCGCATTCTTTTTCCTTACAATGTGTACAAGAGGCGAAATGTTTAATATATTTTTTATGTAGATCACTGCTAATGTGATCTACGCACTCTGTACTGGTACTGGCTAATATATTATACGTCTGTTGAGAGGTATTATTAGCATTCCGCAATTGATAAGGTTCAAGAAAGGGTTTCGATGAACCGTCAAGTTCTATCTCATCCTCAAACACATCCGGCCCCATCCGTTCCTGGTCGATGTCCATCATCTTCAGCGATTCTTCTATCGACGGGGCTACGCGACGCTGTTTAGCGTGCGCCGATTTCTCGAGCAAGCTTTCGCACTTTCTCGTTCTTCTTCCACGCTGACGGCTTTCCGGAAGGAAGCCCGGTGTACTGAGAGGGAGGCGGGTTCATGTGTTGCAGGAGTGACTGCATTCTTTCTGACTCAGGCTGCGCGGTACTTGTAGTTTTCCCACGGCCCGTTACAGTGGTGAAGGCAGGTGCATGATGAGGAGGGAGAGGGCAAGGGGCACGTTGACAAGGAGGAAGGGGACAAGGAGCAGGACGACGAAGGGGTTGCTCAATGGCTGGTGCAATAAACTCGACCATTTCCTCAGCTTGGTCGGAGTCGTTTTCTGCGTTGTTGGCGCGCTTCTTCTGGTTGTGCCAGCGTCCCTTTCCCTTCTTCTTTTCAGAAGCGATACTCGGGTCGGTCGAGTTAGGCTGCTCGTCAGTGTTGTTTCGCGAGGTACTCGGCGCTGTCTGCTTTTCCCATTTGGGGTCTTGCCCCTTTTGCTTAGTCCCGGAGATTTTCCGGGCCTGCTCGTTGGACGCCCGAGTAGACCCTATCGCATACTTGCACCTGTACTCTGAGACGATGCTGTCGGTGACGGCCTGCCATGTGAAGTCATCGGCATCGTAGACCTGGAAGAGGGTGGTGGAGAGGGACGACCAAGCGTCAGGAATGGCACTTGCCAGGATCATAGCCTGCATCAGATCAGGCACGATGAACTTCGCGTCGCTGAGGCGAGCGAAGAGTGATCCGAGGCGCTCAATTTCCAGTATGGGGTCGCGACCCAAGAGCTTGAAGGAGGCAGCAGCCTTGAAGTCGCCAAAAATGGTGGTGGGGGAGACCTTCGAATACGCGTCTTTCAAAGATGTCCAAGCTTCCTTTGAGGTTGAGGCGTCCTTGATGTGCCTCCTGATTGCTTCGGAGACTTTGAGACAGATGGAACCCAGAGCCATGTCGTCGTCTCTGATCCAGGCCTTCTTTTCTTTGGCGAAGGCGGGATGGTCGACAGTGATAGTGACCGCTGGAGGTTGAGTCGCAGATGTCGCAGATGTCGAAGTGGCGGAGGCAGGGGTGGAGACTGTGACCGTAAAGTCCTTGATGTCGGGGTGCTCAATGTCGCCGGATACGAGGCGCCAGACTCCTTGATGGAGAAGGTACAACTTCATTTTTTCTGCCCAACTCTGGTAGTCGATGGCGATGGAGCCGAGGGCGGAGCGAGAGGTAGACATTGTAGATGAATCTAAAAAGGGTTCCCAATCAGTGATGTGTTATGAATATGATTCAAGAAAACAATTAAATGATTCCTTATGACATATTCCCTTTAGGAATAGCGGTCACAGGAAAACCCTTTATATGTCAGAAACGTATAAGGTGCGATCAACATTTCCACATGGAGTGTACTAGGTCAATCCCCTTAGGGACGTCTCATGACAGGTACTTGTCGTAATGACGTTCCCAGGTTCATATGTGAAGAAGTAAGACTCAGAACCTAGATCTTTCGATCGGTTCTTTTGCCAACCAGGGTAGAGTGGGCAGGTACTCGCTGTTGCCAGCGTTTCCCAAGTCCCTCTGCTATCCGGGGCCCATAACCTGTTGAAGTTCCACCTGGGCGCTAGCCGCAGGTGTACTGAGCAACATAGCTACAGTGGAAGTACTCTACGATACCGCTATGGTCACTTACATGGTTTGGAGGGGGTAAGGCTAGTGAGAGCGGTTGAGGCTGGTGAGAGCGATGGAGCTGGTTAAGAGTCAAGAGACAACTTATTGATATTGACAGTTTCCTGGTCTTATATACAATACTACTGTTTGTACCAACCAAACAAGTATGTAATGAAGATATGTAAAGGTCACGTGATGTAATCTAATCTAATCTAATCTACGTGATGGGAAAAGTTTCAACAGGCACAGGTCCAGGATAACATCACTGATCCTCAGCCCGCATATCACATCGGCATCAGCCCCCTACCATCTGCTTTATATTCTCGTGGAGAGGTTTACTTCTCTTGAACAGATTGAGATTCAAAAGCTCGAATGCCGACAGTGGTATCCCTCGGACTCCCTTCCGTTATTGAAGGGAATTGGAACATTACATTCCGTCAAGATCAGTGGCATCGGCGTCCGCTCTGAGTTTTTTTATTAATGCAAGTCGATATCTTCCCTGTTCTCAACTCAATTCAATCAATTTCCATGGCACGCCGCTTTCTGCATATATCGCGCGATATATCTTGAATCAATGCTGTCATCTCGAGGAATGCTAGTTGTCCGTCAATGGCAGTGAAGATCCCATCCCCTCTTTGTAATGAAGTAACCGACATAGGCAGCCCAAAGGGCGCTCAAGATGTAACGGTACGAAGGCATGAAGGAAGCTCCACTAACCTGGTAAAGAGTAACTAAAGATATTCTAGAAGCTGGACTAGCTTGTTAGTTAACTCAAAGAACTGGGGTGTTCAAGAAGTTAGGATTCATCGTACTAAATACATGGGTATTTATACTAATCCAATATGTGCACGGACCATTGTACAAACAATACATAAACAAGTCATGTGTCCGTGGTTATACCATAAACTCACATATATGGTAATAGTGACTTATAGTCACTTTCTGTGACAAGCACATAGTGCGACATATCTCGCGATATGTTCAACACTCCCCCTCACTTAGAATCCCTGGTAGGTTTCGTAAGTGGAGTATAAGGCTCTTTAAACTCCATTCAGAGTAGAGCACGGAATTTCTCAAATTCCTGGCGACCAAGTGGCTTGGTAAACATATCAGCCGGATTCTCAGTTCCCGGAACGAACCGTGGTTCGATCAATCCATCTTGAACTCTATCGCATATAGCAAAGTGATGGATTGCTATATGTTTGGTTCTGCCTTCAGTAACTGGGTTTTGCGCATTGAAAATCGCGCCTTGGTTGTCTACATGGAACAGCATTTTGGTAATGTCCTGTAGTCCAAGCTCTCTGAAGAGATGAGTAACCCATTCGCACTCCCGCGAACATTCACTGGCAGCAACCATTTCTGCCTCAGTGGACGAATGTGCCACTGTTTTTTGCTTGCGACTTTTCCAAAGAACAAGTCCTCCTGCAAGCTTAAGGAAATATCCCGATTGGGACTTTCTATCAGATGGGTCTGATGCCCAGTCTGAATCGGTCCATGCTTCAAAGGAAGCTTTGGATCGACCATCATACACTATGGAATAGTCTTGAGTACCGACAAGATATCTGATAATCCACAGAGCGTATTTCTCATGCTCTTCGGAAGGATTTGCAGACATTTGTGACATTTTTGCAACTGCAAAAGCAATGTCCGGTCTCGTTCCAATGGACAAGTACAACAATGATCCAATGATCATTTGGTACCTTGTTTTGAGTGTGGGATCCACCTCCCCCTCATTTGGTGCAGGGTAATAACCCTTTGGGAGTGGAGTGTCAGCAGCCTTTGCATTTTCTAAGCCAAAGCGCTTAATGATCTTCTTCAGGTATTCTGACTGATCGATTGTTACAATCTGCTTTTCCGAATCTTGTCGTATTCTCATACGCAAGAATTCTTTAGCAATACCAAGATCACGACTTTCCCATTTATTTTTAAAGTCAGATTTTATCTTGTGAACAAGATCTGGGTTTGATCCCATGAACAGGCCGTCATCAACATAGATCAAAGTGATTATTAAATCACCTGATTGTTTGTTGTGGTAAACAAAGACGCCTGAGTCAGTTCTACAGCGAGTAAAACCTAGCTTCTCCATTGATGCATTGAGCACGATCCACCACGCTCTTGCCGCCTGTTTTAGGCCATAGAGTGCTTTTAATAAACGGATGACCTTCCGTTCTTGGCCTTTGACAACAAAGCCTTCGGGAAGCTGACCAGTTTGGTCACTATTTGTATCAGGGAGGTTATGATTGTCATCATGGGTTCCTGGATTAGACGGGTAATGTGAACCGCCAGGACCATGTGCATCATTGTCTTCTGAATGGAAATCGTCGGTTGGTAAATCAGACGGGCCATCATGTCCATTTGCATCATTGTTTCCCATATCGTCTGATGTTGGATCATGGTATTGTGTTATCGAAGGTATTTTGTTCAATGTAGAACATTTTGGGAACAGCTGTTCATCAAACATTGCTGTGACACCTATGAAGACCACGTTGTTTGACATCCGCATAAACCAGTAACCTTTAGTTCCAGTTTTAAATCCGATGAAGATCATCAGCTCGGATTTAGCGGTGGTAGTACGAACTTCTTTCGGAAGAAAGACATAAGCACCACATCCAAAAACGTGTAGGTTCAACACATCAGGCTTTTCCTTTTTAAGGGACTCATATGGAGTAAGCCATCCATGTCTTTTCAATGGAGTTCGGTTATACAAGTGAAGTGCATGTTCTACCGCAAATTGAATCCATATTTCGGGTAGGCAAGCATCATGCAACATAGCAAGTGCTTTATCCATTAAAGTTCTGTTGAAACGTTCTGCACGACCGTTTTGCTGTGGCTGGTGCGGCACAGTAACTTCACCCTGGATTCCCATCTCACGCATATCTGCTTGGAAAGGGACAAACTCACCGCCGCCATCAAAACGCCAAGTTTTAATTATCGTATTGAATTGGTTTTTAACCATGGCATTAAAATCACGAAGTGCAGAGTGTGCATCGGATTTTAGTCTCAATAAAGAGATCCAGGCGTGTGATGTGTAGTCATCAACAAAGCTGATATAATAATTATATTTGCTATAAGTTGCCTTCTTGAATTGCTTTAAATCCAAATGGATTAGCTCAAGAGGTGCTTTAGCACGTGTCTGAGATGGTGGGAAAGATTTTGAAGGCATCTTTCCAAGAGCGCATCCTTTGCAGGGTCGCTCAGTGGACGGTTTGTCCACTCCATTGAAACCTTTGACATGTTTAGAAGCATGTCGCAGTACTTCATGTGAAGGGTGTCCGAATCGCTTGTGCCAAGTGTCATAATCAACAGACTGTGAGACACTAAGACTAACCAAGTGTATTCGTTCCTCTTTAATGATCGTGGCGTTTAGCCAATAAATCGATTCATTTGCCTTATGAGGATAACACATAAACAAAGGAAGACCTGAATTGGTCTTTAGCGTGATCGAACCAAATCGTCCGCTAATTTCATTTCCTTGTTTAAGGATCTCGCCTACAGATAAAAGACGAACGTCTAAATCTGGTATATAATAAACGGGTGATAGACGAGTTATTTTGTTTTGTTTTCTCCCGTTTTTCTTGATGGTGTGATTAATCAACACCGTCCCTTGTCCAAGGATCTGAATAGTGTGACCTTTCTGTGCAATTTGCACAGATTGACGATCTTTTAGTGGGGTATACTCAATGAAATCATTGATATCATAAGTAAAGTGCAATGATGCTCCTGAATCAAGAATCCAATTGGATTGATTCTGTTTCTTACATTCAGCACAATTCACATAATGAGAATTTATTTGCGCTATAAGCGCATGTACAGCAGATGATAAAAATACATTGGACCGCCGTCCATTCACTCGTCTCCAAAGAGGCTTCTGTGAAGTATTTGTTAACTGCATTGTACGTGCTTTTGAATGTGAAACATACCCCATGTCGTCGTTGTTTCCATCACCATGGGAAACTTCATACTCCATATAGTCATTGACGTATCCTTCATCGTAATAGCCCCTTATGGTGGGGGCTATGTCTTCTGTCTCCATCTCATCGGCCCAGCTGATTCTACTCGGCGTTTCTTCGAAAACCGGAATGCGGTGATTCCGGGGGTCCATTGTCGGAGGCGCTGAGAGCGGCCTTGACGTTGCAGCTTCATTACGTTGAAGCGCAGGAACCTCAACGAGGCGAGTTAGATTCTGAGCTGTTGGAGGGACACCAATGCTGTTAGCCAGTGTGCGCGCTCCATCCAGGTCCGTGAAAGGGCCCGGGCCAGGAATATTACCGATCACAAGCGATTGGTTGTTCCTAATCCTCCAATCGGTGGATGATGAGGGGTGCGGAGTGAAGATAGACCCATTTTCGTAAATGACCGTGTTGGGCAAGGTCTGGATTGGGAGCTGCCCATCAGGGGCGCTATCCATGGCAGAGGAGGCAAAATGTGCCTTCTCTTTACCTTTCCAGGATCCTTTGCCCTTGGTCTTCCCGGCAGAAGTTCCACGTCCCTTGCCTTTCCAGGGCTTGGAGTGCTGATGCGAATGCTGCTGGTTAGCAGCCGGTCCTTCCGAAGATCCCTGAGAGGGTCCAGTGCGAGGCTGGTATTTCGGGGGGTTAGGACGAGCGTGTTTTACCGCAGAGATTTTGTTCGCATGAGCGCTTCCTTGGGACTGTGGAGCGTGCGGGTTTTTACGGAAGTATTCTGAGCGTACTTGCTCGATTACTTTCTCGATCTTGAGTACAGCGGATTGATCTCCGCTAGGTGCCACATAGTGTACCGCATCAAAAAGGATGCTGTGTACTAGACCATCATAGCCTTGAGGCAGTCCATTCAGGATCATCATGATCCGGACGAACTTGGGGATGTCTATGTGGTTGTGCTCGAGTCGTTGAAAAAGGGTCTGCATCTTATCGATGCCAGATAAAGGATCGGCGGGAGAAAGAGAGGTGCGGAGGAGTTGCTGAAAATCAGCAAAGACGGTGGACGGGCCGACCGTGGACAGTTTAACAGCAATCAGGTCCCACATCTCCTTGGAGGTTTTAGCTCCCTTGATGTGATGGACGAGAGAGTCCGAAATGGACATCTGAATTAGGCCTTGGGCCTGATCGTCCTGCTCATGCCAAGTGTTTAACTTATCTTGGAAGTCTGTCTCTTTAGGGTCAACCGGAATCTTTTTATCGCCAGTGACGATCCTCCACACTTTAGCAGCCTTGAGGTAGGCGCTCATTTTCTCCTGATAGATGGAGAAGTTTGTGGTGGTGAGTTTGGGAACGGAGGAAGCGAGGTTGAGTTTCGAGTTTGAAGACATGATGATGCTGGTAAACATAAATAGAATCAGCATATGAAATATCGAAAAAGCGCATCAGAAAATAAATAGTCGAGCTGCCTTGTCGATCATCATTCTTCGTTCCCTGTTTGGTCTAGTGGTAGCATATGAAATGCCATCACTAATTCTACCCAATCGTCATGTGCGCCCTGAGTGCTGTGTTGCCCACAGGTGCAAGATCCTCCCTGAACAGGGAGCATGACTTCATTCGCTCTGTTCGCCGCTTCAATTAAGGAGTCATTATCCGGCAACCGAACTTGTCGGGTCGGAGGCGAAAGAGGAGGTGCCCCGTGTGCTTCAGGGATGGTCCCATCATCAACATACACGGGCGGAGGATCCGTGGGATCTCCATCTTGGGTAGGTACCGCAACAGGTACCTCAGTACGGTGATTACGCCGTCTGCGGTTTAGAACTCGAGTCCTGGCTGTTCCTGTATCACACGTAGCACACGAGTAGTCAAAGGTGGTGTTGTCTATGCAATGCCTTGGGCAATGCTGACTGTCAACAACAAGTTGTCGACACACCCCGCAACGTGCAACGATGCGTCCATTGTCATCATGACCTGCAGGGACTGAACCCTGTGCCGTTGGCACCATATGGACTTGCTCTCGTGATGCGATCAATGTAACAGGGATTCTCTCAAGTAATCGATCAAGAATGACCCACTGAAAGGTACATTCAATACCTCGAATACTTCGAGGTTCACCGTTAAGGGAACCATCGAGCTCGATGTATTCGATACTGAGGAAACCAGTCTCCAGGCTAGCATACAAAGCGGATGCTGCCAATAATAGCGCAAAAGCTAAGATACTTAGAGCATGCGGCGCTAGGGCCGGGGCCCATAACCTAATGAAGTAACCGACATAGGCAGCCCAAAGGGCGCTCAAGATGTAACGGTACGAAGGCATGAAGGAAGCTCCACTAACCTGGTAAAGAGTAACTAAAGATATTCTAGAAGCTGGACTAGCTTGTTAGTTAACTCAAAGAACTGGGGTGTTCAAGAAGTTAGGATTCATTGTACTAAATACATGGGTATTTATACTAATCCAATATGCGCACGGACCATTGTACAAACAATACATAAACAAGTCATGCGTCCGTGGTTATACCATAAACTCACATATATGGTAATAGTGACTTATAGTCACTTTCTGTGACAAGCACATAGTGCGACATATCTGGCGATATGTTCAACACTTTGCATCGTCCTACACCAGACCGAGAGCATCATTTCTCTGCTACATCTGTCGTCTCTGTATTTGACATCGTGCACATACGAGGTTGTGGAGGAGCATCTGCTTTCCTATTTGGTTCTTCCATCGCTGTCACGCTTTACCATCCAGGTGTCCGAGTCTGTGGATATATTTTGTCAACAGACGGAAACCACTGCCACATGTACCCCATCTGCATTGGTCAAGTATTTATTAGTACTAAATAAAAAATTCTATTTTATTTTATCTACTTATTTTAAAATAGAAGTATATTTATTAATTTTTACTTTCTAGATTATTTTCTAGTAAATAGTAATTTCTATTTTTATTTACATTAATACTTCTACAAGTACAACCAAAATTACAAGTGGCGCTCCTCTCCCGTTCATCAAGTTGTCTCACAGAGCTCGCTTTCCGGGATATTTGGTCCACCCCACTGGAATCAATCCTTCATGCCGTGCCCTCCTTGACATCCATCACCTCGACGGCGTTCCTCACTCCCACCATCATGATGCAGATCGCTCGTGGTGAATGTGCTGCCAAGCTTGAGAAGGTCGTTGCCCGCGTTGTCTCGGCCGACGTGGACGCCATGTTTGAGATGTTGGAGAGCCTTCGGTCTAGAAGTTTCGCGGCTCCTGTGGAGACTCCAGCTTTTAGGCGTCCCGCATCCCTCTTGATTCTTCTCCAGGATGCTAATCGCCCATATCGCAAAGTTAGCAAGAGGGTGTTGAAACGCATCGACGATCGTGCTTGTCAAATCTGGGGAAGATGCGGCATAAGCGATAAGCCTATTTTCTTCAGATGCCTTCAAGAACATGCTCCTGTATTATTCTGAACAAAGATCTCTTCTCAAACATTTTTTATTACAACGTTTCGAGAATCTAAAAATTTCTCTCTTTGGTTAGGATTACAGACTCTTGGAACCACACACGTAGCTTCACATATATAGGCTGTGATATACCGAAGAAACATCACACAACATCTTGAGAACGCATTCCTACTCGTCACTTTGTGGCGCCCAAACCCAACTTCGAGTGCTTGATGACAGCAGTGATAGGGGCATCAAGGCCGTCCGAAGAAACCCCAATCCGGTCCCCCTCTGACCACCCCATCTGCGATAACAGCTTGAACCCAATATTACCTTCCCCAATCTTGGGTGCAGCCTAAGGGTAAATACAGCTGTCAGCTTGAGTCCGACAAGGGTTAAAAATCGAAACGCAAGACCTTCCCGACTTGGTCCCCCTCCCTATGCTTAGGCATGCCCCCCCTTCCTTTGCCTTTCCCGCCTTCCCCTCTCTCGTCTCTCCCATTCTCCCTATTTCCACCAAACCCACCGCTGCCCCTCTGAGCCCTTCTCATGACCTTCGCCACCTTGTTCTCGTCTACCATAACCCCACTCCTCGTGGTCTTGAACAATGTGGTGTACCTTGCTTCTCCCTTCCCTTTACTCACGCTCTTCAGCCCAAACGCAGCCGCCATCTCATGCACCTGCTTCCTCGTCTCCCTGTTCGTCGGCGGCAGCGCCGTGCTCTGTGGTCCTCCGATATCAGCCAGGAACCGCCGGATCTGCTGTACCAGCGTCGTCATGTCAATCACCCTGTTCGGAATGACGGTGATCGTTGACTCGAGCTTCGCCGCCTTGAGCATAGCTTTGCGTCCCTTTTTGCCGCCTTTATTTGGAGAGAGAGGGTCCGCTGCGGCCTGGAGCTTCTCAAGAGCGCGCTCGCGTTTATATTCGGCTTTTTTGAGGCGGTCCTTCTCCCACTGCACTTGAAGAGACGCAGGAAGGTCTTTCCCTTTGTCTTTCCGTTTTTCTGGTGAAGGAATAAATGAGGACATACAGGAGCAAACGTGCATGAAGGAGTGGCCTCACTGGCTGGCTTGAAGATGAACTCATCATCCAGATCCTCGAAGTCGCCATCACGGACCGCACGGAAGAGTTTATTCCTTGCTTTCCGGTCTCGGCCTTTCAATATCGAGTCATTTTCATCCAGGATGTCCTTCAAAAAAAAAAAGTTTATCAGCGAATCATTAGGCTAGGACGTAAGACAGCTCACCTGCATATGCGCAATATACGCCTCGTCTTCGTCGGTCTTCGTCCATGAAAGATTCTCCGTGAAAGCGTCATCCTCGTCGTCGGTCGACGTCGTGATGCATCTCCCATCTTGAACCTTCTTCCCCCTCGCCTGGTTCCTCAGTCTCTCCAACCGCGCCTGGAAACTTCTTCCCGGACTGTCGCCCTTATCCTCACTCTCGTCATCATCAGTCCCATCCTCGTCTTCCTCTTCTTCATCCAACCCATCAAGCTCCACATCCTCCGCAATCAGAAGCTCTTCCTCCTTGTCAAGTACCTTATCCACCTCCTCATCGGCGTCCTCCTCATCATCCTCATCGCGATCGTTTTCTTCCCCACTCGATCCACGCTCCTCCCCACCATTCTCGTCATCTTCGACCTGCATCCTCTCTTTGTCCTCCACGTCCCCCACCGTCCCCCACCTCCCCGCGTCTCTCCCCAGCATGCCCTTCACAAACCTCCCCATCGCAGCCTCATCCCCATCAGCCAACTCTGGATCAAGCTCCATCCCTTCCGCGACCCCACCTTCACCTTCACCTCCACTTTCGCCTCCACTCTCATCCCCCCAATCAACATCCGAATCCCCCCTCCTCCTCTCCTCCCACCTCGAATCTTTCCCCCCAAAACCAAATTCACCCCCACGCAGCTGCGCCTCCGCAACCGCCAACGCCGACGCCCCAAACCCTCCTCCTCTTCCTCTTCCTCCCGCTCCCGTTCCCGCTCCCCCAAACACACCCCGCATCATCTCCACCCTCTCCATCCGCTTCTTCTTCACCCGTGCATCCCACACCCGCCTCCTCACCCGCACCGAAGAATCCACATCCCCCTCCAAAAACAATCCCCCAATCCCCCCTCCCCGAGCGCCTTTCATCTTCATGTTTCTTCTCGCGCCGGCGAGCGGGTGCTGCGTCTGCCTCGGCTTGGATGGGGAAGGCGTAGTCGGGAAGTTTGAGAAGGAGATGGAGGCGAAGGGCGGAGGCGGGGGAGGTGGTGGTGGTGGAGGTGATGGGAGGCTCGCGGGTGTGCGGGTCGTTCCCGTCAGTATCGACGTCACGGGCGGGATAGAGGCGGAATGAAGAACAGTCGGACGGCCGGGTGTTTCCATCCCTGGCTGGGACGACTGCGAGCGTGGATGGGGTGCGACGTAGACGATTACTTCGTCTCCTGGGGAGGAAGGGTCATAAGCGATGATGGGAGGGGGTGTGGAGGGTGAGGTGTCTAAAGGGACGGGGGAAGGTTCAGTATCGATGTAGAAGCCTGCGTGGTCCTTGTGTTGTTCGTCCTGTGGCATCGTTGCAGATAGGTCTGGCTCTGTGGCTTGGATGGGAGGAGCGGACGACGTTTTTGATGATGCAGGGACTGTTGGCGTTGAAGAGGTATGGGGTGACGAAGGATAGACCTCTATGAGTGTTGGCTCTGGTCCGGTTTCAATGGCGAGGGCCTCTTCCTCGGCGGAGACTTGAGAGGGTAACCCAGGAGTCAACTTGATATTTTCGGGGTCCATGTTGCCAACGTGCGGCTGGGAGGGAACAGTGGGCCCCTCGACGGCCATGGGGGTATCAGCACGGGGTGAAGATGACGCCGCATGCGTGGGTTTGGTGTCGATGTAAAAACCCGAAAACCTCTCTTCGATGACCTCGATTCCAGCCGATCGCTTATGATCAGGAAGATCTAAAAGTTTCCCCATGTCGTTGAAATCGATCTCTTCAAGATCGTCACCTCCACCGCCATCATCGTCTTCTTCTGACGCCGAAGAGGTGATGCGGGGGATATTGCCACCACTGAAAACTCGGAAGACTCGGTCGGCTGTTGGGACATGACTCTTTTCTTCTTCGCCTACAAATGTGTTTTTAAATATCTTCTTGAACTGGACAGAAAAAAACGAGATAACCACTCACCGACGTCTTCAGCAACAGGTTTGAAGATTTCATCCTCCTCTTTGAACAAGGTGCCTGTCAACACCGAGCGCACAAAAACCACAGGACGAAGGAGAGGTCTTTCCGCGTAAAGTAACCCAGAAAGAGGTGCATCGGGGCGAAATTTGGCCCCTCCGCGAGCTTTTCCTCGGCCCCTGGGTGATTTGTCGCCGATCCCACCTCTGCCCAGCCCTCTTCCCGGAGACGACAAGTATTCGTTGGCTCTTCCTCTTCCACGAGGGGTCGCAGCACCTCTAGCAGGCGTATTATTTCCAGATCCACGATTAGACAACGGCTGGGAGCCCCTCCCACGTCCCCTGACCCCACCACCACGGGGTGTCGCAGTCCGAGAATTGGGATTGTGGTCATAGAGTGTGTCTGAATGCCAGGGTTTATTCACGTCGGACCACACTGGCTGTGGATATACGCACTCTCTGCCATCAGATAGACCTCGTCCATCTCCTCCAGCTTATGATATCCTCCACCCCTGAACGGCGCTTGTCCTCGTCCTCGTCCTCGTCCTCCTCGTTGCTGATAGTGAGATGGTCCTCGAGATCGGCCGCGTGCACGCCCGCCACCGCGACCACCGCGTGAATTGTGACCGCCGCCGCTCATCGCGTTTTGCAAGTTCAGGGGAATTAGTGAGGGATGTTGAGTCTGAGCCCCATCGCAATTCGGAACCGGGCCGTCAACTTCGGACAACCTCGTGACGGGAAGTGGTCAGCGAACAAATCAGACAAACCTGGAGGATTCTTGGCCATAAATCGGTCTTGCGCACCAGCTTCTGGTGGCGAAAAGGAAAAAAGTATCAATCAAGGCATGAGGGAACTTGAGTATTGTCTTCGGCGCATCACGTGGATGCGGCATCAACTCTTTCTCTCTGCCGCGTCCACGTTCCAGCAGCACGAGCTGATAAGCTCGTTTCCTTTTGACATCTACCATACCTCCCACCATCATCTCCGAAGCGGCACTTAGTTCACAAACGAGACTGCCGCACTCAGCGGGTCTTCAAGCTTCAAGGCCCAAGCAATTTGCGAAATGAACGTCAAACTCATCGCACACAGCCGCATCCACACCTCCAAACACCCTCAACTGATAAAGCTCGTTTCGAGACACCTCACGTATTTTCAATCTTCTCCCTATTGTCATTCTTTTCTCATTGTCATTCCTTTACACACACACACAATACTTAACCACGACTAATGCCATTCAACATCCCCGACCCCCTTCTCGACACTGAACCCAATTTTGAGGGAGAGGCCTACACCACCTCGAGGCAGAATCTCCTCAACCGCAACGTGGCCCCAGACGAAGTCATCCTACTCCTACGAGAATCATGGGTAGCCTACCGGCAAATCCGACACGACCAATGGGAGCAAACCAAATTAGCGGAGGAACAGAGAGAGCGAGAGGAGGCGGAAAGGATCGCGAGAGAAACGGACGAACAGGAGGCACTGCGAGAAGCAGAAAGATTGGCTACGCAAGAAGCGGCTAAAGACTCGGAGAAGAAAGTCGCCAAAGCAGGGGCATTCCCCAGGGGAGCAGGAGTACCGAGGAACGACAAACTCCAACCCTCCGACTACGCCAAAGGGAAACTGCGCAAAGGTGAATGGGTAGAACTGTGGTACTTCACGAAGGAAGGCTGTCTCGAAGCCGCCAGACCGACCACATCTGTCGCCAACGAAACCTTCGGCATCGCCATGGATGACTCCACATCTATTCAACTACGCTCCATCTCCACCACGAAAGCCTCTCGCAACGCGCAACCTGACACAGCGCTCACCTGGGATCAAATCTCCTTCGCAGGGAAGATCTTCGCACGCACGATGAAAGAAGAGCGTTTCCCACCTACCCACATCAACGCTATAGTCGACTTCTTCTGTGGCCTAGACTTCGAACGCACTAACCAAGCTTACGACATAGATGATGCCCTCATCGAATATCAGGCCATAGTTCGAAAACAGTGGTTCGACACCCTAGGCACCGACGATGCCTTCGACATTGCCGAATTCAGCTCTCAACGCCTACTCAACATCCAAGCCCGCCTCACGTTCGTCAGGAACAACATAAGCATGGTACGTTCTCAATTTCTCAAACAACATTCAGCTTTATTCACGATTTTCCCATTCATTTCTCATCAACCCAATCACACCGTACTATCACCTCAACAAACAAACCCATTCACATGCGCACAACCGGCGTCACACCGATGCTCGCTTGCGTCATGCATCCACCTCACGCTACACTGGCGTCTGGCCGCACATGTCTCATGACTGCAACGTGCAAACGGCCCGCACATAACCAACGCCGCATCATCACGTGTCGCGTCGTGCTTCCAAACCAACCAAACCCATACACTCATCCTACTTCAACCCAATCATCGGGTCTGTTGCTCACTCTTTTCTATTCCTCGCTCACAGACACACACACCTGTGCCTCGATGACAATGCGTGCCGCTCCTCGCTCACCACGCACCTTATCATTCTCGCGTCACCAACACGCCTCAACCACATGCATGATCACATCACCACCACATCCATGCCTTCCCCTCATTCCTCCCCCTCTTTCAACCTTTAAAACTCGGCGGCACACCACTCTCTTCGAATCCACTCTCCCCCAAATCGCGATTTCCCCCTCTCCTACTTCTCGGCTTCAGAACACCGCCACCAACGCTCGCAATCATGGAAGGCGGACCATGGACCACAGCTCCAGCAACCGCTCACCTTCCCCAGCCCGTTCCCCCCCGAGATCCCACCGCATCCGATTGGGTCGAGGACGCCATGGACAACGCTCTGCATCCCCAGCTGCACGCAGAGGTGGCCGTTCTCGCTCGGCTTCCCCCCAACGCGGCAAGAGGAACCGAACCCGAAGGAGCACCGAGAAGACTGTCCCAACCAGCCTCTCCGCATGCGCTGTCTGTCTAGGGAGACACGCGCACAAGATCGCAGACTGCGCTGCGACATCCTCATGGAACGGTAAGAGGACCAGATGCTCCCGGGACTCGAAGGGGCAACTGATCAACCCCCTCAGCCAAGTCCTATGCTTGGACTGGCAACGAGTCAGTGGCTGCAATCGCGCAGATCACAGCAAACGACATGAATGCTCAGGATGCGGAGTCAGCACCCACGGCGCCCAAACCTGCCCTCTCACTGAGCCTTGCTCTCCGCAGAAATGAGGCCATCACTCCGTACATACCACAGCACTGGCATCAGGCCTTAGTAGACAATGGACTCATAGCTAAGTACCCTACCATACCCACTAGTTTAATCTTTGGTTTTGATGCGGGCATCACGCGCATCTTCCACACACACACACCTCCTAACAACCCCTCCATTTCCACGTATACAGACTTTTTCCACAATATGATACACAACGAGTTCGACAAGCAACGTTATCTGGGTCCTTTCACAAAACTGGAACTCGAAGCCGAAATCGGTCCCTTCCAAACATCACCCATGTCCATCATTCCCAAACCAGGACAACCAGGAAAGTATAGGTTAATTCAGGACCTGTCCTTTCCACGTCCAAGTCACACCAACAATAACCCATCAATCAATATCTCGATTGACACCTCCCAATTTCCTTGCTCCTGGGGAACTTTCGACACTGTCTGCAACCTCATATCCTCCCTACCTGCGGGAACCGAAGCAGCAACAAGAGATGTAGCCAAAGCATATCGCACTGTTCCCATCAGACCAGATCAGTGGCCAGGCCTCGTAGTGCGCTTATCAGAAGATGATGAATTCGCCATCGACACATGCTGTTGCTTCGGGTTAGCCTCGTCGGCTGGAGTCCACGGCCTCATAGCAGATGCAGGGTTAGACATCATGAGAGCACGGGGCATTGGTCCCATAGCCAAGTGGGTAGATGACCACCTTTTCTTCAGGCTGCGACGAGAACATATTGAAACTTACAACATACTTCGTAATGACCTGAGGCAGACCATCATTGACAACGGAGGACAGAAGCATGAAGGGGGACGTCTATGGTTCACAGGGAGAACCTGGCCGGACAACCATGTCGAACAGTGGCACGAAGACATGAAATTCCCACTCAAAATTCTGCCCGCCCACAATCCTAATAACATGTACGCATATGGCATGCAAGACATAGACAACATATCCGATTACCTGGGAATTCCGTGGCAGCTCACCAAAGACACACCTTTCGCCACGACGGCTGAGTTCATTGGACTTCACTGGGACCTTGAACATAAAACAGTCTCCCTCCCACACAAGAAGAATGACAAGTACCGCAAAGCCATTGTTGACTGGTCCACAAAACGCACCCACAATCTCGATGAACTGAGGAAATTGTATGGTAAACTCCTGCATGCCTCTTATGTAATCCCACGAGGCCGCGCATACCTCACGGGTCTGGAAATTATGTTCGGTTTATTTCACGCCGAACCCTTCAAGCCACGCACCCCACCACAATCAGTCATCAAGGACCTTGAATGGTGGACGGAGCAGTTGTCCAAACCCCCACTCCCTCAACTCATTTCCCCACCAACCGAAATACTCGAACTTCAAGCCTTCTCGGATGCCAGCTCTACGACAGGAATCGGGATCACCCTCGGACCACAATGGCGAGCATGGACGCTGGCAGAGGGCTGGAAGACGGATGGCAGGGACATTGGGTGGGCCGAAGCAGTCGGCTTTGAGCTCATCGTCCTCGGGGTCATCAAACTCCATCCCAGCATCAAGCATTTCTACATCTACGGAGACAACAAGGGAGTTGTTGAGGGTTGGTGGCGAGATCGCAGCAAGAACCAGGCCATCAACAACATCTTTTGAGGAATTCACGACCTGGAAGAAGAATTGGGAATTAACATCCACACGCGCTACGTTCCCTCAGCTCGCAACCCAGCAGATGGTCCGTCAAGAGGCATATACCCCCCCACCCACTTCCTCCTCCCTCGTCTCGACATTCCCCCAGAAATCGCAGATCTCGTCCATGACATCTCAGACTTTCAGAGCAGGATGGCTACCCAATCGCGACACCACGAACCAAAGCTCATCAACCTTGACGAACGACGCCAGCTCTGCCACTTACATAGCGAACTCGAACAGGAAACCCTCGAATTACTCCACCTCATCGAAAATGACAGCAGTGCTAGCCTCGGTCGGCATCGCACCACCATCAGCCCCAACCACGACCGAGATCCTAATGAGGATGAAGACACCAGCCAACGTGATGAATGTCAACATCCCACCAGCAGATGGCCATGACACACCTCCCACAATCATCCTCCGTCCCCCTTGTCTTGCAAAAGACCGACTCAGGCTTTGGCGCCCAGTTACGACACGTTTACCACTCAACAACCAAGGCGAACCTCTTCCCCTCACTCAAGCAATGGTCTCTCACGTAGAAGACATCTTAAAAGAAGCATGGGCTTCAAGCACGGAAGAAACTTATGGATCAGGTCTGGCGGCATTTCATATATTTTGCGATCACGCCGGAATCCCAGAGAGAGATTGAGCCCCAGCCTCCCGCGAACTCATTGAAGTCTTCGCCTCAGCACTAGCAGGTGTTTACTCAGTATCCACCATCACCAACTACATGGCAGCCATACGAGCATGGCACATCATCCACGGCCTCCCCCTGGATGTACACAAACCCACCATTAACACACTTCTCAGGGCAGCCCTCAACCTCACGCCGCCCGATTCCAAGAAAGCCAAACATCCCCCCCTCCTCCTCTCGACAGTTTGCACCATCAAGAACCTGCTAAACTTAGCAGATCCACTCGACGCGTCAATTTACGCCTGCCTCACGACCACCTTTTGGTGCGCGGCGCGTCTAGGGGAGTTCACAGTACAGAACTTAGATCACTTCAATCCCAACATACACGTCAAGCGAAAAAATGTTAAAATCATCACCGACCGCCACGGAAACACTCAACATGTCTTCCGTCTTCCACGTACCAAGACCTCACCAGGTGGGGAGGATGTATACTGGGCAAGACAAAACAACGAAGCCGATCCCCAAGCCGCACTCGAAAACCATTTCAAAATCAACAACCCACCCGAAGAAGCTGCGCTATTCGCGTACCGCAAGACGGGGGAACGAAAATTCCGCCCCCTCACCCGACACGCCTTCATAAGACATCTCAACGAAGTTCTCAAAGCAACCAACCAACCACTGCTACAGGGCCACAGCATCAGGATCGGAGCCACCCTTGAATATCTCCTCCGTGGACTCCCGTTTGACGCACTAAGAGTAAAGGGAAGATGGGCCAGCGAAGCCTTCACTGTCTATCTACGAGCCCACGCAGAAATCATGGCTCCCTATATGCAGGACAACACCACTCTAAGCGATGAGTTCCTTCGACACACCATGCCGCCCATCCGACGGAGAACCAACGCCGGAGCGCATTGACTAATTTCATGGGGACAACTGTTTAGCGTGTGTCACTACACTCCTAATGTCTCGGGGAGCGCTGCTCACATTGTCCCATATCACAGACCACAGCTAGTCGGAGCCCCTAGCGGGGCCTCTCCCAAATCATGCACAATCGATAAACCACATGTATTAGTATGCCACTAAATACATTCATTTTTCGGGTTATACCTGCAGTAACGACAGCGCCAAAGACAATAATTCAATACATTGTTGTAAGTTTGAACCCGAATTTGAATTACTGCATTAGTAAGTTATTGGTCTAATAACCCCAGCTTCGCTCCGGCCATCATGGCGGCCATGTCCCCTGAGGATCTCGCCGCACAGTCCACCCCCACCGATGCTTCTCCCCATCCACAACCGTGCGATCCACGCCAAAATGAATTCCAAAACTCAGAACCCAACCCAGACCCGCCCCCTCCCTACCCATCACCACAGCGCAGACAGCGCGCACGCCGCTCTCGCAGACTTCCTACAATCGCCACACACCCCCACCAAGCACACATCTCCTCCTCAGAATCCTATTCGGACCGCGAGCACGAGCACGACCACACACCCTCGTCCGAGTCGTCCCCACGCATCTCCGCCTCCATGTCTTACCCCGGGGTCGAGCGCGACGACAACGACGACGAAGACGCGACTGAATCCACACCCTTCCTCCAACGCACCAGGACCGGCCGCCCTCGTGGTTTCTCGGCTGTCTCACATGCCGGCAGCATGGCACCACTCGCAGCGCCTTCTTTAGCACAGACGTGCCTTTCGCTGTTCTGCACGGACGACGACGACGACGACAACTGGAGAAATGGCGGGGCGAGGATGAATGTCCGCTCGTTTTTGATGATGCAGGAGGACCGCGAGGAGCCCGAGTCGGCGGGCGGGAGGGGAAGGAGGGGGTCCGCCGAGAGCTGGAGGAGGTACTTCCGCCCGATGGGGAAGGCGGCGTATTATCGGGCGTTGGTGCATCTCCTGCTGGTGAACTTTCCGTACGCATTGCTGGCGTGGGTGTATCTCTTCGTACTCACAGTGGTGAGCATGCATCCTCCACATGATTTACCTCCCCTCTAATCCAAGGAATGATCACAGGCCGGGACGACGCTACTCATGGCGCTTCCACTCGGCGCCATCCTATGCTTCTTCAACTTGCTGGGTGCTCGTGCGTTTGCGCGCGGCGAGGTGAGAGCAACACCCTCTTTCACCTTATCACACCATCACACATGTCTGCTTCTACACCGAACCAGCTCGCGCTACAGACACGTTTCCACTCGCCGCTGTCCTATCCAGCGCCTTACCCGCCACGACCCATCTTCCGCCGCCTACGACAGCCCACCGCCGCCGAGCTCGAAGCTGGCATCGCGGCCGCTCCCGGCGACCTCGTTCCTGAACGCTCATTCTACAGGAATGCATACGCCATGGTACGTCTAACCTCCCTCCCTTTCCATCAAACGCTCCGCGTCCTGACAGGATGGACAGTTCACAGATCCGACGTCGTACCAAGCTCTCTTCTACTTTCTCGTCATCAAGCCGAGCATCACAATCATGATCACCCTCCTACTTCTCATCATCGGGATACCTGCGTTCCTGCTGGTACTTCCAGCACCGGCGGTGTTGAGGGCGGTGAGGAGGCTCGGGGTTTGGCAAGGTAACGTGGCGGTGGAGGGGCTTTATCTGGCTGTGAGGTGAGGTATTCGGTATTCTATATTTGCATTTCGTTTTCTTTCTTCCGGTACTTGTATTTGGGTTTTGGTGATGATAAGCATATGCTGGGCCACATTGCATCAGCATTTTCACAAAAATATATTAAACTATTTGGAGCTATTGGCCTCGTCACGAGCCAATAGTTCCAATACTATGCTCTGTCCTGACTTTGGAGGGGCTGTGCAGCCATCCTCACTTCGGCGATAAGGTGACATAGCACAATCCCGCCTGCTAGAGAAGCGATCCAAGGAGGAGGCACATGTACATGGTATATATCTTACGATCCAACAAAAAAAACTCTGAAAAGTGAGGAGAGGATGAAGATTTGACTTTGCCAGCCTAAATGAGGATGTCACCAAGATGTCACTCTCAGCCGACAGAGGCTGGGTCGGAGTCTCAAACTCTGGCACGTCGTGACGGTTGCATCCACTGAAGATGTGGTAGCTGCTAGGTCATGGTAAGCTATGCCAGCAACACAAATAGCTGGCAGAAAGCATAACACTGGACCTGCCTATGAACGCCGTATACAGGAAGCTGTCCAAGATCTCTCCACTGGAAAACACATGACCATTGCAGAAGCAGCCCAGATACATGATGTATGGTTTCCTGCATTCTTCATTATCTATTCATGTTATGTCTTCATTTCCAGGTTAAGGTCTCCACTCTCCATGACAGGCTCAGAGGCTGCCACAAATCCATGTCTCAACAAGCTCAAAGCCAACAAATTCTCAGTACTGATGAAGAGGCCATACTTCTGGACTGGGCATGCCTAAACTCAGCCTCAGCAACTCCTCTCAGTGTCCCTGCCCTTTGGTCCATTTCATCTGAAATCTGTGGATATGTGCCTGGTGAAAAATGGGCCTGTGGGTTTCTCAAATGACACAAGGATGCACTGGTCAAGCATACCCCACAAAATCTCAATCCAAAACGTGCTCATAATTTCAATAGGCCAACCTATGATGGATACATGAAGATATGAGAAGAGACAGAGACACAGTATGGACCATTGCCTCCCGAGCATCACTTCAACATGGATGAGAAGGGCATTCAAATGGGAGGAGGCCGTAAAAACGATGGGACAAAGTATATATTTTCATGTGCTCACACCGATTTCTATTGTCAACAGAGTGACAATCTCGAGCTTTCGACAATTATTGAGTGCGCTAATGCCAAAGGAGACCTAGTACCTGCCCACTTTATTCTCAAGGAAGGCCATTTACCTGACCCCAACGAAGACCCTCGGCTTCTCAATCCTAATATTGTGAATGTATGCCTTCACTTTTTGCACAACTTTAGTGTTGCTTATTTTGAACAGGATTTCAACATCAGACTCAGGATGGACTAATCAAGAAATATGTCTGGATTGGTTCAAAAATGTTTTTGTTCCATATGCAGAATCACAGCGCATCAGCGACACACCTTTTGTTTTGACAATTGACGGGCATGATTCACATGAAACAGATGAAATCAAAGAGGCCGCCTACGAAGCGGGAGTTATCATAATTGCACTACCATCTAAAACAACACATAAACTCCAGCCACTTGATGTGGGTGTTTTTTCAATCCTTCAATGCAAGTGGACAAGACACACCCGCAATCATCTTGCAGCAGGTGTCAAAATTAATCGCTATAATGTGATGCAGGAGTACATGGAAATTCGGAATGTGATGACCTCAAAAATTGTTGAAGCAGCATTTCGAAAGATGGGAATATATCCTTTCAATCCCAAGATCTTCTTGGACAGCGACTTTGCTTCAAGCAAGGCATCTTCATCCCTGGCTTCGGCTCATGTCCCTCCTTCTTTTCCTGGTATCCCATCATCACCCCCTGCAAGCTCTGCTGACATTCCAGACATCAATGAAGGCCAGTCAGATGCAACCTTGCTGCCATATCCACCCTCTGTCCATGCCCAGGACGAGAACAAAATATCAAATGACTCCCAGTCAGCTGCTACCACCTCCATTTCTCATCATTCAGCAACCCCTGCCAGTGGCTGCTCACGCTTATCTTCACGGGATTTCACCCATGAAATTGGTCCTTTGGCATGGCTCTCGCATTCATACTCGAGGAGATGTGGGAGAAAAGAGTTGGAAAAGGAGTATGACTCTGTTTGCATGCAAAATGAGGTGTTGGTGGATGCAATGGAAGATTTACAAGGTGAGCTCGGCCAAATAACCAGCCAATGCAAGATGGCATATCGAAAAGTTTCTTCGCTTGCTGAACAGCTTGGAAACAAACAGAAGCAGCCTCAGAAATCAAAGAAGGTTGAAGCACAATCCATTACTGCACCTCACCTTCAAGAATTGTTTCAGAAGGAATGGGCTGAACGTCTTCACAAGGAGCAAGACGAACTTTTGCGGCAGGCCCAAAAGAAGGCAGATGACGATGTTTGCATGGCCCAAATTGAACATGATGTTAAAACCCGAATTTTTGATTGCCCACTTGCAACCTACCTGAAACGGAAGAAGGACGATCTTATTACACTTGCCGGCGCACTTGGCGTTTCACGAGAAGGAACTTGCGAAGATCTTTGGCAGAGAATTTTAGAGCATTCTGGTATTCTCTCGCAGACTCTCTTGAACAACCCACGATTTGCAGGTCTACGAAACGAACAAGGCAGTGAGTTCAAGAACCAACTTCAACCAAGGACCCTACTCAATCTGTTTCCGTGACTCCGAATCATGAACTTCCTCCCCATGACATTACCGAATGGACAATACTCCCTAATGCCAATGCAGATATCAACAATACACAGCCCCAAGTGTTCACCAATAATCTGCGAGAGTTCTACCAACCAATGCTCTTCAATGCACCCTACCACTTCCCACAATTCAATCAATACCCAGCCACAATCATGCACCACTTCCCCAATATTGGCCTCCAAACTCTTACAAAAATCATTCTAATGGACCAGTATAGTATCCATGATCCTAATTCTCTATTTCATTCTTAATCACTAGAGTTACAATACATATAGCACTGTCAGTAAATTGTTATCCGTCACTGTTCTTATTTCAATCCGATTTTTTTTTTCTCCCTCTTTTATGACGCAACCCTTGGACGCAACACTGGCGAGAGCGGGGAACAAAAATTTCAAGTTCAAGCACTGTTACTGATGTGACATTCAAAGTGAGGATGGCTGCACAGCCCCTCCGAAGTCAGGGCAGAGCATAGTAGTTCAATAGTTCGTTGGGTGTTAATTACTGGCAGATGGAAGTAATCTACATATAATGAATGCATTATAATGTTTAATGGGATGAAAACCTCCTATTACTCCATAATTATCTCGGGATCTCTTGTAAACTCCACCTTGAAAGAGACATCTCCTCTATGAGAGAATGAAAAGTGTTATACACACCTTGGACATTCTAGAAAGCCCTCCATTGCACTGGGGGCCGCCTACTCTTGTCCCGGCACCATCTATCGAGACTGCTCATCTAACGACGTGGGTCAAATATCCAACAAACATCAGAAAAAACTGGAAAGCCGACCGAGACATACTGTAGCATTTCAATCAATTCGTCGGGCCTGTGACGCGTGACACAGTGTGACGAAATTTTGATTTTGTCGCAGCCAAAAATTTCCGTGACGTCAACTCAAGTGACCGATCTTCATCATTTTCGGTGCCATTTTTGGCAATTTCTCCATGCCATTTTTGGAAATCCCATGTGCCAAATTTGTCGCTGGGCTCAGGGAAGTGTGACAAACATGACATTCCAGTGTTTTCAAGAGCCCCATTATGCATGACCAACAAATTGATTGAAATGCTACAGTAACATAGAAGGCATCCGATACATACCTAGATCACCATGTTGAACCGGCATACAGCATGTCCCAGCGAAGTGGCTTTGTCAGTCAGTGGTGTTAGGTTATTGTACTGGCGACAAAGGGGAGGCTCAATTGTACAGGCAGTTCTCGCAAATGGCAGGCAAGGTTGATGAGGAGGGGAGCAGGAGCTGCAAGGTTGACATGGGTGTTGAGCAGATAATGGCAACAGTCCTTATTGTCTCAATCAAGTCTGGATCGACACAGCCGATTGTCAGCAGTGATTGAAACAACTGTCAAGTTTCATCCACCATCAGCCTCACTTCCACTTCTCGCACACTCCCAGTCTCAACACAGTCAGGAGTCACCATTCTCCCCTAGATCTCGAACATTTTTTTCTGGACATGGCTCCGAGATAGATCTTGGTGGCACTCAACCCAACTCAAGTCCTCACAGTTCTAGGTGCTAACTTAGGATTAAATGTGAAACACTGAATGCTACTTTTACGATACAATCACAGCATGGACTTTGCAAAACATCCCTACCCTGTGCTCTACCAATGGCTCACAAATCCGTGATGTGCTTTCCAAGTGTGGAAATCAACTCTCTTCAAGCCAAAACCTTGCAGGTTGATGTACAACAATGGCCCGGGGTTCAGCATCGCTGGCGACAATTGCTCATGGTGAAGCCATGCGGCATGCTTTGGGATAACAGAGAATAAGGTGTCAGAGTGTTCCATGCATGGTGGACAGGGATAGGGCCATCCAGCTGCAGCACGACTGCCAGTGGCTCCTGCAGGAGAAAGTCACTGAGCACAATGACACCACAAGTGCTGGAGCTGTCCCCGAACGACCGCTGGTGGTGGCAGGCACACTTGTTGATGCAGCACCAGCTGATGGTCCGCAATCTGATGATCCAGGTATAGTTTCCTCCCCTCCTCTGTTCAGGGGGCACACGTCCTTACTCAAGCATGGTAGAGTGGGTCCATGTTGACGATGGGGTCAAACCTATCTCACTTGTACTGATAGCCTCATAGTTGGGAATACACATTGTGATATTTATTGATCGGACAATTATTAGCATTACATTAATGACCTGAAACTCGTGAGCATCAGATTGCTCATGAACTATTGGTCTCTTGGCAACTAGTCAGCATCACCCAGGTAACTAACTAGCGAACTCTTGGCTATTTTGGCCTCATGGAGGCTCGTACTAGCCCCAAATAGCCCGACTAGTAAATTTGTGGAAATGCTGATGACTGGTGGTTTGAATCAAGAAACTGTCCGACTCATGTCAATGGTTTCTCATGCTGAGAAGTTCAGATTAGAGGCAGAAGTGGGTTTCAGTCAGAACAGTTGGTCCTCTCATAACATCATTGTTTCTATGGCATATGTGACAAGGGGATCTTGCAAACTTCCTGGTGTTACTCACAGGGCTCTTCAGTTGACTGAGGAGGACTGTATTATGCCTGGTACCTGTTGCCACCTCTGAGTCATCATTTTCTTACTGGCAGTGCTCATGTCTTTGAACAACACTGTGAAAAGTGAGAACAGTGTATTCTACTGTCAAAGCAGTCATTTTCCATTTTAAGGTAACACTGTGTGAGTAGTGTGATGACATCAGCATTTCCACAAATTTACTAGTCGGGCTATTTGGGGCTAGTACGAGCCTCCATGAGGCCAAAATAGCCAAGAGTTCGCTAGTTAGTTACCTGGGTGATGCTGACTAGTTGCCAAGAGACCAATAGTTCACTAGTTATCATGTGCTCACAAGTTATTTCGGATGATAATAATCAATTAAACAATTTATTGATAGTACTACTTACTTTTCCCAAATGCTACAGAAGATAAACTGGCCACAGTCAGGTTCGGTTCATGTTCAGGCCTTTTTCATCCGAACACAAACCAAACATTTGGTTCAGCCCCCAAACCTCAGGTTTGGGTTTGATTTGGGTTGGAAAAATGTTTGGGCCTCAGAACTGAGCAAAGAGTCCTCACATGGACACAATGAGCACAAGTGTGCTGCCGGATCACATGCAATGAGCCCTTGCTAGCTCTGGACCGAAACCACACCAATGTGCCCATTGGGCACAAGTGGGACATGAAGGAGTGGAGGCTGTCTGGCAAAAGTGGCCATTGGACGTGAAGGTACAACCGTTGGGCATGAGGGATTGGGTGTGAAGGGAGGGCATTGGGCATGAGTCGAGGCCATTGGACACAAGTGGGGGCCGTTGAGGACGCTGTGCTCAAGTGGTGGGCATTGAGCATGAGTGGGGGGTGTTGGGTGCAAGAGAGGGCCAGTGGGCTCGAGTGGGGGGCGTTGAGCATGAGTGGGGGCCGTTGGGCATGAAAGAAGGGCTTGGGGCATGAGTAGACACCATTGGGCATGAAGGGAGGGCTTGGGGCATGAGTAGATGCTATTGGGCACAAAGGGGGATGTTACAAACACTTTTCCATCTTTTATCTTATCTTATCTTATCTGATCTGATTGTAGATAATCTCATCTTATCCAGACACATGGATATGGCATGGTAGATGCACAGTAAAGCACAGTACTTACACAGCTGCAGTACCTCATGAAAGATGCATGTTGAGTACCACAACAGTAGTTTACATCAGCAGACCACGGATCATCCTCATTTATACCACATGTTTAGTAGTAGTATATAAGGTAGATAGTTTGAACATGGAACCCCAGTCTTGAGCTGGTTTCTACCACTTCAAACCTCATTCTAAGTCCTTTCCCATTGTTCCATGTTTCCTCTCTCGCAAGGCCTGAGTGTTGGTGTTTAGTGTCGCTAACATTAGCTCAAGACTTGACAGACTCACCTCTTGCACACCATCACACACAACCTCCACATCTACTCCTTCATCCAACCCTCGCTGTTTCCAGACTTTTTTGTCAAAAGCCCTCGTCATCAAGAAACATTTTTCGGTTACACCCATTATAGATTCCATTGTTTGAGTTCTGTGGTGTATCAACAACTGGACACCCCAGCACATGATTTTTCCTTCTTGCTCTCATACCACCACCTTTCCCATATGCACAATAGTACTCTACCACTAGTATAGTAGAACTATCTAATGTAGTCTAGTAAACAGAATAGAACTACTAATTCAAATAAGTATATGGAAACTAACTGTCCACGGATGCTGCTACTGCATTGCTGACATTGGTCCGTGATGCACCGCCCACAAGGCAGATCATATCTGCCGATGAATTCAAGCCCCCCCCACCTGACGCTGCGGTTACATTGTCGCTTCACGATCACATGCACACAAGGCAGATTGAACGTCGAGCGCCCCTCGGGAATCTTGGCAACAGGTGCGTTTACCATCCGTTCATCATTTGATAGGTCAATAACTTAAAGCCCAGGTCACTTAATCCACACGACACTGCTGTTACATCGCCACTTCACGATAACACCCTTCACGAGGCAGATCATATCTGCCAATGAATTCAATCCCCCACCTGATGCTGCTGTTACATCGTCGCTTCACAATCACATGCACATGAGGCGGATCGAACGTCGAGCGCCCCTCAGGAATCTTGGCAACAGGTGCGTTCCCGTCTGTTCATCATTTGATAGGTGCCCAGATCACTTAATCCACACAGATAATATCCGCCAATGAAATCAATCCCCCACCCGACACTGCTGTTACACTGCCGCTCCACGATCACACACACATGCGGCGGATCAAACATCGAGAGCTTCCCTTCACGAATCTTGGCAACAGGTTGCGTGGCCACTCACTCTTCACCGTCCATTCATCATATTAATGGATTTGATAGGTCAATGATTGCTGCAATCCCTCACACGGTGCTGCTGTGACATCGCCGCTCCACGATCAGATGCACATGACATGGATCGAACATCGGGAGCTGCTCTTTGTGAATCTTGGCATCATCCATTCATCATATTAATGGATTTGACCGCTGCAATCTTGGCAACAGGTGCGTGATGTGTATTTACACGAGCCTAATGTGCGTACATCAGGCCAACGTGCATGCAAACGAGGAGCGAACGAAGGCAGCCGCCCATGAGCAATTCACCACTGGCGTCAACGCCGTCCAGTCGGCCTCTTCGCGAGAATCTAGGAGAGCTGTCTTCACTCCAACCACCAAGGCGCTGGAAAGCAGTGAAGGCGAGGTCAAGCACCAGTACCTCGGTAGCGATCCAACCACCGGTACAATCACCGCCTCTGCCCATAACCATCGACGAACTGGGGAACCGGATCGCTGGTTGAATAAACAGTGGCCACGCGACTCCGGACCTTTCCCTACACCTCTCACCTCCACGCCTAAACACATATTAGATTTAATTGTAAGTACGACTTCTGACCCCCAATTCCATTGTTTGAGTCCTGTGGTGTATCAACAACTGGACACCCCAACATGTGATTTTTTCTTCTTGCTCTTACACCACCACCTACCGACCTCCTCATCCTCAGTAAGTTCTGTAAGATAGGTTTTATTAGTACATGTAATGAGTAAATCATAAGCACTGATGAGTACTTGAATTGAAGCAGGGGCAAAGATAAAGCCCCACCCATCGGCAGCATGTCCTGCATGGGCGAATTGTCGTGTAGCATATGATATGTGCATGCCAGATTCATGGACTCCTCGCTCTGAAGGAGTGATGCAAGGGAACCGGGGGCCCATGGAGCGAGGGCTGTTCTTCATTTTCTACAATTTGAACATCAACCGTACCATGAAAGCTAATTATCACGTCCTGTAGGTCATCAATCAAACCCTTTTTTTTTTTTTTTTTTTTTTGGGTCAACAATTTATATAGCGGTATACTAGGGGTACAGTCCGCTTGACATAGAGTGAACTACATCGATCCAGGGATCTATGTACACATGAAGAACAAGCGGCGCAAAGCTCTGTCGAGCTGATAAGTCCTCGCGCCAGGACAGGGGAGTCTGTTGTAAACAAACACATTAGTATGCATGCCTGAATATGTGGCCACACAATACAGGAGCACTCCAACCTTGCGAGGTTGGCCGTTGACGGCACTGGGGGGTGTCTGCACCCTACCCACCAAAGAAGCGACCGTCAATCGAACCCACCAACAGGATGAGTTGTCGCCAGGTATGTCTGTCTTCTTGCTCATGCAACACATGGGGGGCTTACAGTCCATTAAACAGATCACAGAAGCTCATAATCCCTTCGTGGATCTTGAGGCTCAAGTCGATGATGCTGATGATGATGACAATGAGGAGGAGGAGGAGGAGGATGGTAAGCAAGCTGACAGGAATTGGTGTTGCAATGTCTTTTGGGACAAACAATATGGTGGAGGATCAGAACCCTCCAAGGATAAAGGCAAGGCCCCAGAACGATCTTCAAACACCAATCAGAAACCTCAGGCACTGGCTGTTGCAGTGGTACCGAAGGCCCCTGATGCCATGGACATCGATTGAACTAAAAGGCCGATCACATGTTACAACTGCCAAGAAACCAGACACATTGCAAAGGACTGCAAAAAGCCAAAAACCAGCACTTTATGAGACGTCAGGAAGCAGTACCGGTGGCATTGACTTCAAAAGTCGAAGAAATTAAGGACATCAATGTGGACATGATCATGCAACAAATAGTAGCTATGCAGGATCAAATGGATATTATAGCTAAGGGTTTTCAGCAGGGCAGCAAGTAAGCACAGACTTGCCTCGCCCTAGTAACATAGTTAGGAGCACTTCATTTGTATCTATTCCCTCTTTATCCAACAATAAAGATTACAACTCAAATGTTCCTACCTACGTGCGCTTTAACTACAGGCCTGCAAGTGGCACTCCTGAATTTATCGCGCAACAGCTGATAAATCAAAGAATTGATCATGCTACAGCCACATTGAAAACATGGGTGCATGGATCAAGAAGAAATGAGGCAACACCTGAGACAGTTCAGCTCTTAAATGACCTGGACGACACAAAAGTGATTGATGCCTTGATTGAGTTGGCACAGCCATGAAAGTTTATTCATTCAGTAAACAGGGGGAACCAGTCAGATATTCCCTTGATGATGTTTACACTCAATAACAAGAGATCTTTCACAATGAGAGCTTTACTAGATTCTGGATGCACAGGATCCTGTATCGATCGAGAGTTTGTGAATAAGAATCACATATCTACAAAGAAATATCCAATTCTGCTTATGGTATACAATGCGGACGGCACTGAGAATGCCAGAGGATGGATAGAAGAATATGTTGATATGATGATTAAAGTAAAGAGAAAACCATTGCTCTCTTGCCACCTGCTGCAAGGGATGCCCTGATGCGAACCCTCCCGTTCCTCCCACCGCCGAGGGGACTCCTTGTCCTCACAATGCTCATTGCAAGAACTGCAGCAAACCTCACGCTGCCAACTCTCCATGCTGTCAGTTTTGGCAGCACCGTTTTGACCGAGGCTGGATCATGGCCCAATATTCGAGGGGCGAGTTATCTGGGCTCAACCTCCATGTATGTCCCTTGACCGGGGAAACCGGTACTCGTCGGAAAGCCCCTGTAAGGGCAACCACTTTGCACTTTCCCTTTCCGTTCATTTCCACCATCTCCGACGCCCTCCGACGCCCTCCGATCGTATCTGTTGCCTCTGATATCTTATTCACCTCTCTGCACCTCTCCACATCCGACGACTCCGCGCCCCTCCGCTCCTCCGCACGTCGGATCGCAGGTACTATCATTCATCTCGTTTCCATTCATCCCCCATCCCTACTCCCGACCATTACTCATCATTCCTATGTCTCGTTTTATCTTTTATTTCATATCTCATTTTACTATTTATCTCGCTAGCTTGCAGGGGAATCCTTAGAACTTTCTCTTCGGATCTCCCTTGCAAGGTGTGTGTTGTATTACTTATCAGACTGCTCAATCTAATCTTCGGATCTCCCTTGCAAGTATCTGAGTTTGAGTCTTGGATCGTAAGGTCGCCCTTACAGTAGAAAGTTCTCATCTAATTGGACCGGGTCCGATTGCATCGTTGTCACGATTCCGCGCTTCGGAGTAGCTTCGTCCGCGTCCGACTCCGATACATCTCACACCCCTTCCAGTTCTTCTAATTACCTCTCCGTAACCGGTGATTCTGCTCCGCGCATAGTAATGGACGACCCCAATCGCCTTGAACAGCTCGAGCACAAGTTCCAGGAACAACGTCAAACTCTCGCTGATATCTCTACTCAACTTGACCAACTCCTCCTCGCCTTCAACGCAATTCCTGCCCCAGCTCCGCCACCTATCCCACCTGCTCCCGCACCCGCACCTCCACCTGCTCCGCTCGCTCCGGCCAATCCGGGCGTGCGTCGAGCAAAACCCGCCAATCCGTCAGACTTCGACGGATCGCGCGCAAATGGCTGGACCTTTCTAAACTCCTGTGAATTGTTTATGGGGCTGGCTCCGGAACAGTTCGCAGACGACCACGCTAAAATTTATTGGGCCTTATCTTTCATGAAGAGTGGACGCGCAGCACGCTTTGCGGATCGCATTATCCGACAAGAGCGGAGGACCGGTGCTCCGCCTTATCGGACTTGGGTGGACTTCCGCGCCGTCTTTACAACGGAGTTCACTCCGAAGAATGAGGAACAGGACGCGAGACTGATCCTCGAAGGAGAATCCTATTATCAAGGTCAACGGGATGTCGAGACCTATATTGACGAGTTCAAAGACTACATTGACAAAGCAGGCTATCAGGAGGATACCAATATAGTACTCAAATTCCGCCATGGTCTCCGTTCCGACATTCAGAACGAGATCGCCACCCTGACCCACGGACAGCCTGCGGACGACAACCCCGATGAGTGGTACTCTGCAGCACGAGTCAACGACGACAATAGAATTGCCAACAAAGCCTTCAAAGCCACTGCTCCGACCCGCACATCCGCCTTCCGCAACGTCGTCGGACCAAGAGTACCTGGCACCTCAGTATTCCCTCGCCCCTACATTCCATTCACTCCGCGTCCAGCTCCGCTCGCATCCGCAACCGCTCCGCCGACAAGGGACCCTAATGCAATGGACATTGATACTTCACGCGTCAAAGGCAAGAATGCCAATGCATGCTTCAGATGTAACAAAACGGGTCACTTCAGTCGTGAATGCCCCCTTCGCTTCGACGTCCGATTCATGACGATGGAGGAACAAGACGAGTTTATCATGGAACAACTCGTGGTCAAGGACGCGGCGGAAGGCAACTCCGTTCCGCCCACGGAGTCTGCGGAGTCGGAGGGAGGACAGGAGGATTTTCCTCCTCACAATGAGTGAACAGTGCGCCCTCGTTGTCTACTAAAAATCGTTATGCTGCCTTATTTATGGAACAATATGATCCTATACCCTCCATCTCTAAGCCTGCAAACGATCCTATAGTCGCACCCAACTCCGCAAACCCTATCCGCATCCGCTTCTCTAAGTGGGAGCGGCGGCTTCCAAAACAATATGTTCTCGCCGCAGCCGCTCGCTCCGACAATTCCCTCGAACTAGACATAGTTCTCGAAACTACCGACACTAAAGACATACTATCACAAAAGGCCTTACTCGACAGTGGGGCAACAGGATCGTTTATTGAACGTACTCTGGTCGAGAAACACCGACTCTCTACTCGAAAACTACAACGCGCAATTCCGGTATACAACATCGACGGAACTCCGAATGAGGCCGGAGCAATAACGGAGGTGTTGGACGTAGTGCTCCACTATCGGGATCACTCGGAACGGACCCAGCTTGCAGTCACAAGTTTGGGAAAACAAGAAATCGTGTTAGGCTTCACTTGGCTCAAAGAACACAACCCCGAGGTAGATTGGACTTCAGGGGAAGTGAAGATGAGCCGGTGTCCTGCACGATGTCGGACATGCCAACAGGAGGCAGCCCAAGAGCGGAAGGAGCGGAAGTTCGAACAAGTCCGCATCCGAGCCTGTCGGATGGGTTCCACTCCGACGTCCGGTCTAGAGGAGGAGGCTCCACGCGGCCCATGGGTGGAGGATGTCACAGAAGGAGAAGAAACGGAGGAGTTAGCGGAAGACGATGAGGAAGAGGATGAGTTTGAGGAGGGAGACCGCCTTTTTGTCGGAACAGTACCTGCGGAGGCGGAGTTCATCCGCGCTTCATCCAATATCTCGCAACGTCTATCGGAGGCCTTCCTCAGTAACCAGAAACCCAAATCTTTCCGCGATTCCGTACCAGACCACTTGTTTGATTTCGAAGACGTATTCTCAAAGACCTCTTTCGACACCTTACCGGAAGAGCGGACGTGGGACCACGCCATTGAACTTGTTCCGGACGCCTCTCCGGCGGGTTGTAAGGTATATCCGCTCGCCCCGAACGAACAGAAAGAACTCGACGCGTTTTTGGAGGAAAACCTTGCAACTGGTCGGATCCGCCCTTCCAAGTCTCCGATGGCATCTCCGGTATTCTACATCAAGAAGAAGGATGGCTCCCTTCGTCTTGTACAAGACTACCAGTCACTCAATTCCAAAACTATCAAAAACAAGTATCCGCTTCCGCTCATATCCGAACTGATCAATAAACTTCAACGCGCTCAATACTTCACCAAACTCGACATCCGCTGGGGTTACAACAATGTACGGATAAAGCCCGGAGACGAGTGGAAGGCCGCTTTTCGGACCAATCGCGGACTCTATGAACCATTGGTGATGTTCTTCGGCCTCACTAATAGTCCATCCACATTCCAGACTATGATGAACGAGATCTTTCAGGACCTTATCACTGAAGGTGTAGTTTGTGTTTACCTTGACGATATACTCATCTTCACGGAGACCCTTGCGGAACATCGGAGGGTCACACGGATTGTACTGGAACGACTTCGCGAACACAAACTCTATCTAAAACCAGAGAAATGCGAGTTTGAGCAAACGCGCATTGAATACTTAGGCCTTATTATTGAACAAGGACGCGTAGAGATGGATCCGGTGAAAGTAGCGGGGGTCGCGGAGTGGCCTGCTCCGACAAACGTCTGAGAAGTACAGTCCTTTCTGGGGTTCACTAACTTCTATCGCCGTTTTATTGAAGGGTTTTCGGACATCGCGCGCCCTCTTTTCGAGCTCACGAAGAAGGGGCACCTCTGGTCTTGGAAGGAAGGAGAAGTGTCCGCATTTGCGGAGTTGAAGCGGAGGATTACATCCGCTCTGATCCTGGTCTTAGCTGATCATCGAAAGGAGTGGCGGGTAGAAGCGGATAGCTCGGACTTTGCAACCGGAGCAGTACTGTCCCAACCAACAGAGGACGGTAAGTGGCACCCTGTCGCATTCTATTCCAAAAGCCTCAGTCCGGTGGAACGCAACTACGAGATCTATGACAAGGAGATGTTGGCAGTGGTCCGTGCATTAGAGGAGTGGAGGCACTTCCTTGAAGGAGCGGAGAAGACAGTGGAGATTTGGACGGACCACAAAAATCTTGAGTACTTCATGACAGCTCAAAAACTAAATCGACGACAAGCTAGATGGTCCTTATACCTCGCTCGTTTCGATTTTAAAATGCACCATCGACCTGGAAAATCAATGGGCAAGTCCGACGCTTTGTCCCGACGAGCGGACCACGGAGACGGATCGCGGGACAACGAAAACATCATCCTTCTTCGACCAGAATTGTTTGCAGTGCGAGCAATGCGTGGGGTAACTGTTCAAGGGGAAGAACGCGACGTCCTCTGCCAGGTCCGACAGGGAATCCGAGAGGGGCTACTGGAGGATAGTGTGGCGGAGGTCGTCAGATCCCTTCCGACCGTCGGAGCGGGGTCCGTCCGAAGTGCGGAGTGGAGGCAAGCGGAAGGTTTGCTCTACTTCAGGGATCGTATCTATGTTCCTAATAATCCCCAACTGCGTCATCGGATCCTCACACAACACCACGACACTCCGGTGGCCGGACATCCGGGACGGTGGAAAACCTTGGAACTGGTGTCGCGCAATTACTGGTGGCCACACATGTCTCGTTTAATAGGTCAATATTGCAAGACATGCGACTCATGCCTCCACACCAAGGTCCGACGCACTCCGCCCTCCGGAGAGCTCAATCCACTACCGGTCCCCACGGAGCGGTGGCAAGTAACCAGTGTTGACTTCATTACTGAACTACCAGAAGCCCATGGCTACGACGCTATCATGGTGGTAGTGGACTCAGTAGGGAAGCGGGGACACTTCATCCCAACGCACTCCGACATCTCCGCACTCGGGACTGCACGCTCCTATATTCAAAACGTCTGGAAACTCCACGGACTACCGGAGGCCATTGTCTCCGACCGCGGACCACAGTTTGTCGCCAAGTTCACACGCGAACTATATAGGCTACTTGGCATTAAGATTGCTGCCTCGACAGCCTACCATCCGCAGTCGGACGGACAGACGGAGCGGGTCAATCAAGGATTGGAACAATATCTTCGCCTATTCGTCAATGAACGTCAAGACGATTGGGACGAATGGCTTCCGATGGCTGAATTTGCATACAACAACCATGTTCACGCATCGACACGTCAAACTCCGTTCTACATTGACACCGGCCGCCATCCGCGCATGGGATTCGAACCTCGCGAGAAGCGGACGGAAATCGAGGCGGTAGCGGATTTCAGCGAGCGGATGAAGTCCGCTCTGGAAGAGGCTCGCGCAGCACTAACAAAGGCAAAAGACGACATGGCGCGATACTACAACCAGCATCGGAGCACCACTCCGACATTCCGCCCGGGGGACAAGGTCTTTTTAGACTCATCGGACCTCAAAACCACCCGACCCACAAAAAAACTTGCACATCGGTACGTAGGCCCTTTCCCAGTGGTCCGACCTGTCGGAACACATGCCTACGAACTTCGCCTTCCCCCTTCCATGTCCCGCATTCACCCAGTATTCCACGTCGTCAAACTTTCACTAGTTCCCGACGACCCTTTCCGACGCCAAGTCCGCTCTCCTCCGCCTCCGACGGTAGTGGGAGAAGAATTGGAGTATGATGTTGAAAACCTCTTGGACAGCCGACTGCATCGAGGCAAGCTTCAATTCTTGGTCAAATGGAAGGGATATGGCTACGAAGAGAATTCCTGGGAAGCAGAAGACAATGTCCACGCTCCGCGCCTAGTCCGCGACTTCTACCGACGTCATCAGGGAGCTCCGCGTCGGATCTCCGCTGCGATATTCGACTCGTTTCGCCTGACACGTCGAGATGCCGTGCCTTGAAGGGGGGGTGATGTAAGGGCAACCACTTTGCACTTTCCCTTTCCGTTCATTTCCACCATCTCCGACGCCCTCCGACGCCCTCCGATCGTATCTGTTGCCTCTGATATCTTATTCACCTCTCTGCACCTCTCCACATCCGACGACTCCGCGCCCCTCCGCTCCTCCGCACGTCGGATCGCAGGTACTATCATTCATCTCGTTTCCATTCATCCCCCATCCCTACTCCCGACCATTACTCATCATTCCTATGTCTCGTTTTATCTTTTATTTCATATCTCATTTTACTATTTATCTCGCTAGCTTGCAGGGGAATCCTTAGAACTTTCTCTTCGGATCTCCCTTGCAAGGTGTGTGTTGTATTACTTATCAGACTGCTCAATCTAATCTTCGGATCTCCCTTGCAAGTATCTGAGTTTGAGTCTTGGATCGTAAGGTCGCCCTTACAGCCCCTGCCTCTGGCCACGGCCGCAATGATGGAAAGGTATGAACTGGTCATGGGGATGCTTAAAGTCATACTCCCCTCAAGGAGTATCCAGCTACATATATGTTGTCTCTCTCTACATATCGTGTTACTTTTGGTGTATGCTCTCCTCTGTATTCCTTTGATTGCATCTTATCGCTGTACCGTCTTTTCTATTTTTTGGACATTTCTGTGCTAGCCCACACACACGTTAAAATTCTTTACTGCCGACTTGTAGTAGTAGGCGACCGGACTGCTCTCAGGGTACCGGTATATAAATTGTTGACACTAAAAAAATAAAAAAATAAAAAAAAGTAAAGAATCACCGGGGGGGATTACAATTAGCGGTATCATCTCTTGGGAAAACGGAAGTCTTTATCAGGCATGAGTGGCTGAAGTTCCACAACCCGGATATTGACTGAAAAACCAGTGAAACAAAGGAAGTGAGTCTGGGGATGAGTGCGAGCAATACAGTGACTCAAAAAATTGATTCAATGTTTGACACTTTTTGAATATCTGTTGAATAACTTTGTATCTGATATGAATAATACCAGGATGTTGGTATATGGAAGAAAACATTTGATCAGGGCCATCCATCAAAAAAACAATTATGTAATCCCAATTAGTATCCATGGAGATATGATCAGTTTAAAACAGGAACTCATTGAATCAATTATTTGAGGGGGTATCAGAAATATCAGAATCTGATGCTCCACTGATTCTATAGCAACCAATGAGTGACAAATAGTTGCTATAGTGATGCTACCTTTAATTGGACCTGGACTGAAGGTATTTAAGCAGTCCAAATGCTCTCAGGATATTTCAAATTCAACATGCACCTCATCTCCTCTGCTCAAAAGGAAAATATCCTTTCTCTGGCCTTCAATGGTCATTCCACCCGCTATATTGCATCTAGCCTGGGTATCAGTCAGCCTACTGTATCCAGAGTGCTCCAGGACCTTGTTTCCAATTGCCAAACTTCTTCTGCTGGTCGTACTTCCAAGTATTTACTATTGTTCATCATGCAGTCATTCAACAAATTACAACTGGCAAAGCTGCCAATACTGTGGAGACCACCAACCACATCAATACCATCATTCCCAGCCCTGTCTCTTCACAAACCATCAGAAATCTCCTCAAAAGAAATGAGTTCAAGGCAGAAACAAAGAAAAAAAAACCATACCTCAAATTGGCACATCACAAGCAATGGCTGGCCTTTGCTCTCAAGTACAAGGAGTGGACTGTGGAGGACTGTAAGAGGATTATTTGATCAGATGAGACAAAAATCAACAGATTTGGGTCAGATGGGAAGCAGTGGGTCTGGAAAAAGAAAGGAGAGGGGTTGATTGAAAGAGAGGTGAAGGGAACACTGAAGTTTTGAGGTGGAAACATCATGGTATGGGGCTGTATGGGATGGAATGGAGTTGGGCAAGTTGCAGAGGTTGAGGGGAGGATGGGTGGTGATCAGTATGTGGCCATTTTGGAGGGTCACTTGCTGCCCAGCATAGATGAAAGTGGAATTTTTGAAGAGACAGTAATTTTTTAGCAGGACAATAGCCCCAAGCACATCTCCAACAAGGCTATAAACTGGATGGAGAAGCAAGGAATTGTGGTCCTGGATTGGCCTTCATAGTCTCCAGATATAAAGATGCAACAGAGCAGGTGGAATGACTATTGGCGGCCAGAAAAAGGATGTTTTTCTTCTGAGCAGAGGAGATGAGGCGCATGTTGAATTTGAAATATCCTGAGAGCATTTGGACTGCTTAAATACCTTCAGTCCAGGTCCAATTAAAGGTAGCATCACTATAGCAACTATTTGTCACTCATTGGTTGCTATAGAATCAGTGGAGCATCAGATTCTGATATTTCTGATACCCCCTCAAATAATTGATTCAATGAGTTCCTGTTTTAAACTGATCATATCTCCATGGATACTAATTGGGATTACATAATTGTTTTTTTGATGGATGGCCCTGATCAAATGTTTTCTTCCATATACCAACATCCTGGTATTATTCATATCAGATACAAAGTTATTCAACAGATATTCAAAAAGTATCAAACATTGAATCAATTTTTTGAGTCACTGTATCTCTAACACACAAACACCAAACACAACAACGAAGACCGAACAAGTCTCGCAATGCATACTTCTCAATCGATATAGTTTGGGGTGATGAGTGGGATCACTCAGGATGCGACTCTTCCAAACAACAATTGAATAACTCGCTTAGCGATGGCTCAATAAGTCTTGAACAAGACTTACAGATAGTTCTCAATAGATAATGAACCGAGGTTTGTGATTTCCGAACCAACAAGACTTCGCAAACACGGTCTCAACTGAATACGAACATGACAATGACCAATATGACCGATAGATAACACAATTTGACAATTGACAAGTTCTTGAACACACAAAACACAATTGCGACTGACTTCCGATGCAAACCAAACAATCTCAAGGCTTCAATGATACTCGCGAACGACGACAGATGCACAAGACAAATGCTATCAATTCTGGGGCACAATCTAACCTAACCTATCTACGATGAAACTACGAGATTTTATACATGAGCTGCAATAAATATAGAAAAGGGATGCATGTGGTCTCGCTAAGGGGTATCCAGTCAAGTAAGCCTTCGCTAGAGACGTCGCAATGTGTCCATGTGGTTGACAATGTGACAGGTACGTTCTTTTCTCCATATTCTACCTCTATCATGCTTGTGAGGACACTATTCCACTATCTCGGTCTATTGATACACCTCGCGACAATGCCAATGAGTTACTGCAAGATATCAGATGCTTTGATGAAGGGTCATCTCGGTAAGCAACCGATCAACAACCGATCCATATCAATATGTCTGCCATGTAATGCACATTGATTGCAGTGTATCAAACCCAATCTCGGTCTGTTCGATCCAATGTCATTGGCTATTCCCCATATGGACCATTTGGACGCGAAGCGAGGCGCACATTTGCCAAGCCTCTCGCGAGAATGTCTCCAGTCAATCCCTCAATGTATAGTAGACAGTGCTAGTGTCATCGATAAATCCAATATAATCAATCTCCTTGTTTCACGCTTCATTTTGAGAGGTGCTTGATAGGCTTATCTATCTCGCGAGACGATCCCATGGCTCTCGAGTATCATAGCTAAGCCCATAGTGGTGACCAGCACTATGTCCTACATTGTCATGGTCTCTAAATGCTTTAAAATGTCTCTCTAACGTCGCCACTAAGTCCTCAGAATCGGAGCTCATCTAGGACTCTCTATATCCCTTAGAGATAGTGTGAAATGATGCAAAATGCGAAGATTTAGGCCTAGACACATCGCGGCCCTATCACCGGATCTGTCCGATTCACGAGATGTCCTGCGGAGTGTCTACCAGATGAACTGCCAGAAGGATGTGAAGACGAAGATGCCACTCCATTCTTGGAAGACCAGGAACATTTAATAGCGGTTGACTTGGAAGCTCGGCTGCTGGTACGTGCGATGACTCAGGTTAAAGAGTTTGTCGAAGAAAAGAATCTTAAAGATAAGATTCCTCAAGAGTACTGGGAATTCCTAGAAGTCTTCAAGAAGAAGTTGTTTGATGAAATGCCTCCAGAAAGAGAATGGGATCATGCTATTGAGCTGATACCCGATGCAAAGCCATTAGACTGCAAGATATACCCCTTGAGTCAATCGGAACAAAAACAACTCGATGAGTTTTTAGATGAAAATCTGTCAACAGGAAGGATAAGACCATCAGAGTCATTGATGGCATCACTGTTCTTCTTTATAAAAAAGAAAGATGACCGGTACAAGATTATCGGAAGTTAAATAAAATGATGATCAAAAAAAAATACCCTTTACCGCTCATTCAGGAATCAAGGAAGGGGACGAATGGAAAGCAGCATTCCGAACCAATCAAGGATTGTTTGAACCCTTAGTAATGTTCTTTGGGTTAACAAATTCGCCAAGCACATTTCAAACAATGATGAACACGCTTTTCAAAGACATGATCGACGAAGGATTTGTCATCATATACATGGATGATATACTAGTATTTTCAAAAACACTAGCAGAACACAAGGTTCATATCAGAAGAGTATTGGAAAGGTTACAAGAAAACAAACTATTCTTGAAACCAGAAAAATGTGTTTTTAGCGCCCAAGAAGTAGACTTTCTAGGCCTAATAGTATCAGAAAACTCGGTCAAAGTATATCCAAGAAAAATCGAAGTGATCAAAGACTGGCCAGTACCAACAGTCAAAAGAGAAATACAACAATTCCTGGGATTTTGTAATTTCTATCGCCGATTCATTGAGGGATACTCCAAGGTAGCAAAACCTCTTAATGAGTTAACTGGGAAAACGGAATGGTGTTGGAAACAGGAGCAACAGGATGCCTTTAATGAATTAAAAAGACACCTATCAACCACACCAATTTTAGCAATGCCAAGAAATGACAAGGCATTCAGGGTTGAAGTTGATGCATCAGACTTCGCAATCAGAGGGATCTTATCACAACAACAAGAGAACAACAAATGGCAACCAGTCACATTCATATCAAAATCTCTCAATAGTGCAGAAAGGAACTATGAGACTTATGATAAAGAACTCTTAGCGGTAATGATAGCATTGGAAGAATGGCGTCAATACCTCCTAGGAACTGAGGAACCAGTAGAGATTTTGACGGATCATAAGAATCTCAAATATTTCCAGAAACCACAGAAACTTGACTGTAGACAAGCCAGATGGGTAACGGAAATGCAAGATTATAACTTTATCTTGACACATAGACCAGGCAATCAAAACACAAAAGTGGATATCCTCTCGAGACAAGCAGGACATGAAAGGGGGGTGAATGACAACAAAGACGTCATCCTTCTAAAAGTGGAATATTTTCGATCAATTGAGATCCAGGGTCTAGATCAACAGATCTTAAGTCAGATCAAAACAGACAAGGGATGAGAAAACCAAGTCAAATGAAACTTGACGTTGAAGTCCAAAAACTGGAAAGAAGTAGACGGGATTGTTTATTGGGAAAATTGTGTTTACGTTCCAAAAATTCCAGAATTATGTGAACAAATCCTCAAACTGGCACATGACTCTCCATTAACAGGACATCCAGGACAAGCAAAGATGTTTGAAATTGTCACAAGAAATTATTGGTGGCCAACATTACGGGCCAATATTACCAAATACATTCAAGGATGTGAGACATGCCAAAGGACCAAAGTAAAAAGGTCTCCGGCAAATACAGAATTACATCCGAATCAGATCCCTGAGAGACCAGGAGACATGTTCTTGGTAGATTTCCTAGGACCATTACCAGAGTCAGGAGGATATGACATGATCATGGTAGTGGTGGATCGCTTCAACAAAAAGGGGCAATTCATTCCAGTAAACTCAGAAATATCGGCACTTGGAACGGCCAAGGAATGGTGTGATAACATATTCCAAGAATATGGAATACCAAAAGGAGTAATCAGTGATCGAGGACCACAGTTTGCCGCAGAGTTCATGAAAGAACTATGTCGCATCATTGGAATAAGACAAAACATTTCCATGGCATATCATCCACAGACAGATGGACAAACTGAAAGGGTCAATCAGGAAATCGAACAATATCTAAGAATATTCATCAACCACAAACAGGATAATTGGTTTGAATGGTTGGCCATGGCAGAATTCACTTATAACAATAAAACAAGTACAGCCACAGGAGTCACACCATTCTTCTTAGAACAAGGACAACACCCATGAATGGGGTGGGAACCGAATAGGTCAGAAAAGCGGCCAGAAGCAGAGGAGTTTGTGAAACAAATGACCAAATCACATGAAGAAACAGAAGCGGCACTAAAGCAAGCAGCTGAAGCTATGAAACGGACCTTTGATAAAAATCAAGGACCCGTGTGCACATATAAAGAAGGCAATCTAATATATGTCGAAGCAAGCCATATAAAGACTGGACACCCTGCCAAGAAATTGGATGACCGACGTCTCGGTCCCTTTCTAATCATGAGAAAAGTCGGAAATGCATCATATAAAGTTGAACTGCCAAAAGTGTGGCAACACTTTGACATTTTCCATGAGTCACTCCTCACTCCTTTCATAACTGCACAATACACTTCACAACAAAAACCACCACCACCCCTGCCTGAAGTGATCAATGGAGAAACTCAATACGAAATCGAGAAAATACTAGATTCAAGAGTCAGGGGACATGGATTACAATACTTGGTAAAGTGGAGTGGATATCCTATTGAAGAATGCTCATGGGAACCAGTGTCCACCATCAAAATTGACGCACCAATTGCAGTAGAAGAATTCCATGCAAACCATCCATTGGCACCAAGGCCAATCAACATCCAATTGAACTTCATCCCATATGAAAACCTTACCACTGCGCAACAAACAACCGAGTGGACAGATGGAAGATGGAACGAGAATTCATTGTGATGATTGTTTTCTATGCAATAATGGTGGGGCTCATGATAGCCATGTGGATAATAGCAGCAAGATATAAAGAAATATGAGAAAACTATCAAGCAAGGCTAATACAGGAGTGCAAGATGGAGCTTGAAGAGATTGTGAGGGCACAATCTTAAGGGGGGGGTGATGTTACGAACACTTTTCCATCTTTTATCTTATCTTATCTGATCTGATCTTGTCTTGTCTTATCTTGTCTGATTGTAGATAATCTCATCTTATCCAGACACATGGACACGGCATGGTAGATGCACAGTAAAGCACAGTACTTATGCAGCTGCAGTACCTCATGGAAGATGCATATTGGGTACCACAACAGTAGTTTACATCAGTGGACCATGGATCGTCCTCATTTATACCACATGTGTAGTAGTAGTATATAAGGTAGATAGTTTGAACATGGAACCCCAGTCTTGAGCTGGTTTCTACCGCTTCAAACCTCATTCTAACTCCTTTCCCATTGTTCCATGTTTCCTCTCTTGCAAGGCCTGAGTGTTGGTGTTTAGCGTTGCTAACACTGATCCGTGATTTCCATTGGCAAAACCTATCACATCCACGATAAAAAGTGATTTGGAAACCCCACCATCGCATCAGCTTCAGCCATCCATCACACTGAGTTCCCCACTCCAGTCCACTTCCCAGCATATCTAACACACCCTTCTTTCTTTATTTGTCCAACATCATCGCCAAAATGTCCAACACCACTGCTTCTTCCTCCTCCTCCACTGCCGACCTCAACCCCACCATCACCGCACTTATTGATGAGTCCCTCTCGATGAAAGATCAAATCCATGCCCTCGAAACTGCCCTCACTGACATTCTGCATCGGCAAATGTACATTCATCTCCACACACTCCCCAACCTCCCCATTTCCCCCAATCAAGAGGAGAAACAGATCCTCAAGAAGTACACCGGCAAGTTAGCCATCGAAAACCGTCGCATCTGGTTAACTATCCAAGGCCTCAATTTTGCCACTAGGGTCAATGAAGAGTTAATCAAGAACTGGGATGTCAAGTCCAATCCTCGCTGGACCAACCCTGACAACAACAACAGATGGGGACAGTGACTCTGTGAGGACACAGAGCTTAGGGAGAGGGACATGTTACGGACTATACACTATGCTGATGATGTTGTCATTCTTTTTACTCATTGGCCCAACCCGGCCCCCTCTTACTTATCTGCTATGACTCTACATCTCCCTTTAGATACTTCGCTCCCATGCTGACTCACATTCTGCAGTAGTGTTACTCAGTCTGCAGTTGCCTTACTCATGCACACTGCCTTCTGCAGTACTGACTCGCCTCGCTACCGCATCCTAGTCAGTACTATATAAACCCTTGTACAATAGTCCTATTCCTTAGATTTAGCAATAACATTGCTCTCCGTCTTTCCACTTTCTGCATACTCTGCCCGAACCTTGGAACAGTTTGTTACGCATAACATCCGATTGCCTCCGCCTCATATATAGTGTTTCAAGGTCCAGTTTACTTTCATTGGTTTCAGACCGGACAGAACCGAACTGGTGAAAGACTGGACTGCTGGTCTCGGTCTTTAAGGTTTTGGATCATGGCCAGTCCTCAGTTCACTCAAAACTTTAGACTTTTTGAAAGACTGGCCAAAGACCGGTTCGGATCGGTTTAAACCAGTATTTTCCATAAAACGATCTGAGGATCTGAAATCAATGTCCCAAAACGGCAAGTACAAAATTTCTGCCACAAGAAAGACTTGAACTGTGAACTTCTATAGTATAAAGGATTCTTTTAACATCACTTAACCAACTGAGCCACAAGACCATTATATTTCATTGCTCACAATCACTCTACATACATCCCATTTTCCCACTTACTAAATAAGCACATGCCAGTTGTTTTTGACAAAAGGTGTGCGCGTGCACTCCCTCCTGCCTCAATCACAAGTAGACAGGTTATATGTATAATCTATAAATATATTCTGGCCTTTTCACCACCTGTGCCCCTCATTGGATGACGCATGCATCAAACATGCCAAATACATGTAAACAAATGTCCAAAAAACATTGCACATCTGGTTATTATGTCTACACAGGAACAAGTAAAGTCTTCTACTATATTGATTAGGTAGGATGGCATTCTATATCATCAAATATGTACTTATTTCATCAAATTGGGCCACGGAATGTGAGTTATAGAGGTGCGATGTTGATAACCAAACAGTAGTAAACAATGCGCAAAATGCATCGCACGGGTGTGCGCGGCCCCTTCCTCATGGTCTAACAATAGTTTGAAGTAATAGAACTATGTATTGGGTATGTATTCACCTTCTGAAACACCTTGAATAATTTTTAGAAGTCCAGATAAGATAGAAATCAAATGTGCAGATTTCAGAAAAAGTGTTATATCTTCTTAATGAATGAACCAAATTTGAAAAGTGAAGGTGCTGGGAGGTCCCCTGGATGAAGAGGATCCAAGGCTGAAATAAAAATTTTGGACAAAATTTCGACTTATTTTACTCATATTGACCTTATGAAGTCCTTTAATCTTATTTGAAATGTCTCAATAGGTTCCCATACAATGGTTCAATGGTATATATATTACATGTAGTATAAAGTGGTTGTGGAAAGGAGGAAGTAAGAAAATACTTGTTTTTGTGTTTGGGGAAACTCATGATGCACTGTTTATCACGATTTACAGTGGTTTTGATGTATCATTTTTCAGTACAGACTCTCTACCATACATAGCTCCTGTATTTAACTGTTTGTATAGCTACTATTAGTTTCTAAGTATCTCTACATAAGTTACAAACTAATTTTAGCACTTATAGTGCCACAGATTGGGACTTGACGATGCGAGTTTCAATGACGCGCGTCGCTTGGCATTGATGCCAAGCACTCTCAGCAATTGCCGAGAGTCAACCCATACATAAGTCAAAACCTTCCCACACTCTTTTTTATCCACCACCTTCACTCCACCCACCCACTTTCCCCCCCCCAATTGCCGCCCCTCGTGCACAATGGCGTCGACTGACACACAACGGCCCCCTCTAACCCCTAATAGCCTCCTTCACACCCAACAGCCCCCTCGCGTGCCCAACGGCTGCCCCTCATGCCCAACGGCCCTCTAACGCCCAACGGCCGCCTTGCATCCCCAACACTGTCAACTCACACCCAGCACCCTTCCTTCGCGCGCACCGGCCGCCCCTCATGCCCAACAGTGTTGACTGATGTGCAAGAGCAGATGGGGGTGGGCTGAGGCCACGGAGGACCAATGGAGGAGGTACAACATGCATGCGCAGCATTGGGCTGTGCGCATGTGTCCTTAATGTTGTTTAACATGTAATATATTGGTCTAAACTGGTCTAAACCAGTTTGGTCTCACTTTCTTGAGGTGAGAGGGACCGATGCACCAGTCTTGCATCAGTCTGGTTCGGTTTTTTCGGAATCATATGAAACGAAAAATCGGTCTCGGTCTCAGTCTCAATATTTTGAGGGTCAAAAACCAGACTGAACCGGACCTTTAAACACTACTCATATAACATGACCCATCCCTCTACAAATGACACTGTCAACCCACCTGCATCTGCACCTGCACCTGCACCTCCAAGCCAAATTCTTCTTGACCCATGGCTCGAGAATGTCAAGGTCACAGCAAAGGTGACAAGTGCAAGCCACACTGAGAAGTCCATAACCATGTGGGGCACAGTCCTGGGTGGCATCCAAAGGATTGTTTACCCTTCAAACAAAGTGCTGCAGGATATAATGATGGCACAAGTGGTACTCAAAGCTCCCAGTCCGGACATGGACCTACTAGCCTTGCCATTTGCAGAGTTGTGACCCAGGAAGAGGGCTCCAGGAACATGGTCACTTCAACAATGTTGAAACTGCGGCCTGAGGATCTTGCGCTGGTTGTGGAGATGGGAGAGCAAAAAGAATTGAATCAAGATATACTGAAGGATGAGTGTGCGACTGTAAGAAAACATTGCTGAGGTAGGTATTGACATTGTCTTCAAACATTTTTACAAGCTGATGGACTTAGTAATTTGCTTTTACTGTAGTATTACGACCATAGATTCACACCATGTTACGTGTTATGCAATAGGTTCACCAGGACAGGGTTCACAAGCATGTGTCATGTGTTACGGTCAGAAATTCATTCATTTTTAACAGTAATCTTCTCAATTTGTGCTCCCGAAGGCTTTAAAAATTCCACCCTGTCACCATTCAAACAAAATATGGCATTCAGAGTCAGGGAAACACCGAATCCCAATCACTAGAGCCTCTGGCATTTGGTAGTCAGAAAAAATAAATAATATGTTACTTTTGGAACATATTCATGGAGGTATGTTATGTGTTACGAGGGTCATATAGGTTCAGTTCACGACCCCGTGTTACACGTTATGTGAACCTATGGTCGTAATACTACAGTAGATCTATTTGTTATGATCACTCTTATCTCATCCTATTATCTAATCTCATCTTTATCTTATCTCTTTATCTTATCTCATCTTATCCTATCTATTGATCTTATCCTATCTTATCTGAAACCCTTATCTTATCCTACCTCATGTTAGACACATGTTATTCTAGAACAGTCTTATTTTACTGTGCATTACTGTGCACCTCATTTATGCCTCATGGTATTTACATATATAAGTAGCCTACTTTCCTTTGTATTCTGTAGCTTGTTCTCTTGAGATCCCATGTGGGTCAATAGTCAGCATCGCTCCTTTGTCTTGATGGCATCGTATCACCTCTCCTTGCGCGTTTTATGTTCGGGCCTGTGGATGTAGTTGTCAGACTCACATGTCGCCTCAACACTATTTGTACACGACACTGACATGTAGGGGAGCAACCGCCAAACTGACCATGATTAGTGTTTTAAAGTCACATTAAATGACTGCAATTAACCTTGACTTAACCTGACACTTATTAACTAGTTAACAGAAAATCATGAAAATATGTTAACTGTAGTGAAAGTCAAGTTGAGTTAAGAGTTTTAACTGGTTAATACAGCCAAAATAACCATTAACAATGTTAAGTTATATTAAAGTTAAGAACTGTTGACTTATACTCTTAACTCAGTTAAGTTAAGTTAATGGATTTCAAGGTCATTAATTTGACTTAATGTGACTTTGAAACACTAACCATGATACTCTGTCTGGAAATGGGGTTGGCAACCAGGTAGTGATGTGTGATGGTTGCACAGGAGTGATGATGCCTTTGAATTCTGCTATTTTGCTGGTCCCCTTTGTAATTATCAGATGAATGTTTTCAATGGATTTAGTGTCTCCCTCATCTGCCTGCGGGAATTCCCATCTTTGACCACTGGAAGCTGGCTCAAGCTGGCTCCCGAGCTGGAGCTGGCAGCTTCAATCAGCTCGGCTCTGATGAAAATTCCCCTTCCACAGCTCGGCTTGGCTCGGCTCCCCAATGGCTCGACTACGGCTCAAGCCAGCTCCAAGCCTGAGCCATGGCAACACCAGTTTGCAGCATACTTCAACACACTCTCAAAGGAGAAATTGCAGGTCAGTGCACATTATAATATGATATCATGTAGATTTCTCAAACTATTCTTAGGAATGGAAGGACAAGTCGGAGAACTCTTGACCATCTTTCTGGCAAAAGTGTGGTTCCTGGGCAGTTACTTTTCTATTGACTACCATTGATTACCATCAAATTCATATGTTATGTAATTGGCATGTAAATCAGCCTAATTTGGCCTAATTCAATTCTCTAGTCACCTGAATTGAATCAAATTCAGGTGATAATGTAAATACAGCAATCACATCAGAGTGATTTCAGTCAAATTATCTTGGTGTCACACTGCCATCAAATCACTACAATTGTTATGGTTGACAAACCCATGCGATGCTTAGGCAGAGAGGCTTAAGTAGCAAAAGCGGATACCAAGGTGATTGCTAGATCTGGGGAATACATGCAATGTATCTATCCTATATATACTAGAAGGTCGAGTCATCTAGATGACTCTAGAGCGGTTCCGGTCTGACTCCAGAAGCGGACCCGGAGTAGGTGTCTATGGTAACTGCTGCGGCGTGAGTCAGAGTATCTAAGTATAGTCCAATAAGTAACACGATGTCAAGGATGTGTGAGAGTAACCATCTAGATATGGTAACGATGACCATACTGTAGTGAGTAAGCGGAGGCCGGGGCCCGAATGATGTAAAAGTGAATAGTAAGCATGAAACCAATAGATAAGATGAAACTGGCCATTAATCAGATAAGGCCTCTATATCTTGTATCTGGTCTGACCGATCAATGCCATGGATAGTGAATCCATAACAACAATCAGATTTGCCTCGCCTAGCTCCAAGTTGTTTTTCACTGGGAAATTTCAGGCCCAAGCTGAGCCCGGACATCACTAGTTTCCATGCAATCTCATTGGGGTGTGCCCCTGGCTGTGGGGCGCGACCACTTATCAGCTAGCTTCGTGGCTCCCCATGAACATGCTGCTAGTGGTTAGATTGTTGCTAACAATGTAATTATAATGCCGGCCAGAAGGGATACAACAAAAGGACACATCTAGCATTATAATGGATGTGGTATTATAATGTTTGAATGGCCTCCTCTTAGGGAGGGGACATTATAACACGGCCCCCAGTAATTACTGGAAACGATATAATTTGGCTACATGGATTATTGAACGACGAACACTAGTAAGACATCTACGCGACTCCTTTCTTTTCTATTAACCGTCATTCAGGCAGATCCAACTGGCCACTTCTCCTATGCCACGGTCTCCTGTTGCGTCGGAAGGGGTAAGGAATTCATTATAGAGGGAGGTTGACCCTTTCCCCGAATGCTCTACTTGATTCATGAAGATGACTCTCGGGTTTCACTCGAAAGATGTCAACCGAGTGACTTCCGGAACATTCATCGCTCAACCTCATCACCCTCCCCCATCAACCAACCGCTCCACCCTCTCCCACAGCCCTCCCTTCCCACCACTCCTCACCTCCCGGTCCCACTCCTGCACACTCTGCTCCCACTCCACCACCACCACCCGCCCATCCCCCATCTCCTTCACTCTCTGCCGTATCATTCCCACCATCTTCGCGCCTCTCCCCACCACGTCCGAATCACTTCCGGGCGGGACGACGATCGCAAAGTACCTCAAACGCCCCGCGACCTTGAGCAGCGCGTGGCAGCTCCCCCAGTTCTGCGCACACACCGCAAAGTGCGTGAGGGCCTGGAAGAGGCCGAGCGCGGCGGTGTTGGACGGCTCGGGGGTGTGGTCCTGGTCGCTCGCATGCGCGTATGTGCTCGTCATGGTGGTGGTGGTGGTGGTGGTGGTGGTGGTGGTGGTGGTGCTGTGATCGCAGCAGAGCTCGATGGCGGCGGCGGCGCGCGTGGCTTGTCGCAGGTGGAACCATGTGTATGGGCCGCCTAGGACGGCGAGATGAGTCAGCCCGCCGATGATGGCGGGCGGGATGGTGAGCTCGGACTGGTGCTGCGAGACGAGGGAGAGGGATGTGAGGCGCGGGGACTTGAGGAAGGGGAGGAAGATGGTTGGGTTGCGGTGGGTGCCCCAGACGGCGAGGGCGGTGGTGCTGTGGGAGCATGTGAGGAGGAGTGCCTTGGCTTGTGCGATTGTGATGGCGTCTGAGGCGATGGCGAGGTGTTCGGTGAGGGCGGTGGGGAAGGAGGGGGGTTTGGTGGTCAGGGTCTGGAGGAGGAGGGAGGCGGCGGTGGAGGAGCGCAGGATGATCGTTTCGTAGAGGATTGGGTCAATCCTGGCGGGAGTTACAGTAGATTTGAAAGGGGTGGGGGTGAAATTTCTCACCAGGTGCGTACATGCTTGGCGACGAGGACAAGGCACAGGGCGGTTTCGAGATTTTCACGCGCGGCGATTTGGAAGATGAGATGCTGGAGCTCTTCAGGGAAGTCGTCCGGAACGATACACATCTTCGTCGAATGTCGATAACGTGGGCGCACGTGCCCTCATGAGACCGATCGATCCGGGGACAGTACATATGGACAGCCTTCAGACTACGCCGTCACTGCGGTCCACGAACCTGGATTACGTGACGGCTGCCAAGACATATGCACCTCGTGACACTAACATGCGCGCGATGAAGGATGACGGCGGTGCTGAGGACCATACGGTACGTTTCCTCGAAAAAAAGACGATTACTCGCATTGGTGAACAAGAAGGACGTATGTATGTATGTACATACTTGAACAAAAAGAAGGCTCAAAAAAGTTAAATTTGATCGGATCTTCGGGGTTGAGCCGAGTATTGACAGGTATTGACTGCGCATTGACGACGGACAGGACAACGCACCCGGCTGTGCGAGCCACCCACTCTCCCTCTCGAGTTCCCCCTCCTCCCCGTTCCTCCACCCCCAGTGGTAGATTGACTCTATCCTATCCCCTCTTCATTTCCCTTTTATATCCCCCAAATTTACCCCACACGTCGGCCTCATCAACTCAGTGCCACCATGCTGCTCCCGTTCTCCCTCTCCCTGCTGATCCTTCTCCACGCTCAGTCATGTACTGCCGACTCACTCCACATACCCTTGTCCCGGCGGGCGCCATCGCCTGAACGCAACATGGACGATTTCCTCGCTGCTGCAGAGAACATCCGCTTCAAGTATGGATTCAAGAAGCCGGATAGCAGACGTGCGGTGGGCGATTTCCCGCTCACGAACCAGGTGGGGGGGATTCATCCTTTCTGCCAATCAGTGCTCATCGTGTCAAATCACACAGGGCCAAGATGCATCGTACTATGGTACATTGAGTATAGGCACACCGTGCGTATGTTTCCATCATGCCCTGCTCCACTAATTGACGTCCTGTCTATCTATATAGAGCGCAGCAGTTCAACGTCATCCTCGACACCGGCTCCTCGGACCTCTGGGTTGCATCCTCGGAGTGCACGACATGCACACGCAACACCCCCGTCTTCAACACCGGCGCATCAACCACTCTCCAGCTCTCGGCGCAAGGCACGTCGATAACCTACGGATCGGGCCAGGTCGCCGGCCAGCTCGCACAGGACAAAGTGACCATGGGCGGGTTCACCATCCAGAAACAGACCTTCTGTACGTGTCCTCTCACCACTTTTTTTTAGAAAACTAAACCCATGATCGGTCCGCAGTGTCCGCCACCGACGTGTCATCCGGCCTCATCTCAGGGCGCGTCGGTGGCCTCATGGGCCTCGGATTCTCAACCATCTCCTCGACCCAGTCCACCCCCTTCTGGCAAGGTCTTGCCTCCTCCGGCGAGCTCGACGCCCCCGAGATGGGATTCTGGGTCACCCGCTCCTCCTCTTCCCCCAACGTCGATGTCGCGGGTGGCGTCTTCACCCTCGGTGGCACCAACTCATCGCTCTACACCGGCAGCGTCGAGTTCATAAACATCCCCGTCAGCACGCCGACGTACTGGCTGTTGGGCTTGAGTGGTGGGTTTTCCTTCCTTTGTTTTTTTCCACTGTCGCTCGGGATGAGTCCTGAATTTGAATCTGGAAACAGCCGTGACGGTCCAAGGCACGAACGTCGCCGTAGCTACCGGGTCGTCGGCCCTATCTGCCATCGACACGGGGACGACCCTCATCGGCGGGCCCTCCTCCGACGTTGCTGCCATCTACAACGCCATCCCAGGGTCCCAAACCGTCCCTGGGCAAGGCGGGTTCTACGCCTTCCGTACGTCCTTTTCCCCCGTCGTTTCCCATCAACCAAAAAACCCCCCACTCACTCACTCATACAACCAGCGTGTACGACCAACGTCTCGATCACGCTCTCGTTCGGTGGCAAAGCCTGGCCCATCAACCCGGTCGATATGAACCTCGGCCGCGTCTCGTCCGGCTCGACGTTCTGCGTCGGCGGCATCTTCGACCTCACTGCGGGGAGCAACATCCCTGTTGGGTCTGGCAACCCTAGCTGGGTCGTGGGTGACACGTTTTTGAAGAATGTGTATTCGGTCTATCGGTCCAGTCCGCCGAGTGTTGGGTTTGCGCAGTTGTCTGCGTTGGCGGGGGGGAGTGGTGCGTTTTTTTCTTTTTTCTTTTTTCTCTTGGGGTTGTTTGGGGTGCTTACTTGGACTTTTCCTCTCTTTTTTTTTTTTCCATCGTCCTCGTCTTTCTTTTTTTTCGGTCGGGTCTCGATAACTGCTCCTCCGACTGGGACGACGCCGCCTTCGCTTGTGACTTCGACTGTGCTTGTGTATCCGTCAGGTGCTGCTGGAACCTCTACGTCGGGGTCTGGGTCGACTGGAAGTGGTGGGTCTGGTGGGTCAAATGGTAGGCCTCTTCGTTTTTTTTTTCTCAAGCGAGCTCGTCCTGATCTCAATCAAAATTTTCTAAGGTGCATCCTCAAATACACCAGCGCTTGTCGCTACCCTCCTCCTCACCTCCCTTGGAAGCCTCGCCGTGCGGCTTCTGCTCTAGGCTAGACTCTAGCCTCGAGCCTCGAGCCCATCCACACACCACAATTGTCGGAAACCTTGCGATGACCCCCGCCCCCCCCCCAATCTGTTTTATGCCCTAGCCTACTCTAACGTACCCTTACCGTCTGCTCTCACTCCTGTTCATGCCTGCCCCCCCTCACCCCACCCCCAACAAATTACTCATGGTATCGGAATGGAAGAAAAAAAAAAAGAGACTGACCTTTTGATGAAATATACACTCGGACTTTTTTTTTCTTTCTTTTTTTCCTTACAAGTATTTAAATTAAATGTTGATTGCACGCTTTTTTTCCCTTTTCTTTTTTTTCTCAAGAGACGGTTTTTTTTTTTTTTTTTTTTTTTACTTACATGGCTTCTGGGTAACGTGTTTTTTTTTTCTCTCCTTTTTTTTTTTTTTACTATTAATTTGGATGGTAATATAACTGGATTTCTCTCTTTTTTTTTTTTCCGTTTCAGACATCAGTGGCAAACCTTCAATACTAACATCAGCCCACACATCGGTCAGGGCCACCTTTCGGTCACCTCCAATATCTCCCTCAAACTAGGGTAAAGTAAGCTCAAACTTTTTCTATGGCCTAAAGTACATTCCTTTAGTCCATTCTGCATGTAATTTGTGTCTAGAACAGAGCCTCCAACGAGGTCGAATTGAGGCCACTTGTCACGCTGGCCGACAGATGCCGCATCGGAGCTTGAAACAGATCCTGAGTGTGTTGCGTCGATTAACCCATGTTGCTATTGCACAGTTCCGACAGCCTTATAATTTCCATCAGCCAAATTGACCCCCTCGTAATTCAGCAAGCTGCCTTGCATTCTATCAACTATATAATCCATATCTATATATTCTCCGTTATATCACCATTCTAATCTAGTAATGTACAGACATAGCCGCGAATCGAATACTTGGTTGTCGTTGCGCCAAAGCTTGCGTCGTTTGGGCACTGCGGAATTCGAATTTTGACCTTTTCGGGAGTGTGACATACTGTGACTGACCGAAAGGTGGCCTGACCGATGTGTGGGCTGATGTTAGTATTCAATGTTTCAACAGCTCTCCCTCCCCCTCGAGTTTATCTCTGGTACATGCATGTTGTTGGCACCATTGAAATGCCTTCGTATAAATCACCCTTCTCGTTTCAAAAAAAAAAAAAAAAAAAATTTTAAAAGCGTGACATGTGATCGTCATCTTTCCATCTTTGTCGTCGGCAGCGACCTTCTCCCCTCGTCGGCTCCTGGGCCACGTACTTGTACAGGAATCGCCGAGTGTATGATCGGCAGGTCAACTTTGAAATCCTGCCGCGTTGATGTTTGTTGTTTCCACCTCCATACTAAGTATTCTGTCCGTTCTTGCGCCCTCCCCCCCCCCTCCCGCGCCTGATCAGAGTGGCTGTAGGTGTGATAATCCACCAGCTGCGGTGGTGCACACACATCCACCTGTCAGCTGCATCGTGTTACTCGCACATGTTTTACAGCTATTTTTAATACTCAAGCTCTATTTTTGCAGGCCGTGGCCTTGCTTGTGTTCGAAACCAGGTACATATCGCGCCTCCAATCTCCACATAAAAAGTGTTGATATCAAACTTCACCATTGTGTTTCCCGTCCAGTTCTTGTTGAAACCACCGCCAACACCACCACCAGGGAGAAGGGGTGTGTGTGTGCTGGGTGAGCCCTCAGTCGATGATTTTTGATAAAGTTGATCGGTAATCCTGTGCCTTGAGGTTGTTGACCTTGTGACTTTCCCGTGAAGAAACGCTTCCGACCCCCCCTGCGGTAATACTACCACTCACTATCGCCGTTTTCAAGTTTGGATCCACGAGGCTCCGACCTCGATGCTCGAGTGCTCCACGGCTCATAAATTTATCACGGTCCGTTGGGCATCTCTTCCATCCATAGGGTCATGCTCCTCCCATTATACCCTTCGCTAATCTTCCTGCTCTACGCAGGTTCAGCAGTCGCTGCGTCCCTCCACATACCATTGTCTCGCAGAGCACCATTGGTAGAACGTACAGTGGAAGACTACGTGGCAATTGCAGACAACGTTCGGTACAAGTATGGCTTCAAGAAAGCGCACACTGGCAGACGGGCTGTGGGTGGTGTCGGGCTCACAAGTGAAGTAAGATCTTTACATACCATGGCCGTCGAGGTCACCTTTGAATCCTCGTTCGGTCTCCCCCGTGCAGGGTAAAGATGCGTCGTATTATGCCACAGTGAACATCGGTACACCGTGGGTTATTTCTCATCCCGTTCCTCATCGTAGTAATACTCGCTTAATGTCCTTCTCTTTTTTTTTTTTTTCAAGACCACAAGAGTACGAAATGGTCCTCGATACCGGCTCCTCCGATCTCTGGATCACATCCTCTGGTGTCTCGAAATCGAGTACTTTCAAGCCGTCGGGGTGGAATGCATCCATCAATTATGGATCGGGCGTGGTCAGTGGTGGGGTTGGGACAGATTCGGTGTCCATGGGGGGGTTCACGGTTCAGAATCAAACATTTAGTACGTCCCTGTTCCTCCCTCGCGGTTTCCCCCATTAAAGACTCTCAAAATCCTCGCCCCAGTGGGAGCTATCGAGTCCCCACACCCCACCTCTATCGGGGACGCGGACGGTGTCATGGGCCTTGCCTTCTCCAGCGTCTCTTCCCTCAAATCCGTGCCATTCTGGCAAACGCTCGCCACCTCCGGCCAACTCGACTCGCCAGAAATGGGGGTCTGGATCGCCCGTCCCTCCACGTGGTCGTCCGATGAAGAATCCCCAGGAGGTGTCTTCACTCTCGGAGGCACGAATTCGTCGTTATACACGGGTAACGTTGAGTTTTCAGATCTCACGGGTGAGCCAACGTATTGGTTGGTGAATACGACTGGTCGGTTTTTCTCCTTTTTCTTTTTCTTTTTTTTTTCTTTCCATCTATTCTTCCTCTTCCCTCTCTTTTTTATTTTTATTTTACCCCCGAATACGAAACTGATGTGCTCAAGGGTTTTTTTTTTTCTTTTTTTCTTGAATAGCTGTGACCGTTCAAGGCAAAGACATCATCATGTCCTCCGGATCAGGCTCGTCCGCGGTCGACACCGCCACGAGCCTCATTGGCGGGCCGTCTTCCGACGTCAAAGCCATTTATGCCGCCATTCCAGGCTCAGTCTACGGCGGACTCGGATTTTACGCTTTTCGTACGTCGTTTTTATTGCCTCTTTCTTTTTCCAGGTAATGATATCTTTCTCAACTATTTAGCCTGCAAAACGAAGGTCTCGATCACCCTCTCGTTCGGCGGCACAGCTTGGCCCATCAATCCTGTTGATATGAGTACCGGTCCAGTCGCCAAAGGCTCCTCTCTCTGCGGCGGTGCGATCTTCGACCTCGGCGCTGGGGCCGACACATCCGCCCCCGCGGGTAATATCGGCTGGGTCATTGGTGCTGCGTTTCTTCAGAATGTCTATTGCGTGTATAGGTTGAATCCACCGGGTATGGGGTTTGCACAGTTGTCCGGCAGTGCTTTGGCGGGGACCAATGGTGCGTTTATGCCCTGGTTCGGTGGTGGTGGGGTTGATTCACTGATCATTCTTGTGTTTCGTTACAGCTAAGAGCGGTGCTGGATACATCGGTGCGTTGGTGCTTTTCGAATTTCTCAGCTGCGCTCTTGAATGATGACCGACAATCACAGATGCACCTTCATCACTCATCAGCGCTCTCCTTTTATCCCTGGCTGTAAGCTTCTTGCAGTCACGACTTTAATGTTGATTGACCGCACGACGAATATGCCTCCGACTATCCTACGTTATTCACAAGTTATTCATCATGTTGGAACGACGACCTGACGTTTGTGATGAGCTTGACAAAATGGACTTTGAAGCTGCGGTGCGGTGTTTTGGTTGCGTAGCACTGGTACCAATGTTTTCCTCCCGTCCTGTATCGGAAGTTATGACTGAATTGCAGAATATGTTTTGTTTGCTTGACGATAACTTGTGCGAAAGGTATTTTTTCGAGTTACAACGATTCGATACCATCGCCACTGGCCGCGATGGCCGACCTTGATCGATATCATCTTATCAAGTTAGATCTTATCTCTCAGATCTCACTCAACGGATCCTTTTCTTTCATCGTCAGTACAATCACCATCGCAGCACAATGCCCCGCACTGCAGAAACGGCGAGCTTTAAGGTGAGGTGATGATTCACTGGCAGCTCTATCGAATCAACACCTGAACTCCATTCGATATACTGATGCATAGTTCAACCACACGATGCTTCGTGTAAAGGATCCCAAGGTGTCTTTGGCTTTTTATCAAGATGTGAGCGTTCTCTTCTGACCGACTCTCGGTCTTCGACGTGAATAGCGTTGACCATTTCCAAGGTTCTTGGAATGGACCTTCTCTCAGGTATACACGATCCACTGCCATCCCCGTAAATCGTCGATGACAGGCCGCGGATAACGCCTCCCAGAGATGACATTCGCCGATTTCACAGTCTACTTCCTCGCTTTTAACCATGAAGGACGAGATATGAGTACAGAGGAGAAGAAGGCGTCTTGTTTCATGAGGGAAGGTAAGAGAAATATCAGGTCCGATCTGCACTCCTTGTGATTCATCATGCGTCCATAGGTATCCTCGAACTGACACACAACCACGGCACCGAATCCGACCCCAACTTCACCGGCTATGCCAGTGGAAACGCCGAGCCAGGCAGAGGATTTGGACACATCGCGATCACGGTGGACGATGTCGAGAAGGCTTGCGAGAGGTTTGAGAAGCTGGGGGTGGCGTTCAAGAAGCGGCCTAGCGAAGGGAAGATGCGGCATATCGCGTTCATTCTGGATCCTGATGGGTGAGTCTTTTCTTTTTTCTGTTTTCATTTCAATATCGGTTGATGTGTTTGATAGGTATTGGATTGAGATCGTCCCCGACGTGGTGAGGTTTTGAATTCGAGAGGAGAGAGGGTGAACTAGTCCCGGTGGTTTCCCTTGGAATGTTGTAACCAGTGTCTGAGATGAACAAACTTCCGCCCTTGAATCAACGTCTTGGCACGCTAGGGTTCTTTCGGGAATCGATATCCATCTACACAGGCGGGGCTCTATCAGCAACACCTGCAGCCACCGGTGCAAGTCAACGGAATTTGCACGGGCAAAGGACGAAAGCCTTAACTAGGAGCTCAGAGGGGAGGCATTCATAAATTTATGAGGCGCGATGGTGGCCGTCCGCGGCGTTTGAGACATGGATCCCTGTGATAAGTATTTCTTCTTGCTTGACATTCAAGATTACTTAGGATGTAGAGGATTGATGGTTTGCACTGCCTCGCTCAGCGGCAGCGCTTCGTAGATCGGCGTTCGAGTCAGAACTGTTGACATCAAACTTGAACAAACTTTAAATAAAAGCTCTTTGCGGTGACTCACCATGGATATACATTCTCAGGTTGCTCACTCGATAAGATGACCACGGCTCTCAAAGTCCCATATCGTCAAATTCGTGCGCTCTACGATGACGAAACGATCACCGTATATCAAGCATACTCTGCCGAAATCGCCATTCCCGCTGTACGGGAACAAAAACTTTCGGCGTCATCCGCCTTCAAAATCACCAGAATGACCTGGATCAAACCAAGTTGGTGCTGGATGATGTGTGTACAGGTCCCCAACCCTTGTACAATGCGAATACCCATACAGTTGCTTCCCTCCAGGTATCGCTCTGGATACTCTTACAAAGACCCCAATCAAGCCCATATCCTCGCCATCAAGATGAAGCACTCGCATTTCTTGCACCTTCTCTCGTGTGCTGGTCTATCCACAGCTCACGGAGGAGGAGCCCTCTCCGCTGATGACAAGTCGAGACCCGTCCGGGTGCAGTGGGACCCAGAACGCTCGCCGTCTCTCGGAATCCTACCGTACAGAAGTATTCAGATCGGAATATCGAGAGAGTTGTGTGAGAGGTGGGTGAATGAGTGGATTGTGAGCATCGAGGACGTGACGGAGCGAGCGAAGGGGTTGAAGGGGGCGCTCGAGGGGAGTCTGAAGGTTGGGGCAGCTGAGCTTGTGGAGAGAGGGCTGGTGCCGGACGAAGTGGCATATGACGTCCCGGGAGAGATAAAGAATATGTTAAGAATGGAGGAGAATTAGAGCGCAGTGGTCTTGATTATGCTGTACATCGAGGCACGGGACATAATTACTTATTGTACGAGAGTAGAGCCCAAAGGTTTTCGATCTATGAGACGTCAGAGAAATACAGAAATAGGGAATGCACCTTTCAACTTTATGCTTGGTTATCGTCGTATCACCCGTCTGATGGCCAGACGCCAGGTGTCAAGACCTTCAATGACCCCTCCGGAAGCGTCTCAAAGGACTGAACATCGGATGCTCTCAGAGCCGCTTCGTCATACCCATCCTCAAGTACGAGAACCAGGTCGAGGTGACCATCGGGCTCCAATCCATTCGAAACGTAGCTGTAAGCCGTTTCAGATTGGTTGTATCCATTTGAAATCGTAGGACGCCTCTGACTCGTCATCCCTCCTCTTAAATACGGCACGTATCTTCTGGCGATCAAGTCTATATCCCTTGATATACAAAATTCGTTCATTCATCTCGAAGATGGTCAAGTTGAACAGGACCAACGACGTTTCTGTCACGTGATCACACGACCTCATACACGGGATTCACCTACAATCCTTCTGTTCCTGCGAGCCAGCAATTCCCGCCACCACTGCGACGCGCTAGTCCTTGACTTCAACGGAATTCCGGCATAAATGAAGATGTTATTCAAGCTTGGTTCGTGGTTCCGACTCTGTCGCTTTCCTTTTCCTTACTAGTGAGAGGTGCGATTTGTGCAACACGGCCTCAAGAGCATCCAGATGATTGAAAACAGGAGTGGTGTCTCCGAGGGAGTTTTACGACAACATCGGTCCGTTCCCTCCGCTTCCGCTCCAAACTTTGTCACTGACATTTCGAGAAAACTAGCGTCCAAACTCGCCTCCTTCTCCGACCTCTCCACTGTCCGCACATTCGTATTCCGCGGCGAGGCCCTCTCCTCCCTTTGTGCCCTTGCCGAGTCCGTTTCCGTCGTCACGGCCACCGAACCGCCGATGGGCTCGTCATTGGACATGGATCCGAGCGGGAGGGTGTCAAAGCGAGCCAAAGTTGCAAGGCAGGTGCGCATCACATCTCACCTCCACCCTCCTTGTTCATCGTCGCATCAACTGGCAGCGTGGTACCACCGTGACGGTCGCAAACCTCTTCGCCCCACTCCCCGTTGAGGTCGAGCACAACGCGACGCGAATTTGGCAAGGCACCGTGACTGCCACTTCTCACCGGTTATGCTCTCGTGTCGTGCTGTACTGTCGGGGGGTCTGCTCCACGCCGTTTTTCCGACTCTTCCACATGACATTGATCGTGGTACAAGCCAGAAAACTTCGCACATCACGAGCGGGGCCACTTCTTCCCGCACACGCTTTGGGGGCCCCCAAGGTACTAGACAAGCTTGTCAATTTGAATGCCACATTTCTAAGTTGACAGGGAGAAGACGGCCGTGAGGCGGGTGCAAGCCCAACCGTGAGTCTTCCTTCATTTCACTTCTGCTTTGTTAGTTCCAAACTTTCAACACGGCTTTTTATTTTATTTCTCATTTCTGTCCTTTCCTGTTCTTTTCTATTTCCTCTCTTCTCTATCCAAATGAACCCTTGGCGATTGGGTCACCTTGTCATGTCCTTTTCCCTCTCTTTCTTTGCCCAGTCTTGCTCACGAGGTCACAGGGATCTAATCACAAGTGACGATGATGGCGTCACCATCATCGTGAAAGGCCTGGTATCCTAGTTTGCCGTCGGCGCAGGGAGGACGGGAACCGACCGTCAGGTTTTGTACGTCAATGGACGACCATGTCATTTGCGATGCGGGCGTGCGGCAATATCGTGATGGTTGGGATGCCGTTGAAGGAGCACCAGATGACGTTGGTGGGTTATAGATTATATTTTATTTCTTCACTTGCTACAAGTGCTCTGTAGGTGGTCCGACACATGAGAATGATGAACCGGCCGTGGAACTGTCCTCACGGTCGACCGACGATGCGGATCTTGGGAATGTGGGGGGTGCGGGAGAGGGTTGTCGATTGGACTGCGAAGTTTGGGGATGTGTGAATTAGACGCTTTCAGCCTGAACTTTTGACAAAACCCTTTATCAACGAGATAGATGGACAATTGAAGACAAAGTCTACTCCATATCTCGCCACACCTCGCCAATTCATTGAGGACGCCGTTCAGCCCACCAGATCGGAATCGTGTCCGCAATCAAGTCTCCCCAACACTCTTTACAGGCCCAATGTTCTCGTTTCCACGAAATATATGCCCCTTGTCGCAGCTCAAAAATCTCTTCCATAAGCCTCCTTGAAGGCGTTTTCTTGATTTTCTCGGATAAGAGTTTCTCCTCCGGGTAATCAATTTTAAGGGTGTACCATATGAGAGACAGTTCTTCTTCAAGGTCGGAAAGAATGTCGGTCAACCCAGGCTAAGAAGCCAAAGGAACACCTTAGCCATCATGAGCGCCAAAAACCACAACCCAGCTACTCACAGGATTCATTTCTCAAGTAAATTAGCGCGAAAATACTGCGACGTTGGCAACGGATACCTGTGAAGGGCGAAATTCGAGACACGTAAGTAGAGTTCACCCAAAGGAGCACGGGAATGCGTACAGGGATCATCAGCCCCTTCCACAGAGTCCAAAATTCTTGTCTCGTTGTGCAGATCAAATTCTCCCCCTGTCCTGGTCTGGAATATTGTGTCCAAACCACAGGTAAGAAAACGCGTATATGGTCCATCGTCCCAAAGATAACTGCAGAGTTCTTCGTAACCAATATCGCCGTTGGCATCTTCTTCCCTGTCCCGATACTGGCTCATAATGAATGCCGGGCCAGCAAACGAATAGAGACTCCCCCAGTTATCTAAGCATCGATCTGTTTCAAACAATCGCCAGTAGGCAAAAACATACTCACATGTATCGCGCGTTCCCCCGAAAGAGTGTCTCGCCATAACGAAGGATGCTATCCAGTTGACAAACCGATGAACATGGTCGATTTCGAAAAGGTCATCAGTCGGAAATTTTGTCAGAAACTTTGTTTGTCGGGCTTGGTATATCTTGTAAAAAGAGTACGGATAACCTTTGTCTTGCATGTCGCTTTCAGGGATGCTGCCCATGCCATATAACCAGCAAACCAACATGATACGATACAGGGCTCGTTGAAAGCGAAAAGACTCCGCTTGGGTAAGTCGGCTTACTTTTGATTTGCGGTCTTTTTCACTGTCCAGCTTACTTTAGTATGCATCCGGGTTTGTGATTCTCAAAGCAATCATCGAACGTACCGGAAGCTAAACATGTCCTCCCATTCTCTAACCAGCCTTGCATTCCTTCGCAATATCTCGAGCCCTTGGTCTAAAATGTCATGCATCCCAGTGATGATCCCCTCAGCCGGAAGTTCATCGATGTCACACTGCCGCAGCCCGGAAACCTCGCAGTGTGCAAGACGGAGCGCAAATGGAAGAACATCCACTGGAATATCACTGCCAGAATCTAAATTACTGAGGTGATGTCCATGGGAAACCGCTCTGTCCGTGGCAAGCCCAGACCGTCATTGACATTGACCCTCAGAGTGCAAAACTCCTTACGAAGATGTGAATTGGTGCTCCTCTTCCAACTCCTTAACTCTTGCGAGGGCGCTATCCCGTTGCGCCTTGAGCATTTCCAGCTCCTCGAGACATTGCCGGTACGGTGGTAGGTCCTTATCGGCGGTATCAATGGCAGCCTGGGCGTCGTAAATGTCACGAAAACCAAGGGACGATGCCAATCGCTGAGATCGCTTGAGAGCATCAGATAGCTGTTGGCCAAGGTCTGTATGTGATAGCTGGAAGCGTTCCAGCCTGGCTCTGACTCGAACAATGTCATCTGCGTTATTCTGAGACATCTTGCAAGTGCAGCGGGTGAACAGATGTGAACCAGGAGGTGGATAGCGTCGAGTATCAACTTCTGCGCACGTGGTGAAATTACTCAACTTCCTTATCAGGGCAGACAAATACGCGCCTAATCACCGTGACACCGAGCAGGGACTTGGTCAACGCTACCTACATTGCACTCCAGGTAATAACCCTCTCCCGCCTCCCCACATTCCCAAGATCAACTAAATGCCGCATCGTCGGTCGACCATGAGGACAGTTCCACGGCTGGTCCATCGTTCCCATGTGTCGGACCACCTACAGAGCATTTGTAGCAAATGAAGAAATGAAAATAAAATCTGCAACCCACCAACGTCATCTGGTGCTTCTTCAACGGCATCCCAACCATCACACTCTTCCTGCAAGCCCGCATCGCAAACATCGCTCTTGCCTTCGAACACCGCACCATCTGCCCCGCCGGACGGTCCCGCATCAGCTGTATCAGCTCTTCTAGATCTAAATCAAGCAACAATCCATCACCGCGACGGCGCTGGCAACGAGACGCCGACGGACCTTTCATGTCAAACACGGTGCTCTTGCTCATCGGCTGCGCAGTCAGCTTCAGTCTACATCTCGGCTCTTCACCACCACCCCTCGCCGCTTCCTCGACCTCGAACCCGTTGTCCCGCAGAACATCCAGATGCTCCAACGCCACCAACTCATCCGACGCCGTCAACTCCATCATCTGCGGTCTGCCACCAAAAAATCACATCCAATTCAGCGCCAAACGTTAAAAAACCACGAACCTGAAAAGCCTCTGCGACCGGATCCGCGTCGTCTCCTGCAACGTCTCAAAATTGTACTTTTCATCCGCCGCATGCTGGTCCACTACAAACAGGTCATCCATCACAGCCCCCTTCCGCCTCCTGACAACGATAAACCCGAGATTAAACTGCCCCACCACCTCCATCTCCCCAAAATCCTCCTTGCTGATCACCCGCGCCAACGCGTCGGCCGCACGCGCCGTGTCTGACGTGTTGGCTATGCTGGCCTCAGACGGGACATGCACCCGCGCCGCCGGGGTTTCCTCGCCAGGGGAGGGTGGAGACAGCAACCGCCGCATTCGCTCCACGTCGACTCTCAACGACACGTCGGCGTCTTCGCCGTCATGCTTGATCACCTCCGGACGCGCGACGGCTTCTTCGACGTGCAGGAACGACGCCGGGTCCAGGTCCCGCGCGGCGTTGAATATGGGCGTGAGCTCTGGTTCCTCGACTTCGTCGTCGTCGAACGTCAGGTCCACGATGTTGGGTCCAGAATTTGTCTTGCGGTCTGTAACCTCCTCCTCTTCCTCGTCTCTTTCATTTTCATTATCATCGTCGTCCCTCGCTCCCTTATCGTCGTCGTCCTTTGCTCCCCCTCCTACCGCCAAGTCTATCTGCACCTCTGGTGTTCCGTCTTCATCATCCTCCCGCCGTGCTCTACCAACCGCCCTCTTCCCCGCCGAGTCCTTGCTCACATACTCCCCGATCTTTCTCTGCACGCTCCGTTTCACCCCCGTCACCGCCGTTGTCTGCATCTTTGAGGTGGTTGACGGCGACGCCAAGGGACGTTTATAAGAAGCAACAGCCTGAGCTACAGAATGGACCTTCGGTGGCGGCACAAACTCTGACCTGCGCTTCTTCCGCACAGGACCCTCTTCCTCCTCCTCCTCGTCCTCTTCGTCGACTTCTTCTTGCTTTCCCCCTTCGTGCCGGCTCGTCTGACTCCACCCTGCCCGTCGCGTATCAATCGTAACCACCCTCTCTTCCTCTTCCTCCTCCTCTCCTCCATCCACATCATCTCCTTCTTCCTCAGGTTCCGTCCCCAACAAAGTGACTGGCGGTAACGAGCATGGTGGCGCTGCCGCTGGGGGCCCATCATCGACATCCATCACAACTGAAGCCTTATCCCCTTCATCAAGGTTATCACCGTGGGGTTCCGGTATAAACAACGGTCTGCGGCGTTGGACCGACTTGTGCCGCTGCTGGGAAGCGTCCGACTCTTCCCCGTCTCGTAGTGAAGGACTTCCCTGTGGCTGACTCGGCACCGCCACGTCGTCATCGTCTACTTCGACGCTCTTATTCGTGATCCCAGAGCGGCGACTCGGGGTTGGAAGAGTCGTCTGCGTCAGCTGTGCCTGTGATCCCTGACCGAGGTCGTACGTCGACCTCGAAGGCGCAAACGTCTCTTCCAACGATGTCTATTTCTCTATCAGGTAAATACGCAAATCAAAGGAAAAAAAACAATGAAGAGTACCCCGTACTTTGAGTTTCGCGAGCAAGTTGCCCTCGCTATGCAGGAATATGGTGCGTTTATCAGGGCTGATGTTGATGTCGCACGAGGCTAGGGCGGCTGTGAGGGACGGTAGGGATTGCTGGTTCAGGGGAAGGCACGTACTAGTAGGGATGATGAAGTCGGCCAAGATGAATGGGGAGTGCGTGGCGTTGAACGAGCGGTAGACCTCATTGAAGGTTTTCTGGACCTGTTCGTTTCGGGGAGATCAAACAATGGGAGGAAGGAAAGAGTCAAGATGACGAAGAACGAACCTTGGGAAGATGGCATGGTCGCCCGTTGACGTAGAAAAACTGACGGTCAGTTCCTGTCCTCCCCGCGCCGATGACAAACTTGGATATCAGGCCTTTCACGGTTATGGTGACCCCATCATCGTCACTTGTGGTGGGATCCCTGTCATTTTAGGAACAAGGGTTCATTTTAAAAGAGATAGAGAGGAAAGGAAAGGACAATAAAGGACAGAACATATGGAATTTAGCTGTGTTCCAGAGTTTGAACAGCAAAGACAGCTTCAATCTGTCCCGACGTTGCCTTGATTGGTTGAATCTCCCGGTAACCCAATCGCCAAGGGACCATTCAGACATTGAGAGGGAGGAAATGGGAAATAACTAACAGGGGAACAAGACAAAAGGGGTATTCAAAACTTGAATTAATAAACATGGTTTCGAAAGACTCCCATCATCCCCGTGTGATTTAATATCGGGAGAGGAAGGGGGAAAGGGCAAGAAAGGTTGGACCCAAGTGTCAAGGGTTCATTCACACAAGTGGGAAAGAAGGGAAAATGACAGCAACGAGAAACGAGAGGGAGACTCACCGTTGAGCCTGAATTCGCTTGTAGGCCGTCTTCTCCCTCTCGACCTGAAATGTGACATCCAAGTCGACGACGCTGTCCAATGCTTTGGGACCCCAGAGCGCGGACACGGCTGTACGAGGAGACGTGGCACCGCTGGTCGAGATGTGAGGCGTCTTCTGCCTTGAATTGTCGTCAGTATAAAGCTGTATGGCCAGGCAGAACGGACCCCTTATCCATCTGGTTCGTGACCGTCAGACGAACACCGGTGCCAACGGTACAGCACGGTCCGAGGGCATAGGCGGTGAGGAGAGCGAGTGCCTTCCCAAATTCACGTTTTGCGTTGCGTTCGAGCTCTTTCCTGCGAACGGGGAGTGGGGCGAAGAGGTTCGTGATCGTCACGGTGGTGCCACGCTGCAAGTTGAAGTTACGATGAACGGGGGAAGGTGAAGATGTGATGTGATGCGCACCTGCCTTGCGACTTTGGCTCGCTTTGACACCCTCCCGCTCGGATCCATGTCCAATGACGAGCCCATCGGTGGTTCGGTGGCGGTGACGACGGAAACGGACTCGGCAAGGGCACAGAGGGAGGAGAGGGCCTCGCCGCGGAATCCGAATGTGCGGACAGTGGAGAGGTCGGAGAAAGAGGCGAGTTTGGAGGTGTAGTGCTTCAGTGCTGTCTCGAAATGTCAGTGACAAAGTTTGGAGCGGAATGCGGAGGGAACGGACCGATGTTGTCGTGAAATTCCTGAGAGACACCACTTCCGTTGTCAATCACCTGGATGCTCTTGAGGCCGTGTTGCACAAAGCGAACCTCTGTGACGTAGTGAGGAAAAGGAAAGCGAGAGAGTCGGAACCACGGACCGATGTTGGTGGCACCGGCATCTAAACTGTTCTCGACAAGCTCTTTGACTGCGGTCTGGAGGTCGATGACGACTTGGCCTGACGTGATGCGATGGACAGAACAGCGGTCGATGGGCTTGATCGCGTTGGCCGCCATCCAGACGTGTCTGTGTCCAAACCGTGATCTCACTCCAAATTCGTATAGGCTCACATAAGCATCCTCGGATTTTTTTCGATCAAGATTTGCATCGTCAAAGTTTTTGGTCCTCTCACAGTTGATGAGAAATGCCTGTTTCACATCTTGTCATATTTTTTCAATCTTCACCTCCAAAATCACCTCTACAAAATATTACTTTGCAACCCCTTTATAAATATCATTCGCAGAGGCTACTGTCCTGTGTAGCTAGAGACAACAAGGATATTCAAAAATTAATTCTCTAGCAGCAAAAAAGGTTCACAAGCGATCTCCAAACAGCTGTTGTATATCGTGACAATCTCATAGCTCTTATCAAGGACAACATGATAAAGATTCTTCAAGTCTGACCATAGTTATCTTAGTAGTCAAAAGAGATAGACAAACAAAAACCTACTCGGATGAGGATTCCGTGGAGTGGACTGCCGGAAGTCAAGAAAAATATATCCGACCATATGGCCAGCCTTGATCCAAGCATGATATGCACCACCGCCTTGAAACCGGCTATCGTGTTCATCGAGACAACTGCCATCTCGAGTAATTTCGATCCCCCACTTGATGGAAGGTACAAAGAAGTCGATCCGGCCTGGAACTTTGGCCCCCCGCGCTGAAGCAAATTCCGGCGAAATCCGGACATTACCTCCAGTCACATCGAAGCTAGCTCGATAAAACTCGTCCTGATAATGTACCTCTGGTGGGCGTTCACCCTACGTCACAGGCCCAACGCGACGAATCGGTACACGGATCTGCGAGGGCTTGAATTTTCTGATAACCGCGATGGAAAGTTCGAAAACAGAATCAAAGTTAGGCGGCTCGTCGGTGGGGGCGATCCCGAAAGCGATGCCACTAGCATGGAGGGGGGACGCAAATGAATAGCGGGAACGTTCCAGAGTGTGTTCTGCGTAGAGCCACCCACGACGATGGCATTCGTGAATGGTGTCGGCATCATACTGGCCACGTTCAATACAACCAGTCTTCAACAACAAGCGAAAGAGATTGGTAACCGTCGGCTCATAGTCCCAATCTACGCGGGAGGCCACGCGCGACAATGCCCCCCGCGCAGAGTCGGTTCAGAATGTCGTCGAGGGGAAATTCACGCCTGAAGTCGTCATCTGTAAAACTTCCCTCATGCCCCCGCAGCATGGACTTCTTCTTTTATTATGGAAGCTAGCAACCGCTGCGGCTGAAGGTCAACATCAAGGATGACTCTTAACAGGTCAGCCGTAGCGCCGACATGGCCAGCTCATGTATAGATAATGTAGAAAGACACTCTCATCCAATTTCTCGCAAACAGGATCACGACTTGGTCAAATTCGCCCCGGTTGAGGAGTAAGCCGCTCATCGTCGAGTCAGAATCAGGCCAGAGAGAGAAGCGGGCAGTCTGGCGGAGGATTGGGCGGGTTTTCTCGGATCAGTTCAGAGCTTCCAGAGGCATGGGTCCCGTAACTGCAAAGAAGGGGCCACTCGGTATGTGGTCTGTTCTCCGCGGACACGTTTGAGGAAGTCGTTCCAGAGGGGCTCATCCGCATAGGTATCCTGTGCATCGTCCAGAAGGAGAAACATTGTCTGATCTCGCGGATACAAGGGATCCACCTTGGAGAGGCGAGCATCGAGCGTCAGATTTTCGGTTTCTTTGGGCCAGGAACTGATGCGACCAATGAAAGCTTGAGGATATTCCTGGCGGATGGGGTTACCCACAAGAGGAACACTCGCGGTGGAACCCACCTTGAAACGAAGGAGAGGCGGTCGGCTGACAGCAACGAGCGCATCCCTACGCCTGCAGGACAGGCTCGCCATCCAAAGAACAATGTGAGAAGCGTCAACATCACGGAGGCTGGATTTCTCTCTCTCCAAGATTGCAACCTTCAAGTCCTCGACCAAGCTACCACGGAAAATGCGGATCCCATTTGCCGCGGCTTTGCCATACACCAGACACCAAAGGCATCACCAAAACCTGGAAAAGCTGACGAACCGTTCTATTTCTCACGACTTGTACCAATCTTGTATTGGGAGGATAATTGGTCGTGATCGGTTGTGATCTCACGTTGAGATTGTATTAGATTGTCAAGGTGTCGTCATCTTGGCTGGCGTTGTCAACCCTCGACAATCTCGCCTGGAGCTGATGCCTGGGTCTCATCCTTTCACAATTTTGTCTAGTATGGGGTGAGATGGCCAGAAAGCTGTTTGTATTTGCTTCGCCAGCTGACAATGACTTCAGATAAACTTCTCGCGGACTACTTAGCTATCAAACCACTGGCATTGGCAACACTGCGGACAGGTTCTACGTGTTCAACCCTTTGGATAACTTGAAGGGAGCCATCCTCGACTCATGCTCAACTCACATTCCTGATCCACCAGTTTCCCCATTTCGCAGACTCTCCTGTCGAGACTGGGCGGAGGACTCTCGCTGCGACCCGCTCCCCCGATAGGAACCCATGCCCAGGCACGAAACATGGCAACAATGATTGTGTGTGGAACGTTACCGCCGTGTCGCGACAACGAACAGCCTGAGGTCCGATTTCGTGATCACATGGACTTTTGGTGACGACCGCATTAGGCTGCATTAGTTTGACTTTCCATAAATACCTGTGTGCTGCCATGGATCTCGCATGACCTTGTTTCCTTTATCCCCACTATCTTGTCCAGTGCAACTCAATGTGAATCACAACCCTTTTGCATTGTGTGCCAGTGAGTTGTTCACTCTACAGGCTGAGATTGTCGTTGAGCCCCGGAGCAAGCTTGCCTGTAAGCTTATAATGTATGAGTAGCCATCTTTCGACTGACACCATTTATCCTTAGTGCGTCAAGGAACCATGCTAGAACACACTTTTGACAGCCAGTGGAGGTCAGAAACTGATTATTATTGAGTTTGGCTTTATTTCTCTGGTGAGAATTTTCGCCACTGTCATAAGGCTCAACTTCGGGCACTAACAACTCGCTCTAGCAATTGCACTCAAAATGTAGGTCAGTGTTGAGCGAGTCTCTTGACGGAATTTTGGAAACGAGGCTGGGGGCTCAGGAACCATCAAAGCATATTTACTTACATAGTTCGTCGTTCACAATCACGCGTTGCAACCTGGACATCCATAGTCAAATAATAATATCCCCTTTTTTCCACCGTCCCACTGTCCCGGGCCTATAATGAGAATTGTGCATAATACTTGCCAAGCTTTCATACACAGTGCGAGCCATTGAACAGTTGACCAGCCTCACAATGCCTTTTAATCTCAATACAATATCATGGATCCCATCATGAGGAATAATAATACTGACAGAAAGTTGACAATTCAATCCAATGATAGGATAAGTTGGCAACCTTCATGGTGATTGTCAATTTTGGGCGTCGCTCGTCTGAGGTTATCTGTGATCACGAGCTCGTATACAATCTGGTATAAATTCACGGTGATTATATCAAATTGTAATGAATTCTGTTCATCATAATCGCTCGTCAGATCTTCCCAAATTTAGTGATGGGAAGATTGGATCGGGATACGTGATAAACTGTTTCAGTTTTTATGTACGATTTTGAATGATCTCGTGACTGGATTGCAATGCGCAGCGAGGTTTGCTATATCACTGCACAAGGCCATTACAACCTTATATCATCTCGTCTCCATCTCACGACCCCTTACGAGGCCCCTAGGAGATTGTTGTCGGTCATCAAGCTAGACAATATGCACGCCCGGGTACGGCAGCGGCAAAGGTGGTTTCCGACTTCAAAGCTTCAACCTCACGCTCCCTCAACCATCTTCTACACCTGCGACAACCTATAAACACCCCTCAAAGCCTGGCAGACATCAAGTCTCCCGAGGTCTGACTCATTCGAGGAGACTGCTCTGTTGATAGGACACCTCGCCGCTCCGAGCACGTTGCACGTCGTAGTGTTATCAATGCCAATAACGAGTATGTACCAGCCCTCTTTCGCCGATTTAATCATGACTTGTCGCAGGATTTGTGCCGAAGGAGGTAGGTATGCTCGAATCACACAGATGAACTCTGTTGAATGGCTCGACCACAACTTCGCTGGCTGCCAGAGGATAAATCGCAACATCCTACACATCACCAAATCGTGAAAGAACTGATAATGGGTTTTCAGTTCTTCACGATTTTGAACAATGTTGTGTAACCGGATCGCATTAGCTCGCGATGGGTTGCGACCTCTTTGATGTTGACGAAGGGAACCGTGGTCATAGTGAGACCAGTCTTCTTCAAGTCAGGGATGAGGCTGCGCTGTCTGAGAAGGACAACGACCCTAGGTGTGGGAAACGAGCACTGTTCAACTGGTGACAGCGCATTTGTTTCCCTGCGAAACGTTATGTCTGGAAGGGTAGACAGCTTGATAACGCCGCTTTGCCTGCAAGAACTTTGCGCCGAGTCAGCAGATTTATGATAATGTCTCGCGAACCTCGCATGACGCGACTACAGCAACTTCTTCAGTGTACTGTTACAGGAACTACCCAGCGCGAATTATTTGACGGCTGCCCCGGGCCGTAGATTCTTTCGCCCTCCAGTGGTCAGGCCAACCTGGATCAGAAGCAGTATCTTCCTCTTGATGCATTCTGAGACTACGCCGCGCGGAGAATGATGTGCTGCGGCGGATGAACATTCAACAGATGTGAGTCTAAGTATAGGTGGTCGTCGTTCTGCTTGTGTTGGTCGCCAGTAATCCCCTATGGAGATTACTCGTTCTCATCGAGAAAAGAAGAAGCTTGAAAAGAGCATCGCAGAAGCATGGACCTTAAGCATCGTGTGATCTGTTTCTCGTCAGAGGTTTCCCTGTTGATGTTTTCTGTTTGGTTGACGCCGGGGGTCGTGTATGGCATTACGGGATTTAGAACCATTACATTTCCTGCTGTATAAGATGTGCCACTTGGGGCGTTCGGGCTCTGCGGCACTGCAAGTCTTCAAGTCTTTGCGCTCTCACTCAAAAAAACCAACGATTCTACCATGCATTTCTCTCGTACTACTCTCATCCTTGCCATCGCTCTCTGTGTAATGACTGCCTCTGCGGCTAAAGGCTGTTCGAAGCAGGAAGGCAGTCCTTGCAGCGGCTCTTTGGACAAAAGTTGTTGTCAAAGTACATGTCAAGTCATCGCCCACACCTTCGTGAGTCATCCCAGCCAGAAGGTCTGCCGTGACTGATTTTTTTGAAATATAGTTATGCTGGCCTGGTTAGACATGCAGTGTTTCCAGCCCAGCAAACTGCTGGTTGGTGTTCACAGCTGCAATTTGTCAGGACTGGAAGTTCTAGATCTTTGTTTTCTTTAAAAAAAAAAAAATTTCGAGAAAAGAGAAAGAAAAAAAAAAAAAAAAAACTTCTGTTGTACTCATACTCACTCCATTTTTCCATGTTCGTTACTCTTCCGACTTCGGACCTTGTCGAGATATATGACCAATTTCGATCAACTCTTTTTCAACTTTGGCAGGGGCTGTTCGGATGTATTTCAGGGGGCGAAGAGTACAGTACATGGTACATACTCACTATACAATCTTGCATATCCGAGTCGGCATGCAATTGCACATATAGATCAACATATCCATAACCTTCTTTCTCAGATTCTTCGTCCTCTTCGTCTTCAACCCATGTGTTGAGATATTTCGGCGGTATACCCCACTCGAACGGGACAATTGGCTTCATCGCGTAGCTGGAGATGAAGGACCCGTCGAACCGCCTCTTGCCGTTGATGACCCTGCTGTAATAGACGACACGTTTTCGGTGTCGGATTATGTCCTGGCTGAGGGGACATTCGTAATGCTTCATGAGCGTGGTAGGATCGAGGAGGGGTAGACCCCTCGATGCGCCTGCCGGGGAGAAGTTGGCATCATCCGAGTCGAACTGGTCGAGGATGGCCGCAGCGGTTTGTGCATCTGGAATCATGGTCGGGCCGAGCGACAAGGGCATTTTTTCAATGATATTGATGGGCCGGATGATGCATACTACTGCTTACCTAGCATTCCGTGCCCTTCGGTGTGCTCGACACCGATGCATTTCAGATCTTTCAACTTCGCCCCGGCGTGGCTCCAAAACTCGATGGCGCCGCCGAAGAAGCTGTCCTGGATGCCACGGCTGCCGTTGTGGATGTACCACCAGTATGCGCGGTCCAGATTCCCTGCTAGATCTGGCAGTCTGTTCTGCCTCGGCCTTTTGACACCGGCCGTCCACTGGTGGTATGTGGAGACGCCGCCGGTTGGTCTTTTTCCTTTTGGACTCTGCGGGGCTGCTGCTGCTGCTACTCTCAGTGACTCGGAGCCTGGACCTCCCCGGATCCGAGGAGTGGATATGAGCATCACACTGGGTATGCATTTGCGAATTGAGTCGGCGGCGAGGTTTGCTGAGGCTCTGTTTGGACCTGGCACGTCGGCTTCGCTGTCACTGACTTCCGATGCCCCTTTGCACCACCAAGACACCAAAAGGCGACCGAGTTCGTAGAGGACGATGGATATGACTGCAACTTTCAGTTCGGCGAGGGAGAGGGGGGTCAGGTCCTGTTCCGGGAACAGTTCCTATTTAGTAAGTAGGTCCGAGTCAATGAAGTGTGGGGTTGTAAAATTGTTTTTTTTTGATGACAATGAGTAACGCTGTTAAAAAAAAAAAGGGTCAAGCATTTCACCTTCTCCACCAATCGACCCGCCAAAGCGCGATTGACATGGATCGCATCGTCCAGCGGCCGTACTTTCCCGATGTCGCGTCGAAGATCCGGAATGTAGTCGCGTCTCTTCTTCAACGCGACCTTGGGCCACTGGGAGGAGATGAAGCCGTGGATGTCGAGGTCCGTGGGTCTGGTGGGTCTGGTTTTGGTGACGTAACTCCGTTGGGAGTCCCTGCCGACGTCGTAAGAGAGAATCGAGGCATTTGAGGTATGGCTCGCGGTAGATTTGGTGGTCGAGGAGGTGTTGGCGTGTTGTATGGATTAGAGAGAGGAGGGGTTTGATGTTGGATGAGGATTCGTGGAAGGTGCCTGGTTCGGATAATGGGGTGATTGTGGACATCTTCATTGGACCTGGGAGTTGAGAGTTGAGCGAATAGGAGTAAAGTGGTTCAAATGCTCATAAGTTTCGCTAGTCTTGTTTCACATCGGCAACATGAAGGTTGCTCACGTGCAGGCTGAGGCAAAGGCGTCCCTCAATTAGCGCGACGCGGACTGCAAGAGACTCTGAAGCAATGGCCTTGTATGGCTGTTGGGTGCGTGCCTTCGTTGTGTCGGATCTCCAGTGAGGTTGACGCTGGTCGACGTCCGAGTCGTATGATACATACACGTCAATGTTACCTACAGCGGCTGGGCGTTCCTATTATCGCACAACACTGTATGGGGGCTTTTGAGAAGCATCGTGGAGCACGCAAAGACAATCTTGAGACAATCTGAACTCTGATATGCGTATTGACGTTGATTGGCTCGTTGAAATTTGAGAGAAACACGTACGCCAATACGCCTGATCGATAGGTGACATGAATCCAATATATACATAAAAGAATTGGATCAACGATGGTTGTGATTCATTCATATGTCAACGGTCGTAACATACGTCGTTCTGCTGTGGCAGATTCAATATTTACGTGGTGCTTTCGGGAAATTCTTGGGGTCATGGGTGCAAAAGTGTTCCAGCGTGCCGAGGTTCAAGACAGGTGATATGCAGGACCTGAGAGGTTGTAAGTTATCACAATGAGGCCCCCGTGGTTGTCGCAAGCCTGATATCACAGTCAAATTCTTTCATTTCGAACGATAATGAAATGATTGATAGGATACTCGTGACCTACTCTTACATAGTCTATGGTGCGATGCACGGACTCTCAGGCAAGGAAGAGGTTGGAGTTGGAGGTATGTGTGTGATGATTTTCAGGGTGAGGAAGAGGCGTATGTAGTCGAGGGTGGTGGGTTGGGTAATTGAGCAAAAGTTCCTGGCTGTTCGTATCTGACAGGAAGGTTGACATGAGGTGACAGGAGATGGATATCGGTGGTGGTGGTGGTGGTGGCCCGACATGTAAGGAGGTGATTTCGAGTGTCGTAGGGGTTTCCAAATTGAGATTAATTGCGATCGGTAATGAGAATGGACGCCGGGTTCTTGATGGGTTTTGTTCTTGTCCGTGTGTGCCCATCTGCTCCCGTCCTCGTCGCCGCCCGCAGCGACCATCATCCTCCTCCCGCCTCATCGATGCAATGCCCGCCAGTCTGGAACTGAACAATAGCGTTGCTCCGGACGTACACCACATCCACCGACCCCTCCCATTACGTCCCGACATCCTGACCGACGCTGACAAGGACAGCACCAGAATCGCGCCATGGGATGACCCACCAGTACGTTCCTATTGACACCGTGGCCATAGACTCAAACGACTCACCCCTGCAGCCTACACCCCCGCCTCAGCCCCCTCCGAAACAGCGCCCGTTCGGCTTCACCCACAAATCCTCCTTTTCCACCTTCCGCAACGGCAGCGCATCCAGCACCGTCCTCCGGCCATGGATCGACTACCACAGCTCCCACAGCTCCACAGAGGGCCGTGGGCCCTCCTTTGAGGAGGTCGACCCCCCAAGAAGCCGGGTGGGCAGCGAGTCCACCGTCAACTCCACCGAACGCCCCAGGGGAAGCAAGTCCGGGGGGCTCTTCTCCCGCCTCAGGTCGTCCAAGTCCAAGGTTAGCCTCAGAGCCGACTCGATCGATGGAGAGCACCCGTCCTTGCGTCCGCCACCGCCCTTGCCGGATCTCTATGCCTCGTTTTTGCAGATACCAGGGCCTCATGTGGCGTTGGCGGCGATTACGCCGGCTCCGTCTCTTTTGAAAAGAGGGTGAGCACCTTCCTCCCTTCATTTTATCTGATCGTCCTTTGTCATGTTCTACTCTATTTCTTCATAATATCCAAATGTGCTTTATCTCATTGTCTTCTTCGGCAACTGAACCTCATGTTTTTCCCTTCTTCTTTGTCTCTATTTTCTCTTCAGTTTATTTTTATCCCTCTCCTCACGACACATCTAACTCCAACCCTCTCTTCCAGTCGCGACAAGAAGAAAAAGTCTTCCATCCCTGAATCAAACTACCCTCTACAACACTACAACGACGACCCTTCGATTATCATGCTCGACACCAACATCGACCTGATGGACGGCATCATCGACCTCTCCCGCATCACCTCCGACTCCTTCACCCACATCCCCTCCACACACTCCCCAGAATCCACAAGCTTCATCTCCGACTCCTCCTCGTCCTTCACCATGATCACCCCCTTCGAGTTCCGTGACCCCTTTTCGCCCGGACGGGACTGTCCAAAACGGGGCGCGACGGAGAAGGAGAGAGAGGTGAGGAAGGTCGGGCCAAAGGATCGACCCTCACCCCATAGCGCCGGCGGCGGGGGAAACCCGTTGCTGTGGATCGCCCCCGAGAGCTGGGCCGTCGAGACGGGGAGGGACGCCCCGGAGCCAGACGACTCGAGCTCAGACGAGAGCGCGCCGCCAGAGAATGAGACTGGGGGCGAGCACCGCATGAAGTTTGCGCCGAATGCGAACATACAGATCGACACCGTCCCGGAGCATCTGCTGCCTACCTTGCTGTTGGGCCCACAGCCGGCACATCATAACAATCCCAAGCGTCGGAAGACGCGTGGGAAGACAGCTGGAGGAGGAGGAGGAAGAGGAAGCGGAGGGGGGGTGAGTGGGAAGGGCAAGGAGAAGGCGTTGAATATTCGGATATACAGGCCGACCAATGCGTTTCATATCGTGACGCTGCCGCCGCAGGTGACTGTGGCGAGTCTGACGCCGCATTTGAATGAGAAGCTGTTGGAGGGGAAGGACACGGAGCAGCATCGGCTGTATTTGAAGGAGAGGGGACGGGGTAAGTCGTTTTTCTTTTCGTAAAAAAAAAAAAAGAAGTTTTGAGGATTGATGTGGAGATGATAGAACGGATACTGGCGCAGACGGAGCGGCCGGCGAATATCGTCAGGAGGCGGATGGAGCAGGCGGGGTACGACCCTGCGGACGGCTTGGAGCTCCTGGGCGGGATTTCCCTCGAGTTCTTGCTCAAGTTTGTGTACAAGAGCCAGTACCTCGGGTCCACGCACGCGGTAAGCCCCCCCCCTTTCCCTTTTCCAAACACCCAAAAGTGATTGACACTGTCGATATCCCCCCCGCCCCCAGGACGAAGAAATCACCTTTGAGACATTCGACAACATCGACCTCACCGGGCGCGGACTGCACACCATCCCCGTCGTGCTGCACCAGCACGCAGACTCGATCGTTGCCCTCCGGCTCTCCGGAAACCCGATGCTGGAGATCCCACTCGACTTCATCCAGTCATGCACGACGCTGCGCGACCTGCGGCTGTCCAACATGGCGATGAAGAAGGTCCCTCAGAGCGTCCGGCACTCGGCGTCGCTCAGCCGGCTCGACCTCTCCTGCAACCGGATCAGCGATCTCGAGGAGGCGTTCCTCGACGAGATCGCGGCGCTGCGTGCGCTGTACCTCCAGAACAACAGAATCGAGAGGCTCCCGTGGTGCTTCCCGAGATTGGGGTACCTCGTGACGCTCAACGTGTCGAACAACAAGTTCAGGCAGTTCCCTGCTGTGATCACGCAGCTGGGCGGCCTGCGCGACTTGGATATCTCGTTCAATCTCATCGCGGAGCTGCCGGAGGCGCTGGGGAAGCTCGTCGGGCTGGAGAGGCTGGTCATTGTTGGCAACCAGGTTGCGCGGTTTCCGGAGGAGTGCGTGGGTCTGGTCGGGCTGCGCGTGCTGGATTGCAGGCGGAACTTGATTTCGGATCTGGGCGTGGTCGGGGGGCTGCCGAAGTTGCAGGAGTTGAGGGCGGAGCACAATGCGGTGCAGGGGTTGAATTTGGCGGGGCTTGGGGATGGGCTGACGGAGTTGAATGCGTCGCATAATGAGATCACGCATCTTTCGCTTGGGGCGGGGGCGGGGGCGGGGGAGGTGGCGATGGCGATGGCGATGGTGGTGACCCCGCGGGCGCTGACGTCTCTTGATATATCCCACGCGAAGCTGTCCTCGCTCGATGGGCTCGCGTTCACGCACCTCTCGGCGCTGCGCACGCTGCGGCTCGACCACAACTCGTTCCGCGCGCTGCCGGAGACGCTTGGGGACCTGACGTGCCTCGAGACGCTGTCGTGCTCGGACAACAAGCTGGATGCGATCCCGGCGAGCATTGGGAGGCTGCAGGAGCTGAAGATGCTTGATGCGCATAATAATTGTCTGACGGAGCTGCCGGCGAGTTTGTGGAACTGTGCGTCGTTGGTGGCGATCAATGCGACGAGCAACTTTTTGGGGGTGTGGCATGATCCGCCTCCGGTGGTGGTGGGTACGGGGCAGGGGCAAGGGCAGGGGCAGGTGCAGGGTGGGGAGGGGGAGGGGGAGGGAGGGGTGGAGGTGGTGGGTGGACCGCCGAGTGTGTTGCTGGGGGCGGTTATTGGGAGGAAGACCTCGACGACGTCGCTCCTTTCTGTGGTGGGCCCGCTCCCGCCGCTGGCGAATTCGCTGAAGAAGCTGTACCTGGGCGAGAACCGGCTGACGGACGAGGTGCTGCACTGGTTGATGGTGCTGAGGGAGATCAGGGTGCTGAACCTGTCCTTCAACGAGCTGCAGGACCTGCCCATGGGATTCCTGAAGAACTTTGGGAACCTGGAGGAGCTGTATCTGAGCGGGAACAAGCTGACAAGTATACCTTCCGAGGATCTGCACCGGTTGACGAACCTCGCAGTGCTGTATTTGAACGGCAACAAGCTGCATACGCTGCCGCAGGAGCTGGGGAAGGTGAAGAGCTTGCAGGTCCTGGATGTGGGGAGCAATTTGTTGAAGTATAATGTGAACAATTGGGAGTTTGATTGGAATTGGTGCGTCTCCCCCCCCCCCCCCCCTCTCTCTCTCTCTTTTTATCGCGTGCAAGGCTGAATTTTTGACATAAAAGGAACTTCAACAAGAACCTCCAGTATCTGAACCTGTCTGGCAATAATCGCCTGCAGATCAAGACGGATCCGACCAAACGGCTAGGGAGACGCAGTTACAGCATTTCGTCTACCGTCGGTCGCCAGTCGCTGTCCGGCTTCACAGACCTCACCTCGCTGCGTGTCCTTGGGTTGATGGACGTCACCATAACCACCACCGGCTCCAACGCCACCGTCGACATCCCAGACGAGAATGAGGACCGCCGTGTCCGGACATCGTCTTCGACCGTGTTGGGAATGCCGTACGGGATCGCAGACTCCATCGGCAAGAACGACTCCCTCAACATGCTAGACCTCGTTCACGAGTTTCGAGACCGCAAGGATGAGGCCATCTTTGCGATGTTTGGACGCTGCAAACCGCCAGACTCCTTGGCCCCTGGTGCCAGCCCGAATCGTCTGGCCAAGTTCCTTCATGACCGTTTCATACCCGTGATGCTCCAACAGCTGACGGCGCTCAAGCCGTTGGAGACTGTCCCTGATGCGCTCAGGCGGACGTTCCTCAAGCTCAACCAGGACCTCCATGACGCGTTGTACACCCACCCTCGCAAGATGTCGACGGCGAGCAACGCCAGCCGCGGCATCCTGGGTGCGGACCCTGCGACTCTCTCCAGCGGGGCAGCCGGTGTTGTGGTCTACTTTGTTGGCAAGATGATGTACGTGGCCAACGTTGGCAATGCGCTGGCGGTCGTCTCGAGACAGGGAGAGGCACGGCCTGTTTCTCGGAAGCACGACCCTTTTGTGCAATCGGAGATCATGCGGATCCGGGCGGCAGAGGGGTGGGTGTCTCCCCCTGGATTGGTGAATGGCTTGGTGGACATGTCTCGTGCGTTTGGGTTCTTCCACCTGCTCCCGGTCATCAACGCCCGTCCGGACGTGTTCACGTACGAGGTGTCGCCGCAAGACGAGTTTGTGATCGTGGCGAACCGGGGATTGTGGGACTACATTTCGTACCAGACGGCGGTCGACATTGCGAGGTCGGAGCGCGCGGATCCGATGATTGCTGCGCAGAAGCTGAGGGACTTTGCGATCAGCTACGGGGCGGAGGGGACGACGATGATCATGGTGATTGGGGTGAACGAGCCAGAGATTGGGATACCGAAGAAGATCAAGAATCCGATTCTGGATCGGCAGATATCGAGGTTGGATGGGGAGGTTCCGGCGCCTGTGGGTCATATCGCGCTTGTGTTTAGTGATATTCGGAATTCGACACATCTGTGGGAGGCCAACCCTGGCATGGCGACGGCCCATCGGATACACAACAACCTCCTCAGGCGGCAGTTGCGGTTTTGTGGGGGGTACGAGGTTAAGACGGAAGGGGACGCCTTCATGTGCTCGTTCCCGACGTCTCTCGCAGCGGTTTGGTGGTGTCTGTCGGTACAGCAACAGCTTATACAGGCGGACTGGCCCCTTGAAATCCTGGAATGTGAAGACGGCAAGCCCATCAACGATTCTCAAGGTCGCGTCATCGCCAAGGGACTCAGCGTTCGCATGGGCATACACTGTGGCACCCCCGTTCCAGAACCCGACCCCATCACCGGCCGGATGGACTACTTTGGCTCCATGGTCAACCGCTCTGCACGGATATGCGGGAACGCCGCTGGCGGTCAGATCATGTGCAGTGCAGAGATCATCCGGGAGGTCAACGCCTCGATCTTCAACAAGGAACCGGAGACGGACCATTCCAAGCAGCAGCCGCTTCAGGCCATCGAGGCGATCCGGTGCATGGAGATCGCGATCATACCGGTTGGAGAGGTCAAGCTCAAGGGTCTGGAAGTGCCAGAGTACCTTTCGTGCCTCTATCTGGCGGAACATGCAGAACGTCACGAATGGGGCTCAACGGGGCCGACAGCCTCTGGATCGCGAGTGCCGTTCAGCATTCCTCAGATGCATGACCTAGGACTGATTTGCCTTCGTTTGGAAACGCTTACGACGTCCCGGATCTTCCGCCCCTTCCCCGAGCGAAAAGCCAGCATCCAGACGACCGTTAGCATGGATGAAGCCGAACTCCCGCCTCCGACAACGACACCCACGCTGTTATACGGCGACCCCAAGTCCCTGTTGCCTCCGATGAATGCACAGTCGACAGATGCTGAGTTGATGGCGCTGCTGGACTCGCTGTCAGTGAGGATTGTCAATGCCGCGGCGAAGTTGGCGGAGATGTACAGCTCCCACTTGCAGGCCACGGATCCATCGTTTGACAAGGAGACTGTGTTATCGACGTTGACGGAGCGTGGTGGGCTTGATGAACGGACGTTGGAATATGTTCTGACCTTGTTAAATAGTATATAGCCTCTTTTCTCTCTTTCTCTGTCCCATAATCTCCTTTTTTTTTTTTGCTTTTCTGTTGCATACATACCCGATTGTATATAGATTTCGAATGTCTTTGGCTTTGTACTTTGTAATTCCATACGACCGGGAAACCTGCAGATTATTATTGTACATGGAAGGAATATGTGACAGTCATCCAGCAGCCAATCCGTTGAGATTGGAAAGGTATCTCGGATGAGCACAGAATACCATCTAAAATAAACACTAGGCAAGCAATAAAAGAAGAGATAGTCCTGTGCGTCATGATATCGTGCGCTGAAGGGGTAAACCGGAACACCAGGGGCATATACAGTAGTCCATGAAAAGAACGAAGAAGGTATCATGAAAACCCGGTTTCCTCCCTTTATTTTTTTCAGAACGTGGTATTCGGTGTCGATGTGACGAGCCTTATCCCGCCCGACAAGCTAGGTGAACCCGGCGAGGTCTGGTCGTCGCTCGCTTCCTCATCCGTCCCGCTCCTCCGCCACAAACTCCTGCTCTCTTCCCTGTCATCCTCTCCCGATGACCTGGGGTACCGCTTTGCCGACGTCGCCCGCTCGCTCCCCTTGGGACTCCCATGCAAGCTCCCGCTCGTCCGCTGCGCCCTGCCCTTCCTCAGCCTCTCGCTCTCATCGTCAATCTCCCAGAGCATGTCATCATCACTCCTTCCAGAGTCGGTCACAGAAGGGAAAGTCAAGAGCGTCCCCGCCGCACTCGGCGCAGGCGACGGCTGTCCCACCTGGTCAAACAGCGCCCGTGCATCTGACCTGTCACCACCACCAGCAACCCTCTTACTGCTCGTGCTCGACGACCCAAACCCCGTGCTGCTGCTCGGTGCACTCTGCACCCGCTTCTCACGCGTAAACCCGCCGTCAAGGAGCAGCGTCTGCGGCGAGTTCTCCGCCGGGTCCAGATTGCCGATCAGCGTCCCAACGACTCCACTTCCTCTCACAGTCGTCCCGCTCCCACTCGGAGTGGCGCTCCCGCTCGCCAAGCTCCCACCCTCCGGTACAGGCGACAACGACTCCATGCTTCGCACCGGGAACAGCACCCTGCCGTGGACCCCACCCCCGCCCCCCACGGGCAGCCCATCCGTCCGTGATGGTGGTAGGTTCGGCAGCGGCGGGTAGCCCTCCCCCAAAGGCGACGCCGCCACCCTCCGGTGCTCCGTCATCCGATCCCCCGTCCCGGGCCGGTCATACTGGTGTACCACGTCCTCCCCGCCAAACTTGATCGTGGGCCGCTTCGCCTGGCTCGGCGAGCCCATGACCGACGACGTTGAATTGATGTCAATACTCGGCGGGTGAGGAGTGTCCTGAGGCGGCATGGGCGCGTCGTACAACTGGTGTCGCTTCATCCCCGCCAGTGGATCCCCACCTTCTGTGTGGCTGGGCTGCGGAAGCTGGCTTGATGCTCTCGAGTACGGCGAACCGATAATGGTAGACCCTCCTCCCCCTCCTCCTACGTGTCTCACCCGGTAGCTCGAGCTGGCCTGGCTCAGCCTTCGCGCACTCCTCATCCGTATGATGCTCCCCACAGCGCCAAATGAGCCCCGCAAAGTGTCCATACCCGGGTCCTCGGCCCCCAGGAAGCTCTTCTCCTCCAGTCCCTCCGTCTTGGCGCGGGCGGCTTGCAGGAGGAGGGTAGAGCGCCGGTCGAGTTTGTTGAGGGAGACGGGGTCGATTTTGGACATTTGAAGGATGACGATGCCGAAGCAGATGACGAGGAAGCCCATGACGAGGGTGATGATTTGCCGGACGGGGGCTTCAAGGCCTTGGAACAGAATCTAAGGTGGGATAAGTTACTTGGGGAGGTAATAGAATGGGGGGAACGGGGTGCATACGATTGTGGTGACGATAGAAAAGAATGTGACTTGAAACTCTGATTAGTGAGTGGATGGAGATGGGAGGAAGGGGGTGCTCACATATAACATAGTATGTCGGTGTGACTGCGGAAGAGGTGGGATCAGCGGCGAGTCAGTTTTGAGGATACTTTGCGACATACCCATTGCTAACGAAGAGGGCTTAGAAAGAGGTTATAGATTGACAAGGAAAAACATACCAGTGTTGAACAACGCCAGCGCTACATTTAGATAGTATACTTCCGTAACTGGATAGGGAGTGGTTAGGTTATCAAGAAAATGCCGCGTCACAAGGTCACTGACCCAATGTAGCAACAATAAAAGCCAATAGAAAGTAAATGAACCAGTGTTTAAACTGTGATATCGTCGGTTTTTGAACGAGACTCGAGAGGAGCGGGTAGCATACTTGGTTATCACCATACGCAGTTGTTACAATGGCGGCTCCCAGACCACTCGTGACGCTAACGCTGATCCCGCCAATCATGCTGCAGACGAAGATGTACCATAGCATGCTCTGCTTCCCGTATCTACGTGAAAAAGCGTCAGAAGCTGATTGCGAAAATGATCCTGAAGATCACACTACGAACTTGGGAACAAAAAAGACAATGATGATAATCGATGCGAAGATGAGGCAACCAGCCCAGGCACCAAACCCAGGCGAAAGAAAGAGCTTCTGAAACTCTGTGATTTGGCCGACAGAAGGGGACTCTGGGCCGTTGAGGGCGATGATGACAGACCCTAACTGCCGGAGAACGAGGAGTTCAATATGTGGTATGATGGAGTAAAAGAGGGGGGCGGGACGCACGAGGCAGAGCCCACACCCGAGCCAACCAAAAAATGTGAGTGTCTCTTTGAGGAATATTGAGGATAGGACCGCAGAGATGACAACGGAAAGTGCGCCGAGTGGGGTCTTTTCGTAGAGCGGGTGAGCGAACATATGACGTGATTGTAGTGGGCGGTTCTTACGACGACAATAGCTTCTACAAACGCATAGGCTGCGGCGGGGTGTCCATAAGAACGGTGTGGATAGTTGGAAGTGAGGCGTACCAGCAAAATTACATAGTTCCCCTATAATCATCACTTTTGACCACCATCAACACCAAGACGGCGCCGGAGGATAGACGGGATACGTACTGATCATCCCTGCCCACCATAATGGCTGCATACGACGGTCTTCAGTCGCCTATCCTCCGCCATTCAGATACCCGACGATTTGCTCACCGACTTGAGGTAAGCAACCCCCTCACCAGCCACTCCGTTCGCCTGCGAACGGAGCAGCCCCTTCTTCTTGAAAACAAAGCTGGATCCGATGAGCGCGCCACTGGTTATCGCGAGAATGATTCCAACAACCTAGGCGTTATCGACCGAACGTTACCGAATACGTAGCGAAATGAAGAACCACGGCAAGCGCACCTTGAGATTGCTACCGGCCGAGATGGTGGCCTTCGCTGCTGATGATGACGCTGCAGCTGCTGTGGATGTTGCCGAGGCTGCGGAGGACGTCTCCGTCATCGACATGGGGGTCTTTGGCAAAGCCGTCAATGAGGGGCGGACCCCGTCAGTGTGGTCAGAGCAATGCCCGCCGCCATATGGGGAAGGCCCCGGCAATTTCGGTCCTCGAATAGGAAGTTTTAGTCACCGTGTCCGATTGTTTTTCTCTTGGCGGTTGCAATTGATGACACTTGAAAAAAAACCATGAGATCTCTAGTTTACATAGAAACACACCCTCAAATCTCGTGTCCAAACTTAAGAACATATGATATTATGAACCTACATGAACTTGAAAGAGAAATCGCAGATCTAACCGCTATATAGAAATTCCACAAGTCTCTTGGAAAACTCATCTTAACATTCAAAGTGTTCTAACATTCATAACATGAATTTCCTAATTCAAAGTACATAAACTGGCAATACAAAGAATGTAAACACAACCTCCAGAATAGAAATCCATCAGACGACGCTGAGCTCGCTGGTTCGTCCCCCAAACGGCTCATAAAAGCACGTCCAAGGACACGAACCAAACGTCCTCGAGACTCCGCAAGGGAGCCATAAGTTCTCGGTATAACGAGCCAGCGCGGAAGTCATCGAGTGGATATGAAGGATGCGGCATTTGTAAAAATGCGAGACTCGGTCAGTTTCTATAAAATAGATCCTGATGAGTATGTTCTAAGGAAACAAGGATGTGGGGCGGGTGGTTTATATAGGATTTGGGTGTGGTCCGTGCGTATGTGTCACTGTTTATTTGCAATTGTGGCGCGGCCGTAAGTATGTAACGATTTCTCCGAGTGAGGATTATTAGACGCGACCAACACGCTCACAATCCATGCACGGTCCTCAAACGGACTACGAGAAACGGGGGCTGGTGTGATATGGCACCGTGACGGCGGGAATCGACTCGGAACAGGACAAGCTATCTTCCTCTAATAAAGTACTACTTACGGCCCTCACACGGACATCACACTGGCGACGAGACAAACGGATAATTTCTGAGCAGAAGCAGCTGACTCCTGAGCTGAGGCAAGCAATCGCTGTTGGTCGTAAAAATTGTCTCGGGTTGCCGTATACAATGCTCCATTTCGAAGACTTTGTTTGGGACATCAATTGTCATTGTGAAGCACGAACAACGAATCACATTGCTGACTCTTTTGAGTGTCTCTCGCCGGAGCTGGTTCATTCGCTTGCTACCCTCGGGCTTAGTCTCTTTGGCTTCCTCAACCCATTCAGATCTCCACGAATCCGTTTGTACAATTTAAAAATGTAGCCTCGGTCGCCCAAGACGAGTATGTTACGGCGAGAGTCAGTACTTGGACCTGTTGTCGAACAATATCTGCTCAGCTGTGTTTCGAGCGTTTCGCTAGTCACGATCTCGATATTCGAGCAGCTCTTTGCTTCCAAACTCAAACTTTGCTGCTCTGCCTCTGTGCCAGTGGACGACATAGAGGATTCCTCAAATCTGTAGCAGCGAGCCGGTACCGCCGGAGAGGTTGGAGCCAGGATTCACGACGCCAACAAATAGCCCTTCCGTCAGTTTCCATTAAAGTTGCGCGGCCATACCGAACCATCGGGGGAGGATGCGAGAGAAATTCATGAGATGGTGTACAAAGAAGGAGCTTCCGAGGACTATCACCCGTGATAGCTTCCTCAGATTGGGAAGGGTTATCTCGCTAAAGGATTGAAGTAGACTGGTCGACATTGAATGTTACCAGGCTTCCCGAACGTGTAAGGCACGAAGTGCAAGTTGGTTCAGGATGGTGAGCGAAATGAGTCGTTGGGATGACAGGAGCGATCCCCCCGAATCGATTACGACTATGATCCAGTGTCCGGGCAAGGGTTGGAAACTCCAAAGTGTCGGAGTACAGTAGAAACAGTCCAAATGATGAGGACAGCGGCACTGACGTGCAGAAACACATAATTTTTGTCGCTCTTGGTGGCCTTTTTTGAGTCGTGGACATATGCAGATGAATTGATCTTCATGGAAACTCACAAACTAAGTGAATTTTCCGAAGAGGACTTGCCAACAAATTCGTATTTCTTTCCTCGGCGGGCTGTATGGGTCTTAGTAGTAACATCTCTTTGCCATCTTCATAGAGGTAATAGTAGGAATACAAATTCTTTCCCGCTTGAGTTGGTACACACTCCTGACAGTGTGTTTTATGGCAACAAAACCTGGACAGCTTAGTTTTACTGATGGCCGGACTCATAAGCCGAGATCGGATATCACAGATTGATGATTGATGGACCCTGCAATCCAAACAATGGCACGAGGCTGGATCGCGACTGGAACCCAAATTCGTCGCAACCCCTGTCAACTGGTGGAAGCCCCGCGCTCGTAAGCCTAGCTCACACCCATACCAGCTCAACTCAGTCATTTTACTGTCCATCTATCATTGCCCGAATTTCGAGTCAGCCACTACTTTTTACGTCAGGTGAGGTCAAGAAAATTGCATGTTATGGTTCATTTTGCAACATGATCAAGAACAGGTATGGCACGGTCCACGTCTGTGTGGCCAAAGCCAAGAAAGAATCAGCACAAGCCTCTCCGTAAGTGACTTTCAGCCAGGATTGAAGGTAGTACTCATGGACAGCAAACCTGTTTGTAGCACAACCAGTAGACCAATGTCACCACTGGGTGAAATACTATTTCCATCTCGGCTTCCCGGACCCGAAAGTTGCAGAACATGTCCTGGATCATTTCGATCATGAGAAATATGGAATGAGGTGAGGGATTAATGACAAGAATATGAAGTATGCTGATATGAGACCCAGTGCAAAGTCTGTCTATCGCATTCGGCAAGATCTCGATTTAAGGGGGACAATACAAGAGGCGGCGACATTTGACACCATACAACCAATATATGATGTTATAAGGCCCCGTTTTCCAAAAATGGGTGCACGTTCAATGGTTGCAATGCTGTGCCAGGACTACAAGATCAAAGTCTCTGAGTATGTTTATTCTACTTGATTTCTGCTGTTTATTCATGATTTTAAATATAGACCATTGATGCTGAGCTTTTTTTGGGCTATTGAACTGAATGCCGTCGAAGCGCGCAAGAAGAATGCTTTCAAACGGCAACGCTTCTGGTTGGCTGGTGTAATGGAGATTTGGTCAATCGATCAACATGATAAATGGGGGCGATTCGGCCTATGGCCACATCTTGGGACTGACCCTTTCTCTGGGCTGTTTGCTTGGTTACGAGTTTGGTGGTGTAATAGAAATACGCAACTCTTAAACAAGTATTACCTTGATGCTGGTCGAGAAGTTGGCGGTATGTTATATTTTTGGCATTGTTCATAGCCTTTCTCATAGATGTCTTTTTCCCTACGTCCCCAGGTATACCTCTCATCACGATGAGTGATCGAGGTCGGGAGAATAATGGTATCGCAAACCTACATACCACGATCTGCCAGCAGTTGGATCCATCACTTCGTGATACATGACAGCATCGTTTCTGTATTGATAAGAAGAACATCAAGGCCGAAATTGGATGGTCTCTTTTTCGCTGTCAGTTCACGCCTGGGTTTGAAGACATCCTCGATTACGGCGTGAACCAGGGCTTCTATGATCCTACTGATCCACTTGAGAAGTAATATACTTTTCCCTGATCAATTTCGTGGCTCATGTGTGACATGTGTTGAGGCGATGCTAAGTCAAACGACGTCGCGAGCCCAAACTTAGGAACGAAGTGGAAAGATGATAAGAGAACTGTATTGCCAAGAGACCCAGCGGGAATCTCAAGAGAACAAGCTATCGAATACAAGTGAAAGTACCCTACTTATATATGTAAATTCCATGAGGCTGCGTTGTGGCAGCGTCATGCTGCGCGATAATGATAAGATGTCCTCATGTATGATATGATGTAGATAAGATAAGATCGAGATAAGATAAGATAAAGTGAAAGGTGAAAATACGATCATAACAACATGTCTAGTCTTGTTTTTTGGTGGTTGGCCATACCATGGCTCCAGGCAGAGATTGACAAATGGGTTCAACGGTATAATTCCACCCCACGGTGTTCAAGCAAACATATAGTTCTCCCGCAGGGTATACCTGATGTCATTCATGCAAAGCCAGAGAAGTACGATTCAAGCAATTTTAAGGTTCACTATCTCTATCTCAACAATTACGCACACTAACATATTCTACTTAGATCATAGTTACTCCAGAGCTCTTTGATGAGTACGAAAGAGAATGGGCACCACCTGATGACCCAGTTTTCCGGCTCACTCCTACGACATTTCATGTTCAAGCCTTGGCACATTACACCACAATGGGCTCACCTGCTGTTTCAGGTGGGACATTTTGGGAGATTTATTTGGCTCTTCTTGGTCACTTCAGTGATAATCCTGAGGATCCACAGATCATCGAAGACTTCCATTTGGCTAATATTGCTGCTGATGATGATGTGGAGTTGATCCCAGGTCTCTGACCACTGAGAAATGGAGATGGTGCTGTTGGTGACATTGGAGCTGATGATATTGAGGAGTATGCTAATTTTACTGATGAAGAAGACTCTTAACAAGTGATCCACCCTAGTTGTTTAGACTTTCTGAATGTACTTCGACATCAATAGATCATTCCTGATTGAAATTACTGAGTCATTAATCACAAATCCACTCTGAACAAATATCGCTGGCAAAGTATTAGTGTCACGTCAACCTGTGGTTGCTTCTAGCCTTCTATCCTATGTCACTCACTCCAGTGTCTGAGTATGCAGCCAAGTTCACCTCCATCGACTGCAATGCCAGTCTACGTTGCGAAAGAGATGCATGCACTGTCAAAATATTTCTGGCTGGGACACCCATGTGTTGAAGTTCCATCTGGGCGCTAGCCACAGATGTACTGAGCAACACAGCTACAGTGGAAGTAATCTACTCTACCGTTCTAGTCACTTACTTGGTTGGGAAGGGTGAGGCTGGTGAGAGCGGTTGAGGCTGGTAAGAGTGATGGAGCTGGTTAAGAGTCAAGAGACAACTTGTTGATATTGACAGTTTCCTGGTCTTATATACCGTACTACGGTTTGTACCAACCAAATAAGTATGTAATCGAAGATGTCTAAGGTCACATGATATAATCTAATCTAATCTAATCTACGTGATGGAAAAGTTTCAACACCACCCCATATTTAGTACATACTTCTAAATACATTTTTTACTTTTTCCCATGTAGGTACTCTTTCGTCTAGTTTTTTAGTAATCCGAAGTACGGGATAAACTTGCTAAAGAGGACTTTCCCCAGATTCTTAGTTAAAAGGTCTGCAGGGTTATTCACTCCTTCGATGAATTCGACTGTAATGATGCCTTTGGATACTTTTTCTCTGACGAAGTGGAATCGCACGTCAATGTGCTTGGATCACTTCTCAGTTACAGGATTGGATGCGATAAAGACGGAGCCATTGTTATCTCCATAGATCAGAACCGATCTGATCTGCATTCCAAGTTCGGCAAGCATGCTTCTAAGCCATGTCACTGCGCGACTGCAATCTGATAGCGCCATGTATTCTGCTTCCGTGGAAGAGAGGGCAATGGTTTTTTGCGCTGATGAAACCCATGTTACTGCTCCAGATGCCCGCGATACGAAGTAACCAGTGGTGGACTTTCTGGTGTTTTCGTCTGACGCCCAATCGGAGTCTGTGAATGCGTAGATCCCTTTCCCAGAATCACCATCATACATGATCGCATAATTTATCGTTGCCCTCAAATACCTGCAAATATCCCTAGCCACTTCTAAATGGCGTTTGGTAGGGTTTGCGGAGAATTGGGACATTTTGATCACGGTGAAACAAATGTCGGGTCTTGTCCTGATCATTAAGTACAATAATGATCCGATGACAGATTGGTACTTGGATCTGAGTTCCGCATTGGGTTCTTCTTCAGACTTCATGGGTTTGTAGCCCGTCGGGAGTGGGGTATGGGTGGCATTAGATTCACTCATCCCCATGGGTGCGAGAATTTTCTCAAGGTAGGGTACTTGATCAATAAAGATCCTTTTCCCATGTTGCCTTATTTGGATAGAGAGAAATTCTTTTGGTTCCCCATCAGGGACTAGGTGGCCTAGGTCCCTACATTCCCATGTTGTCATGAAGGCCTTCTTCTTCTCTAGCGTGTACTCTCGGTTTGTGCTGAGAAAAGCAGAGTCATTGACATAAATGACGGAGATTACAGTTTCCCCTTTGGTACTTGTGTGAATGAAAACTCCCGCATCGGAGTGAAGCCGGACAAAACCGAGCTTTTTCATGGAGGAATCAAGTTCCCTCCACCAGGCTAATGCGGCCTGCTTAAGTCCGTATAGGGCTTTGTATAGTCGGTACACGAAGTGTTCTTTCCCTTTTACTATGTAGCCCTCAGGCTGTCGCATGTAAATTACCTCACGGAGTGTTCCATAGAGGAAGGCTGATGAAACATCCAAGAATGTCATGAACCACCCTTCAAGGGCTTTCAATGCCAGAATCAACCAGACGGTCTCGTACCTCACTACTGGTGAGAAGATCTGATCGAAGTCGATCCCTTCTACCTGTGAGAAACCTTTTGCAACAAGGCGCACTTTCAAACACCCGTCGGATTTTTCGTTGTAAACCCATTTGTTCCTTAGAGCTTTCCTCCCTGTAGGTAGGGGTACTAACTCCGTGATCACCCCGCGGCTTTTGAGCATGTCTAGCTCTTTTCGTTCTGCCGCATACCAATCTTCTTTGTTTGGAAGAGAGTATATGTCTTTGTGTGACATTTTGATGATGCCTACTTGGATAGAGATTGCCTCCATTAGGAGATCGTTCATCCATGCCGTTTGACTGCCTAATCTACATCTTCGATCCATTTTTTCAAGATCAGAAGCAGGGGTGTCTTCCCCATAGATGCTATCTGGCATTCTCCGAACTCGTCGTTCCCTGATCGGTCGATCTGGTACTTGTTCGGGTTCCGGAGTGGGTACTCATGGTTCATCGTCGGGCTCACTAGACAGCAAGTCATCGTCTGATTCAGGGTGATCCTGTCCAGTGGGAACAGGGTCGTGAGGTTTTTCGTAATGACTGTCATTGTCATCGTTTCCGGGGATGAGGTCCTCAAACTCATCAGCCGGTTCTGGGTTTTCCATTTCTGGATGGTTTTCTGGCAAGGGGTCGATGTGGCATCTAGGGTACTTGCTTTCATCAAAGATAGCTTTCCCGCCCATGAAAATTGTATTAGTCTCAGGATCCATGAAACGGTATCCTTTGACCCCTGGCTTTGATCCGAGATAAATCATCAATCGAGATCTAGACTCCAGGGAATTTCTACGTTTTTCTTTTGGGATATACACATATGCCTGACATCCGAAGACTCTGATGCTTGACATATCGGGGATCTCATTGGTCACCCTGAAGTAAGGGGTATTCCATTCGAGACGCTGCATGGGGGTTCTGTTGTAGAGAAAAGCTGCATGTTCCAAACAGAATTCCCACCACATAGGGGGTAAGCATGCGTCGAAGCGCAAGGCCTGAGATTTCTCCCACAGGGTTCGATTTATCCATTCTGCTCTACCGTTCTGCTGGTGCTGATATGGGAGCGTGACGTCGACCAGAATTCCATGATCGGCAAGTACATCCTTGTATTCGTTAAACTCTCCACCTCCATCAACTCGCCATTTCTTAGGGGTGGCAGCAAATTGATTCTGGATCATCGCAAGGAATTGTCGTAGTGCCGTGACGGCATCTGACTTCTTCCTAAGCAAGGCAACCCAGACGTGGGATGAAAAGTCGTCCAAAAACGTAAGGAAATATTTATATTTGTGGTATGATGCTGTGGATATCTGTTTGAGATCAGAATGGATCAGATCAAAGGTTTTTGTTGCCCTTGTTATTGAATTGGGATATGACTGATTTGGCATTTTCCCTTTGAGGCAACCTGTGCAACTTTCCTGTGATTTCTCACGTACTAGTGTCTCAGGTACCCCTTTGGTACTGGTGGGAATCTTTCGGAGTGTCACATAGCGTGTTTCTCAATGTTGGAAAATGTTGGATGCATCGGAGCAGTCGGAGCGGAGTAGCGGATGAATGGATGCGACAAGTCCGACGTCTTGCAGAAAGGACCTGGCTTCAACTTATGTGTTGCGCCCCATTCTTTGATGTGGTCCTAGATTTTGGATTGGCAGATGTCGGAGGGTGAGAGGAGCGGATGTGCGGAGCGGAGGTGCGGAGGTGGAGACGTGAGAAGGAGGATGAGGACAAAAGGCAAAGGAATAGATTGGTGGAACGTATGGCAAGGGATAGTGACGTATAATATTCGAACTGAGGAACTACGACAGAATTCATACTACTTATAGTAAACCAGAAGTGGGTCAGTAACTACTATAGGTAAGGTGTGGATGTCGGAGTTACTCATCGGAGCAATCGGAGTATGGAGAGGAGCAAATGCAAAATCAACATCAAGATGTCTACTTGTCAGCATAATTAGAATGTTAACTAGTAGAGATGTCAATAAGTACTATTATGAAAATCATCGGATGTCGGACCGGATAAAATGTCGGAGTCGTCGGATGTGTTGGATGTATGAATTGCATGGTTATGACATGGAGTGCTTGATCATTTGGGTGACCAAGGCGCTTGTGCCATGTTTCGACAGTGATTTCGCTTGAGATCGCATGGATCTGGTCATAGCGTATTTCAGTGTCTAACCAGTAAATGGTTTGACCAAGGATGTGGGGCATAAACTGGATTTTGCTAAGCCCTTTGGAGATGTTGATTTCTCCACAAGTCCCGTCTACTTTGTAACCATGGTTAAGGAAGACGCCTAGGGACAATAGGCGTGTGTCCATGTCCGGGATGTAGAACACCGGTCTGAGAAGATGGGTTTTAACTTCCCCATTTAGGGTGTGCCATACTGGAATGGCCCCAACTCCGAGAATTTCCAGTTTCTTCCCTTTAGCTGCAGTTTGGACAAATCGCTTAACCGTAAGAGGTCTATAATATGCGAAGTCCTTAAACTCATAGGTGAAGTGTAGAGAAGCACCGGAATCTAATATCCATTGTGCGCGTTCTTTCTCCTTACAATGTGTGCAAGAGGCAAAATGTTTAATATATTTTTTATGTAGATCACTGCTAATGTGATCTACGCACTCTGTACTGGTACTGGCTAATATATTATACGTCTGTTGAGAGGTATTATTAGCATTCCGCAATTGGTAAGGTTTGAGAAAATGTTCTGACGAACCGTCAAGTTCAATCTCATCTTCAAACACATCCGGCCCCATCTGTTCCTGGTCGATGTCCATCATTTTCAGCGATTCTTCTATCGACGGGGCTACGCGATGCTGTTTAGCTGGCCTTTCGTCGATGTCAGGAATGATGGTATCTAAGATACGAAGATTTGACCCGGAGGGTTGAGCACCGATTTCTTGGGCGAGTCTTCGCACCCTCTCGTTCTTTTTCCACACAGACGGCTTTCCAGAGGGAAGCCTGGTGTACTGAGAAGGAGGCGGGTTCATGCGTTGCAGAAGTGACTGCATTTTCTCCAACTCAGGCTGTGCGGTGCTCGTAGTTTTCCCACGGCCCGTTATAGTGGTGAAGGCAGGTGCATAATGAGGAGGGAGAGGGCAAGGAGCACGTTGACGAGGAGGAAGGGGAAAAGGAGCAGGATGACGAGGGGTGTGCTCAATAGCTGGTGCGATGAACTCGACCATCTCCTCGGCATGGTCGGAGTCGTTGTCGGCGTTGTTGGCACGTTTCTTCTGGTTGCGCCAGCGTCCCTTTCCCTCCTTCTTTTCAGAAGCGGTACTCGGGTCGGTCGAGTTAGGCTGCTCGTCAGCATTGTTCCGCGAGGTACTTGGCGCTGTTTGCTTTTCCCATTTGGGGTCTTGCCCCTTTCGCTTAGTCCCAGAGATCTTCCGGGCCTGCTCATTGGACGCCTGAGTAGACCCTATCGCATACTTGCGCCTGTACTCTGAAATGATGCTGTCGGCGATGGAATGCCATGTGAAGTCATCGGCGTCGTAGACTTGGAAGAGGGCGGTGGAGAGAGACGACCAGGCATCAGGAATTGCACTCGCCAAGATCATAGCCTGCATCAGGTCAGGCACAACGAATTTCGAGTCGCTGAGGCGAGCGAAGAGTGATCCAAGGCGCTCAATTTCCGGTACGGGGTCGCAACCCGACAACTTGAAGGAGGCAGCGGCTTTGAAGTCGCCAAATATGGTGGCGGGGGAGACGTTTGAATAGGAGTCCTTCAATGATGTCCAGGCTTCTTTTGAGGTTGCGGTGTCCTTGATGTGCCTCCTGATTGCTTCGGAGACTTTGAGACGGATGGAACCCAGAGCCATGTCATCATCTCTGATCCAGGTCTTCCTTTCTTTGTGGAAGGCGGGTTGGTCGACGGTAATAGTGACCACCGGAGGTTGAGTTGCAGATGTCGCAGATGTTGAAGTGGCGGCGGCAGGGGTGGAGACCGTGACTGTAAAGTCCTTGATGTCGGGGCGCTCAATGTCGCCAGATACGAGGCGCCAGACTCCTTGATGGAGAAGGTACAACTTCATTTTTTCGGCCCAACTTTGGTAGTCGATGCCGTCGAAGATGGCGATGGAGTCGAGGGCGGAGCGAGAGGTAGACATTTTTTAATGAATCTAAAAGGAGTTTTTCCAATCAGTGATGTTCTTTTATGAATTTGATTTTTAGAGAAAACAAATAAATGATTCCTCATAACATATTCCCTTTAGGAATAGCGGTTGTGGGAAAAACCCTTTTTGTCAGAAGTGTGTGAGGTACGATCAACGTTTCCACATGATGTGTACTAAGTCAATCCCCTTAGGGACGCTTCATGACAGGTACTTGTCGTAATGACGTTCCCAGGTTCATGTGTGAAGAAGTAAGACTCAGAACCTAGATCTTTCGATCGGTTCTTTGCCAACCAGGGTAGAGTGGGCAGGTACTTGCTGTCGCCAGCATTCCCAAGTCCCTCTGCTATCCGGGGCCCATAACCTGTTGAAGTTCCACCTGGGCGCTAGCCACAGATGTACTGAGCAACACAGCTACAGTGGAAGTAATCTACTCTACCGTTCTAGTCACTTACTTGGTTGGGAAGGGTGAGGCTGGTGAGAGCGGTTGAGGCTGGTAAGAGCGATGGAGCTGGTTAAGAGTCAAGAGACAACTTGTTGATATTGACAGTTTCCTGGTCTTATATACCGTACTACTGTTTGTACCAACCAAATAAGTATGTAATCGAAGATGTCTAAGGTCACGTGATATAATCTAATCTAATCTAATCTATGTGATGAAAAAGTTTCAACACCATGCATTACATGCATAGTGTTGAGTCCAACAAGACAGGTCGAACTTTATGCTCTGCATGTTATAATCATTATCGACAGAAGAGGACGACCACCTGCCGAACAGCTTTCTATTCTGACCAACAAGGTCCAGAGCCACACAAAGTTATTCAGCAACACATTGTGAATGCGCAAAGAGGTTGTAAGTGTCTGAAATCATTTAATGCAATACAAACTAACCAATGCTTAGCTACGAGCCATGCTGTGCAGGCAGTCGGGCCTGGTATGGGCATTGCAAATCCTGGGCTTGTCCTACAACAGACTGGATATGTTCTGAACACTTCATCAGGATTGCAAACTGTGGGGCCTTCGGTCCACCTCCCTGGAGTCCCTCCATCTTTTCACAAAGCACCAGTCCACGGTTCACTTCACGGAGGTGTACAAGCAGTGGGCTATACCAGAGTGCATGCTTCCTATGCATCAACATGTGAACGACTAGCCAAACAGGCATATTCAACCGATGGGGCAGAGGTTGTTACTGTCGAGGTTAGAGTAGTAGTCAAACGGGTTGGGCGTACAAAAGTGGACATGGTTTATATGTGTTATCTTTTTTTCTTGCGGTCAACAATACTAATCAATGACAAGCTTAGGACTTAACAGAGACCATCGGAAATATTCCTGTTAGCATTGGAGCTTTTCAACTGAAGGATATATTATACGAAACAATCCTACCAATGTGGAAGACTCGCACAAAGAAATTTCCCCTCATGATTGATGACATCACCATGCGCACAGACAAATGGGTCGCAATTTTGCCTAACCCAGAAGGCGCTGACAAGGATGTGATTGCTCGTCAGTTCTACAAGACGAATAACAAAGGGAAAATAGTTTTCAAAACTGGGACATGTGTCATTCACTTTCACATTCCAAACAATGTCTATGATAGATATCTTACATACCGCGAGTTGGAGGATGAGCAAGAGCTTGAGGAGAAAAACACTACATCCAATGTAAGATACAGTATGCCAGTTTGAGAGATGTGGAGAATTACTGATGGGTTATTATCCAGTTAGGTTCTCACGATAAGGGAAAGAAATGAGCCCGTAGCCCCTCACTTGAAATTGTCTGGACTTATTACATCAAGGATGCTAGCGCCCTCTTACAAGCTTACTATGTCTAATGTCTACTTTCGCAACCTTCGATTTCCAGTCTGACTCATTACATTACTTCGTCATCCCCTTTAGTATATTTCGCTCCCGTGCTGACTCGCTTTCCGCAGTCAGCTTACTCACTGTACATAGCCTTCCGCAGTCGCCTTACTCATGCGCACTGCCTTCCGCAGTACTGACTCATCCGCTACCGCCTATAGTCAGTACCTATATAAACCTCTTGTACTATAGTAGATTCCTTAGATTTAGCAATCACTTTGCTCTTCGCCTTTCCACTTTCCTGCATACTCTGCCCGAACCTTGGAACGGTTTGTTAAGCATAACAAGTTGCTAAATCTCGTTAGGTTCGCCCAGAGCGAAGAGAGCAACTACCAGACGAGTCAAGACGTCGCGCTTCTTTGAAGACTTCACCAGTAACCCATTCAGCATGCCAGAAGCCCGACAGGAGGAGCTAAGTCCTTGAGACAGTATCAATTTTACACTTATCCAGCAGTACATCGAATCGGAGATCCGTCGCATCCTACAGCAGGTGCTTGACGAAGAACTAGACAACGACGAGCATCGCCCCCACGGCGAGATAGCAGAGAGCATCCATCTTGCTCGGCAACACCAGATCGCGCGTTACAACGCCTGACAGAACGAACTCGAAAGCTTTCGCGTTCAAGAAGGACCTCAGACAGGTCGGATCACAGAGATCAGAGAGTTTATCGGTGTCCAGACAACCGTTATCAGAAGATTGATTAGGACGCTCACATCGAGACGTCCCAGAGCCACATCATCATGTCTTACTCAAAGCAGCAGATCTATGCCCACTTCACCACCGAAGAACAACAGACCGAGTACAACCGCTGGGCACGAAACGAGAGACTTGACCCCTTCTCGAGACCAACAGACGCGCAGAAACAGAGATTCCTTAGAGATTTACAGAGAAAATACTCTGAACGTTTTGCCACCGATTCCGCTGACGAGTCCCCTGACGAATTTACTTTTGACTGCGCGCGGTCAGATATCGAACAGACGCCTAGAACAGGGACTCATTTTCAATCCTTACCTGTATCCCGAACCCCATCTTCATCCCAACAACCCGACTCCTCTTCTCCTCCGCAGACTCTAAACATGGCAGAAGCTCCGGCTGTACAAACAATGGATACATCCAAGATCATCAAGGATCCTGGGATGTTCAAGGACAGATACACCTTTGACGAGTGGTGGAAAGCCACCAAACTATACATCAGGTTCCAAAAGAGCCTCACAGATGACCAGAAGATTCTTGCAGTGCTATCCCGTATAATGGAAGGGTCCGGCAGACACTGGGCCAGTAACAAGTTAGACGCTCTTGCTGTTGACAATGAGAACATCACCTGGCTAGGTTTTTCCGATGACATCGCCACACAATTCTCCATTGCCAACAAGTTGGTTGCTGCCAAAGCAAGACTCGAAGTCCTGAAACAAGAGAAACGCACTGTTGATGAATTCTTGGATGAATTTGAAGAACTCTTGAAGCTGTCAAACCTTGGCGAAGAAACTGGGAAATACATTCTAGGGAAGAACGTCAACCGCAGAATCTCTGAACAAGTGGCTAGCGATGGCAAGACGTACACCAATTACGCAAAGGAGATCCGAAACAAGGGACGACAGATGGAAGGACACGCACTGGTCATCCGAGGTGGCGGCGACATGCGCACCGGATCGGGTACCACTTATGGTGGTCAGGGCAAGGCCATGGAGATTGACAAAGCATGAGTAGCCCATTGCTACAACTGTCAACGCTTCGGTCATCTGGCTAAAGACTGTAGCGCTCCAAAGAAGAAAGATGGTTGCAAGTGTTTCAACTGTGACCAAGAAGGCCACATCGCGCGCAACTGCCGCAAGCCGAAGAAGAACTCCGGAAGGGTTAGGAAGGTGTCCGAGGAACATGCCGAGAATGATGAAACCACAATCTTAGAAGCCGACGAGAAGGATTTTCCCAAAGGGTCCGATTAAACGACGCTAAGTCGCGACCCTTATCTATTAAACGGACTTGCTTGCCTTGTATGACTGCAGGCAATAGAACCTATGTCATCCCTGCCAAGTGAGCCGCTGCATCAACTAAGATTGTGAAGGGAGATAAACCTCCGAAAAGACGAGAAATCAGGCTGTTAGCTCAGCTCAGGACACGACAAGGACTAAAGGTTATCCGACCTGAGGTTGACAGCGGATGTGAATGCACATGCATCCATCCCAGAATAGTACGTGAACAGAACCTCCCCACGCGAGGAATACCACCCATAGCAATTCTAAATGCGGATAGATCACCAAATCAACAACAGAAAGCGAACCAACTTGCCGAAGTCAAACTGGATTTGGGAGCACATCAGGAAACCATGGAAGCAATGGTACTGGACATTGGGAGAACCGACATGCTCTTGGGACATGACTGGTTGGTACACCACAACCCCACAATCAATTGGACAACCGGAGCGGTAACATTTAACCGGTGCCCAACAACATGTCAAACCAAACACTCAGATTTCAGGATTAACCTTAATGGTCGCAAACACCGGGTTCGCATGGTTGAGGTGCGCGACAAAGATGCACCAAAAAGTCAGATCAGAAATGGAAGCCTGGAGACCCTATTTTGGAAGCTGTCACTCCCACACCACCTCCCACAACCAAATGATTCTCATATGTTGAACGATTTGCTCATCTCTTTGAAAAAGAGAACTTTGATAAGATCCCAAAGGAGAGGGAATGGGACCATGGTATTGAACTTACACCAGACGCTCCAAAGAACTAGGGGGAAATACATATCCTATGATGCAAAAGGAACAAGAGGAATTGGACGCATTCATTGACGAGGGTCTAGCAACAGGAAAGATCCGTCCGTCCAAATCCCCTTATGCCTCCCCTTGCTTCTTCATCAACAAGAAGGATGGCTCCAAACGATTGGTACAAGATTACCACATGGTCAATAAATTCACGGTCAAAGACAAGTTCCCACTCCCACGAATATCCGATCTCTTGGATGTACTGAAAGATGCGGTCTACTTCAATAAAATGGACATCATGTGGGGCTATAACAATGTCCGGATTAAGGAGGGCGATGAATGGAAAGCTGCCTTCCTCACCAGTTGAGGATTGTTCGAACCATTGGTCATGTTTTTCGGTCTTTGCAACTCCCCGGGAACGTTCTCTCGAATGATGGCTAGTTTATTCCAGGACCAGATCCGCCGACGTATCTGCGTGATCTACATGGATGACATTGTGGTTATCGGTAAAACCAAGGAAGAACTCACGCGAAACACCAAAGAAATCCTACAGATTCTATCAGACAATGATTTGTTCCTAAAAGAGAAGAAGTGTTTATGGGAAGTAACGAAATGTCCTATATTGGGATATGTGGTTGGTGAGGGACGTGTTGAGATGGAAACTGAGAAGGTGGATACAATTCAAAACTGGCAAGCACCCACATCAAAAAAGGAAGTTCAGAAGTTCCTTGGATTTCCTAACTTCTATCGACGTTTTATTGAAGGGTACTCAAACATCGCGAAACCTCTCACCGCGCTCACAGGCGGTACAGCATTTACTTGGGGACCAACAGAGCAGCAAGCTTTTGAAGGTCTCATACGGGCAATTACATCGGCACCAGTCTTGGCATTGTTATAATTGTATTTTCACCTTTCACTTTATCTTATCTTATCTCGATCTTATCTTATCTACATCATATCATACATGAGGACATGTTATCATTATCGTGCAGCATGATGCTGCCACAACGCAGCCTCATGGAATTTACATATATAAGTAGGGTACTTTCACTTGTATTTGATAGCTTGTTATCTTGAGATTCCCGCTGGGTCTCTTGGCAATATAGTTCTCTTATCATCTTTCCACTTCGTTCCTAAGTTTGGGCTCGCGACGTTGTTTGACTTAGCATCGCCTCAACAGGCATTACCAAAACCAGAGGGACAGTTCAGGGTTGAAACTGATGCATCGGGCTATGCAATTGGGGCAGTACTCTCTCAGAAGCAAGACGACAAATGGCACCCCATCGTGTTCTTGTCGCAGACCATGTCCGCGGCCGAACAGAATTACAAGATATACGATAAGGAACTCCTGGCAGTCGTGGACGCATTGAAAGATTGGAGACACTATCTGCTTGAAGCCAGGGAACGTTTCGAGATCTTGACCGATCACAAGAACCTGGAATATTTCCGTCGTCCTCAGGACCTAAATCAATGACAGCGATGCTGGAAAATGAAGTTACAAGACTATGACTTCAAATTACGGCATGTGCCCGGCAAGACCAATGCGAAAGCGGACATCCTGTCACGCTTATCCTGGTATGAAGCGGAACTCAAACCACAGGACAGTGACCAAATGCTCAAGGAGGGACTATTCTTGAAACGGTTGGAATCAGAAGATGTGGTACAAATGGAGATGTTCACGGAGGAACAATTCTTTGAAGGGGGTGAAACATCTGATTCCATCAAAATTGGAAACGTCACAACCATTGAAAATCCGTGGATCGCACGCATCAAGGCTTCGAACCGCATGGAGACAGAAGTAGTGCAGGGCCTAAAAAAGAATCCTCATTGGTATCAACAGGAGAATGGGATCACCTATGCAGGAGAATGAGTCTATGTCCCGCCAGATCCACAATTACGACAAGAATTGATGTTCGAGTCACACAATGCACCAGTGGCTGGACATCCAGGACAGTACCGGACACATGAACTCCTCACTCGCACCTACTGGTGGCCTACCATACTGCATGATGTGAAGAAGTACGTGAAGGGTTGCGACACTTGTCAACGCAACAAGGTTAACCGACAAAAGCGACATGCCCCGCTACATCCCCATGCAGCACCAAGTCACCCATGGGAAGACATAGGAATCGATGTTGTGGGACCGATACCAGAATCTGATGGAAAAAACACAATTCTGGTCATCACGGATAGACATTCGAAGATGCTTCACCTTATTCCGACAACCGTGGAACTATCAGCTGAAGGATTAGTCAAGATCTATCAGGATCAGATATGGAAGCTTCATGGGATACCCAAGAAGATCATCAGCGATAGGGGACCACAGTTCGCCGCGAAGTTCATGGAGATACTCTGCCGCATGCTAGGGATCAAGAGGAACCTGTCCACCACATACCACCCACAGACTGACGGACAGGCCGAGCGATCGCATCAGGAGACGGAAGTGTTCTTATGAAACTTTGTCAACCATCTACAGGATGATTGGGCTGAATGGATCGCAACCGCGGAGTTCCAGTACAATGACAAAGAACATCAGGCGACGAAGCACACCCCATTCTACCTCAACTATGGTTTACATCCGTGGAAGGGAGAGCTCGTGTTAGAAGATACCAATCCGGCTGCCAACGACTTCTTGAAAAAACTCAAACAGGCACAAGAAGAAGCCAATGCTGCGCTGAAACAAGCACAGGATCAGATGAAGAAGACAGTTGACACACGGCGAAGTCCATCTCGGGACTACCGCATCGGAGACAAGATGTGGCTGGAAGGGACTAACATCAGGACCGATCGACCCTCAAAGAAACTTGATGCACTCCGACATGGACCATTCAAAGTCCTAGAGAAGAAAGGAGCTAGCGCGTACCTTCTTGATCTTCCAAAGACTTGGAAGATGATTCACCCTGTGTTCAACGAGACCCTGTTGTCACCATATGAAACTCCGAAGTACGCCATCCAGAAAAAGAAACCAGCCCCTGATCCAATCATCGTCGAAGAACGAGAAGAGTACCATGTGTCTATGATCCTAGACTCTCGAAAGTTCCGCGGAAAGATCCAGTACCTCGTCCAGTGGGAAGGATATGGTCCAGAAGAGAACACATGGGAACCTCGAGCTAATGTTCAGAACACTCAAGATTTGATCCGTGATTTCCATCGGCAGAATCCATCTCACCCACGATAAAAGACAGCTCTCAGAATCCATGACAAGTATCGACCTCATCAGTCAACCACACACCGAGTTCCCTGCTCTAGTCCTTTTCCCTGCCCAATATAGCCTCCCCCTTCTTCTTCTATCTCTCAACCATCCTCGCCGCCATGTCCAACACCACCATTACCTCCACCTCTACCACCGACATCAACCCTGCCATCGCCGCCCTCATGAACGAAGCACTCTCCATGAGAGACCAAATCCATGCTCTCGAAACTTCCCTTGCCGACCTCCTCCATCGCCAGATGCATATCCGGCTTCACTCGCTGTCCAACCTACCCTTCGCCCCGAGTCCTGAGGAGAAACAAATTCTCAGAAATTACACTAGCACCCTCATAATCGAGAATTGACATATTCGGCTGACTATCAAAGGCCTCGAACTCGCCGTAGCCATCAATGAGGAGTTGATATATGATTGGAGCCTCAAGGAAAGTCCGAACTGGTCCGATCCCGGCAACAATGAGGGATGGGGACAGTGACTCTGTGAGGACACAGAGCTTGGAGAGGGGATCATGTTACGGACTCTACGGTATGAGGACCACATCATATCTTTTACTTATTGGCCCGACTCGGCGCCCTCTTACGAGCTTACTACAGTGCCTCACAAAACTGATTCAATGTTTGTTGCTTTTTGAATATCTTCAAGATAACTCTGCAAAGAATACCAATTGAATTAAACCTTTGGTATATAATTGAAAGCCCTACGTCAGGGCTTTCAGAATATAAAGGAATCATATGATTTAGATCAGAATGCATGGAGATATGATCAAATTAAATCAGCAACTCATTGAATCAGTTTTGTGAGTACCTATGGCAATTATCAGAATCAAATGCTTCACTGGTTGTATGGTAACCAGTTGTCATGACTCACTGATGGAACTTGAATAGAACCCTGATGGGTTGTCAAGAAAAGTTGTATAAGAAGAATCCAACCTCAATGGCCTCCATAATTAATCATGTGCCCTATCTCCTCTTCCCACAAGAAAAACATTCTTTCTCTGGCCTCCAATGGTCACTCCACTCGTCATATTGTCTCTAACCTGGGTGTCAGCCAACCAACTGTCTCCAGAGTGCTTCAGAATCTTCTTCCTCATTGCAATCTCTCTTCTGGTGGTTGTCCATCTCCCACCAACACACGAAACATACTTTCACAAATCACCTCAGGGAGAGCCTCCAATGCTGTGCAGGCTACCAAACACATCAACACTGTCATCTCCAATCCTGTCTCCCCAGAAACTGTGAGAAGGGTTCTCAGAAAACATGAATTCAAGGCTGTAACATAGAAAAAAAGACCTTTCTTAAAGGCCATACATCAGAAGAGGCGGTTGGCATTTGCTATGAAGCACAGGGAATGAACAGTGGAGGACTGGAAGAGGGTCATTTGGTCAGATGAGACCCAAATCAACAGGTTTGGATCAGATGGCAAGGAATGGGTCTGGAAAAAGAAGGGTGAGGGGCTTATTGAAAGAGAGGTTCAGGGCACAGTCAAGTTTGGGGGAGGAAATATTATGGTTTGGGGTTGTATGGGTTGGGAAGGTGTGGGGAGACTTGCAGAGGTTGAGGGGAGGATGGATGCTGATCAGTATGTGTCCATTTTGGAGGACAATTTGCTGCCCAGCATGGAGGAGAGTGGAATCTCTGAAGAGGAGATCATTTTTCAGCAGGACAATGAACCCAAGCACACCTCCAAGAAGGCCAAAAAATGGATGGACAGCAAGAATATTGCTCTGCTGGATTAGCCTGCACAGTCCCCAGACCTCAATCCTATTGAACACCTCTGGGTTCATATTACAAGAAAGTTGAATGAATATCCAACACCACCCAAGGGAGTCTGGGAGATTTGGGACAGAGCAGCAGAGGTGTGCAATAATATAGAGCCAGAAGTGTGTCAAAACCTGATAGAAAGTATGCCAAGAAGGGTAGAGGCAGTAATCAAAGCTAAGGGGGGTAATACCAAGTACTAAAGTATAAAATACTGTATTTATTGTACATACTCACAAAACTGATTCAATGAGTCCCTGGAGTAATTTGTTCATATATTGATCATTTGTTATGGGAATTACATAATTATTGCAGATTCCGAGAGTCCTGAAGCAGGGCTTTTAACCAGGTACCAATAACTTCTTTTGATTGGCATTATTTGCAAAGTTATTTTGAAGGTATTCACAAAGTAGCAAATATTGAATCAGTTTTGTGAGGCACTGTATGTCTAACGTCTACTTTCGCAACCTTCAATTCCCAGTCTGACTCATTACATTACTTCGTCATCCCCTTTAGTATACTTCGCTCCCGTGCTGACTCGCTTTCCGCAGTCAGCTTACTCACTGTACATAGCCTTCCGCAGTCGCCTTACTCATGCGCACTGCCTTCCGCAGTACTGACTCATCCGCTACCGCCTATAGTCAGTACCTATATAAACCTCTTGTACTATAGTAGATTCCTTAGATTTAGCAATCACTTTGCTCTTCGCCTTTCCACTTTCCTGCATACTCTGCCCGAACCTTGGAACGGTTTGTTAAGCATAACAGTACTTGTTAAACGGTCTTTCAACGTACCTCATGATCGGCCCAAGCAGTTGCAGAACCTTACGATGGAGATCTCATGTCTTGTTTGGGCCCGAGTCCTCCTTAATCTCATCTACGAGTTTGTCGATGAAGAGTTGGTAAGATTGGGTAACCAAATTATCTCCATCCCACGATTCCGTTTCGTCGAAGCAGCACTTGCAATCGAGCAGCAGCAACTTGGCTCTCACAGCTCTCAAAGAAATCATGGATCGGGACACGTATTTTTGCTAGAGGAGGTGATTCAGGAGGAAAGCCAAGGTACCTTCAAAAAATACCTGAACAATGTCTCACCTGTTCCCCTGCGAATGAATGGAGCGGAAGATGAAGAGCGCGCAGAGTTTCTTGCTTTCAGCCAACACGTACAATACTTCAAAACAAAAAAGCTCGTATTTGTCTCAGATTACCAAGATAAACAAAACATCCTGCATCCTGATTCACTCAATGCTAATGAAGATCCAGGAGGCAACTCACTCCTTACAGATCCCCAGATTTCTTCTGCAAGGCAAGTAGGGTTGACATTCATGTACAATCAGTGGTATCTCTTTCTGACTTGACCTTTTACAGCACCCTTGGGATGATCTTCACAGATGGCAATGTCCCATCCATTCACAACGATTTTGAGAAGAATCATCGCTGTAATCGCTTCTGTGAATTCTTCAAGATACCAGTAGACTATGACATATGGGAATCCAAAACTGCAATGACTCGCCCTTTGAAGGACCTCGACTCTTAGGCAAACTTCCCGACACCAATGAACAAGCTCTGTCATAACTCAGATCCCAAATATCAACCCATTCAAATATGCACTGTCATTACATCGCCCAAGTATCTCTTCATTAGTTCTCTCTTTTAATACTTCCAACCTTTACCCTCACGTTCTATATACTCGATACCACCGTTATTCAAGTTCAAGCTCCACCTATATTATTTCAATACACATAATGTCAAAAAAGCCTCGTCCGAAGATATCCCATGTCCACCAAAGAAACACCAGTAACATTCCCAGGGTGCAATCGGGGGATAACTCCCTGATGAGGGAGTGAGGAAGAGAGCTTATGATTTGTTTCAGTGTTGGCAATGAGGTAGATGTGGTGCTGTTTGCTTCGACGCTCTCGGGTGATTTCTGAGACTGGAAAGGCAAAGGATGTCGACGCGCGTCGACTGGATGGACTTGCATTGAGGGAGTCTCGGCAGGAAGGCAGGACTAGGGGCCAATCTGTCAATTGAGGTGATGAAGGAAGTTCATGGAGGTCTAGCTGAGATCCCTCAAGAGGTAAGTGCGTCGACAACGCTGATAGAAGGCCGAGAGAAGAAGATCGTACAATAACAAGGTTTCCATCACTGTGAAGATCCAGTGACGAAGGTTGTCATTGTGCCAGCATCCACGATAGTTCGACATTTCAAGCACGTGCACACTTCGGACGAACAGCAAGTCCAGGTTTTGATTCGCCACCTGTGACTTTTCCGACGACGGGAAACGAATTTCCTTGCCTTCCGAGGCAACCGAGTATGAGGTAAAGACGGAGTAAGTGGTGGTGGTGGTGGTGGTGGCGGTGGCACGTAAATGGATGAAGTGTCATTCTTGGCATCCGTGGCCTCTTCCACGCTATCGGGTAATCCGGGGGACGCTTGAATTGGCGATGGTGCGGGCGAACGAAATGGGAGAGTAACGGATCCGAAATATGCGTCGTGGCGCACTGGCGAAGACTGCCATCCCAGCATTCGGTGAGTCGCCGAATTGGTGATTCCATGTAAGGCAACTTACCAGGAATTTGTCCTCCCCTCCTTTTTATCCAAGACTGGCACTGGCAAGATCCCCTCGGACAGGCAGAGAAGTGTGAATTGAAGCTGGCAGTTGAGGCTGCATAGTTTATATCTTAGTTAGCGATGAAGATGAAAGTCGGGTGATGGGTTACGAACGAAAATTTGCTTACGGTGGATGCGATTGCAGTGAAGGCGAGGTGACGTACGATGGTGGCCGAACGGGCAGCGACGCACAATCGGCGGTGCCAGGCTGTGCACTGCAGACGTGGACCGTGCCATACCTGTTCTTGATCAGGTTGCAAAATGAACCACAACGTGCAATTTTCTTGACCTCACCTGACGTAAAAAGTAGTGGCTGACTCGAAATTTGGGCAATGATAGATGGACAGTAAAATGACTGAGTTGAGCTGGTATGGGTGTGAGCTAGGCTTACGAGCGCGGGGCTTCCACCAGTTGACAGCGGTCGCGACGAATTTGGGTTCCAGTCGCGATCCAGCCTCGTGCCATTGTTTGGATTGCAGGGTCCATCAATCATCAATCTGTGATATCCGATCTCGGCTTATGAGTCCGGCCATCAGTAAAACTAAGCTGTCCAGGTTTTGTTGCCATGGTGTTTATCAGGGAAAAAGTTGGGGAGAAACTTGCGATTCCGAAGAAAGACGTGATACCATCACGTGGTTGACTTTCTTTTTGATTTTAAACCGCGCGTCTTGCTCAAGCTGGAACCAGCTTTGGATTGAAATCAAGCTTGGTAGCTTCAATATTCGCTTCTGTATATATGCGATTTCTTTAAAGTCAATCGTGGGAGGGGCACTTGAAGACGTTAGCGAGGCGCCGAAGCTAAGTAAGTAATCCCGACTTCTTTTTTCCATTGCAGGAGGCAACCTGAACTCAAATAAGCTTCTTTCCATGCAGGCAACGTGTCTTTTGGCGTCTAAGTATGGCGTGGGAGTGGCGAACAAATGTATAATTCACGTCACGCCATGGCCATTTAGACGCCCTCTTCCTCTATCCCATCGACAATGGACCAACGTGAACTCACCGATTTGCTCTCCGATTTCATCACTCCTGAGATGAGGGCAGAAGCAGAACACGCCATGCATCGCGACATGTCAACTCAGAACAAAAACATTCGAGTTGTCCCTCCTGATCCGACGATGGAGTCACCCAAGGTCAATATTGATGGTATCGACCTTTCAGACAAGGATCGCTTCCGAGATGCGATTCTGAAATCTTTGGCGGAGAATGCGAAGCCTAGATTTCCGCCCTTGGAATCGTTGCCGTGTGCGAATGTCGAAATCGAAAAACACAAGGCTTGTGAAAAACCAGGCGTGAAGGCATGCAGTGCGTGCAAGCTCGTGTCGTATTGTTCCAAAGTAAGCCATTTTTTTCTTTAACCTTTTGTCGCGGTTCTACATAGAAACGCACTATAGGAGTGCCAGAAGGTCCATTGGCGTGTCCATAAACGAGGTAAGGCGCAAAACCTCTCGCAACCACTGGTTGCTATAAACCTTTCGGATTTAACCTTTCCATTAGACTGCAATGATCATATCGGGTCTGACGATTGGAAGCCTGCCTGGATGCTGGAAGGCCGTCGTCCCTCGTTTATCAATAACGAGACCCAAGCGGAAGAATTTGAACGAAGGAAAACGAATGAATTTTCTACGGGTTTGTCATTGTATGCTCGTCATCGTGTTACTGCATGCCATCGAGGGTGACGATAACGTTACAGGTGGGGAAATATGCCTGCGATGGATGTGATTAACCTCGCGAATAATGAGAAAGATGCGACGAAGGATTTTTCTCTGGCCTTCGTTGGTGTGTAACTTTTCGTCACTAACAGCGACGTGCTCATAATGCGTACTAGCCTCTGGGGATCTTCGACATGTCGTGCACACTATCAATGCTCTCCCGGCTGATTACTCAGGCGATCTGAAGATCTTGGTCAACGATATCACGTTGCCTATTGTTTGTCGGAACATCATTTTGCTTCTTATCTTGGGGACAATCGCTGACGAAGTCATCGCTGCCGACATCGCACTTCATTTCTGGTATTCGACATTTTTGCCTATGGAGTACCGTCTCCGTCTTTCCGGGGTGCTCAATTCTCTCCTACAACACATCGAGTCAGGCCGGGCATCCTTTATTCCTCTCGGTCCTCATTCAACCTTATCCTTTTTCCTTCCCAAGGAGTCGGTGAAGTACTTCCTGCATTATATCTCGTCGTTGGCAGTCGGTGAGATACAGGACGAATATGATCGTGTAAGGTCCGCACCATCACGGCGTGATTTTCGAGATCGGAAATACGTGAGGTTGAAGCCATCGCATCGAATTGCGTTCGAGGAGTATGGTCGCTTTGGCATCGTTCTTCCCTTCGGTGCAGCGAACGCCCATTTTAACACTCCAAACCTCTCCCTTTTCTCTCCCGAGGGCAAGTGGTTACAAACAGACTATGCTGACCCCCTCGCAGGCTGGAAGTAAGTTGCTATATCGGTCAACATTTGGTATATCACTGATAATATTTCAGTACCGATGACGTTATCAAAGCAGGTAAGGCACACGGCGCTCAGCCCGAAGATATCTATGGTTGCCTCTACTTCTTCCTCTCGGAGGAGTTGCGCAGCTTTGCCCGGCGTCTTCGCCGATTCCGGGTATCATTCAACGTCTACTGCACCGATGCCTCCCTCCTCTCACGCGGTATCCGTGAGAACGTATTTTCTGTGCAGGGTATCCCTGCCTCATTTCGGTTCGATCGTATCGAAGTCGCCAACATTCTGGATGCCAACTACGTTGGCCTGCGCGGCGTCCTGGAAAATTGGGCCCCTATGCTAAGGGAAGGCCGCGATGCTGCTATCGTCGGCTATTTCATGAATTGGATTGCGGTGCAAGAAGATGGTGCCGTAAGGGGGGCGGGTGAACGTGCGATGATGGCGCTTTTACCCTCTTTGGTGAAGAAAACGAAGGTGAGGAAGGGTTTTCAAGCCGCATCAATGATATATATTCTAATGTCATTGAAGTCCCAAAGCCTTAAGCTAGATATCAGTGCGAGAATTCTTCCGCTTTTCACGAGTATTAAATCGATGTCTTATTGTGGTCGTAGGCCCATGGACGATGATGCCCGGGGATCTGGATGCGCTCTATGAAAATTGGGGGCCGTTCTCGAAATATCTGAAGAAACAAGGACTCGACGACATCCTCCGCAAGGCAAAGGTCACTTTGAGAAAAAGACACACCATCGTTCCCCATGTGCGTATCGAGCTATCCGCTCGAATTTCCTGAACAATTGATCAGTGCATGCACACAGCGCATCGGGGCTCCCTTGTTTGGACTTCCAAATGCATTGCCCGAGTTCCCCGATGAAGATTCCTGGTATTATTATGTGTGTATTATCTTTGGACGAATAAAAATTTATCAAGCTGATGTTATGACACTTCAGACGAGAGTTGCCTCCTTCGCGGGGTCGGAACGCTTTGTTGAATTCGCGCGCACATAAGATAGGATTCATGCGCATGATTTTTCGTGACAATTGCAATTGGGCGCTTAGATTATTTCGCGTTCAACGTTCACTTTTCCGAAACATCAGGAAAAAGCCTTGGGCTACAATGCCAAGGCTGATGTTATGCCTCCGTGATATATTATACATCAGCCATGCTCCATAGCATGTCATAGCACTCATACCACATCAGTAAATCCTGATTTTTCCCACAGCATGTCATAGCAAATTGCCGAAGCTGATAGCATCCTATAGCAACCAACCTTAGCCGATAGAAGCCACTAGCATCAACAGCTTGTATAGGGTGTTATAGCATGACAGGGCCATAGAATCTACAGCACCATAGAACTTTGCCTGCACTAGACATTTTCCGAGGTGTGTTGAATCAAAAATCGTTCAAGTCATTTCAATCTCCGCTTGGTGAGTTGAAACTAAAACCGATTTGATGCTCCATCTGACTTGTCATTAGTGTCCACCAGCACTGGATCTGCCCTACTATCAATGACCAGGTATTTGAAACATTTTCAGTGGCAAACATATTTCTCCATGAGAACCTTACCAATTTCCTCCAGGATTGTTTGGGATCGCTTGTAATTTGTCTCTTCTATAATCCTGTAACCTTACTTTGGGAAGGAATACTGTGCTCGTGTTGTCAGAGGCTTCCCAGTGAGGGGGAGTCAAAAATTTGAGGTATTTGAAACAATCATCATGGTATCATCATGGTCATATTTCAGTCTCTGCAAGCATTTGACGCATCGAGCATCCACATTGATAATTTAGCACCCCCTTACATGATTCAAACACCACTTGGAAGTGTCACTCTAATGTCACTCTAGGAGCTCATTTTTCATAGTTCGGTGTCCCCTGCTTTAACAAACACATCCTGAGACCTAAGCTCCAGGATTTGAGGTCCCCTCATATTGCCAAAGAGGCTCTGTGAACTGAACCTTAAGTGGTCCAGAGGATCTGGATAGATCTGGCCATCACTGCCATATTTACACCAGTTTTTCTTGCAAAAAATCACCAAATTGCCTCTCAAGCAGGCTCTTTTCAATTTCCCTGCTCAAAAGCTTGGGGATCCAGTATTATGATATAAAGGATGATGTGTGCCAAACCCTGGAGGTAGAAGTGGAATGTGGAAGGAGGTAGTTGAGATTTTCAAATACTGTTCATGTTTCAAATACTGTTATGCTTAACAAACCGTTCCAAGGTTCGGGCAGAGTATGCAGGAAAGTGGAAAGGCGAAGAGCAAAGTGATTGCTAAATCTAAGGAATCTACTATAGTACAAGAGGTTTATATAGGTACTGACTATAGGCGGTAGCGGATGAGTCAGTACTGCGGAAGGCAGTGCGCATGAGTAAGGCGACTGCGGAAGGCTATGTACAGTGAGTAAGCTGACTGCGGAAAGCGAGTCAGCACGGGAGCGAAGTATACTAAAGGGGATGACGAAGTAATGTAATGAGTCAGACTGGGAATTGAAGGTTGCGAAAGTAGACGTTAGACATAGTGAGTTTGTAAGAGGGCGCCGAGTCGGGCCGATAGGTAAAAGATATGACGTGGTCCTCATACCGTAGAGTCCGTAACATGTTCCCCTCTCCAAGCTCTGTGTCCTCACAGAGTCACTGTCCCCATCCCTCGTTGTTGCCGGGATCGGACCAGTTCGGACTTTCCTTGAGGCTCCAATCATATATCAATTCCTCGTTGATGGCTACAGCGAGCTCGAGGCCTTTGATGGCCAACCGAATGCGTCGGTTTTCGATGACGAGGGTGCTGGTGTAATTTCCGAGAATTTGTTTTTCCTCGGGAGTCGGGGCGACGGGGAGATTGGATAGTGAGTGAAGCCGGATATGCATCTGGCGATGGAGGAGGTCGGCAAGGGAAGTTTCGAGAGCATGGATTTGGTCTCTCATGGAGAGTGCTTCGTTCATGAGGGCGGCAATGGCAGGGTTGATGTCGGTGGTGGAGGTGGAGGTGACGGTGGTGTTGGACATGGCGGTGAGGATGGTTGAGAGATAGAAGAAGAAGGGGGAGGCTATATTGGGCAGGAAAAGGACTAGAGCAGGGAACTCGGTGTGTGGTTGACTGATGAGGTCGATACTTGTCATGGATTCTGAGAGCTGTCTTTTATCGTGGGTGAGATGGATTCTGCCGATGGAAATCACGGATCAAATCTTGAGCGTTCTGAACATTAGCTCGAGGTTCCCATGTGTTCTCTTCTGGACCATATCCTTCCCACTGGACGAGGTACTGGATCTTTCCGCGGAACTTTTGAGAGTCTAGGATTGTAGACACATGGTACTCTTCTCGTCCTTCAATGATGATCAGAACAGGGGCTGGTTTCTTTTTCTGGATGGTGTACTTCGGAGTCTCATATGGTGACAACAGGGTCTCATTGAACACAGGGTGAATCATCTTCCAAGTCTTTGGAAGATCAAGAAGGTACACGCTAGCTCCTTTCTTCTCTAGGACTTTGAATGGTCCATGTCGGAGTGCATCAAGCTTCTTTGAGGGGCGATCGGTCCTGATGTTAGTCCCTTCCAGCCGCACCTTGTCCCCAATGCGGTAGTTCCGAGACGGACTTCGCCGTGTATCAACTGTCTTCTTCATCTGATCCTGTGCTTGTTTCAGTGCTGCATTGGCTTCTTCTCGTGCCTGTTTGAGTTTTTTCAAGAAGTCATTGGCAGCCGGGTTGGTATCTTCTAACACGAGTTCTCCCTTCCAAGGATGTAAACCGTAGTTGAGGTAGAACGGGGTGTGCTTCGTGGCCTGATGTTCTTTGTCATTGTACTGGAACTCTGCAATTGCAATCCACTCAGCCCAATCATCCTGTAGATGGTTGACAAAGTTCCGCAAAAACGCTTCCGTTTCCTGATGTAATCGCTCGGCCTGTCCATCAGTCTGTGGGTGGTATGTGGTGGACAGGTTCCTTTTGATCCCTAGCATGTGGCAGAGTATCTCCATGAACTTCGCAGCGAACTGCGGTCCCCTATCGCTGATGATCTTCTTGGGGATCCCGTGAAGCTTCCATATCTGATCCCGATAGATCTTGGCTAATCCCTCAGCTGATAATTCCACAGTTGTCGGAATGAGATGGAGCATCTTCGAATGTCTATCTGTGATGACCAGAATCACATTCTTTCCATCGGACTCTGGTATTGGTCCCATGACATCAATCCCTATGTCCTCCCATGGATGACTTGGTGCTGCATGGGGATGTAGCAGAGAGTGTCATTTCTGTCTGTTGATCTTGTTGCGTTGACAGGTGTCACAATCCTTTACGTACTTCTTCACGTCATGCAGGATAGTAGGCCACCAGTAGGTACGAGTGAGGAGTTCATGTGTCCGATATTGTCCTGGATGTCCAGCCACTGGTGCATTGTGTGACTCGAACATCAATTCTTGTCGTAATTGTGGATCTGGCGGGACATAGACTCATTCTCCTGCATAGGTGATCCCATTCTCCTGTTGATACCAATGAGGATTCCTTTTTAGGCCCTGCGCTACTTCTGTCTCCATGCGGTTCGAAGCCTTGATGCGTGCGATCCACGGATTTTCAATGGTTGTGACGTTTCCAATTTTGATGGAATCAGATGTTTCACCCCCTTCAAAGAATTGTTCCTCCGTGAACATCTCCATTTGTACCACATCTTCTGATTCCAACCGTTTCAAGAATAGTCCCTCCTTGAGCATTTGGTCACTGTCTTGTGGTTCGAGTTCCACTTCATACCAGGGTAAGTGCGACAGGATGTCCGCTTTCGCATTGGTCTTGCCAAGTACATGCTGTAATTCAAAGTCATAGTCTTGTAACTTCATTTTCCAGCGTCGCTGTCGTTGATTTAGGTCCTGAGGATGACGGAAATATTCCAGGTTCTTGTGATCGGTCAAGATTTTGAAACGCTCCCTGGCTTCAAGCAGATAGTGTCTCCAATCTTTTAATGCTTCCATGACCGCCAGGAGTTCCTTGTCATATATCTCATAATTCTTTTCGGCCGCGGACATGGTCCGCAACAAGAACACGATGGGGTGCCATTTGTCGTCTTGCTTCTGAGAGAGTACTGCTCCAATTGCATAGCCCGATGCATCGGTTTCGACCCTGAACTGTCCTTCTGATTTCGGTAATGCCAAGACTGGTGCCGATGTAATTGCCCATATGAGACCTTCAAAGGCTTGCTGCTCTGTTGGTCCCCAAGTAAATGCCGTACCGCCTGTGAGCGCGGTGAGAGGTTTGGCGATGTTTGAGTACCCTTCAATAAAACGTCGATAGAAGTTGGCAAATCCAAGGAACTTCTGAACTTCCTTTTTTGATGTGGGTGCTCGCCAGTTTCGAATTGTATCCACCTTCTCAGTTTCCATCTCAACACGTCCCTCACCAACCACATATCCCAATATAGGACATTTCATTACTTCCCATAAACACTTCTTCTCCTTTAGGAACAAATCATTGTCTGATAGAATCTGTAGGATTTCTTCAGTGTTTCGCGCGAGTTCTTCCTTGGTTTTACCAATAACCACGATGTCATCCATGTAGATCACGCAGATACATCGGCGGATCTGGTCCAGGAATAGACTAGCCATCATTCGAGAAAACATTCCCGGGGAGTTGCAAAGACCGAAAAACATGACCAATGGTTCGAACAATCCTCAACTGGTGAGGAAGGCAGCTTTCCATTCATCGCCCTCCTTAATCCGGACGTTGTTATAACCCCACATGATGTCCATTTTATTGAAGTAGACCGCATCTTTCAGCACGTCCAAGAGATCGGATATTTGTGGGAGTGGGAACTTGTCTTTGACTGTGAATTTATTGACCATGTGGTAATCTTGTACCAATCGTTTGGAGCCATCCTTCTTGTTGATGAAGAAGCAAGGGGAGGCATAAGGGGATTTGGACGGACGGATCTTTCCTGTTGCTAGACCCTCGTCAATGAATGCGTCCAATTCCTCTTGTTCCTTTTGTGTCATAGGATATGTATTTCCTCCTAGTTCCTTTGGTGCGTCTGGTGTAAGTTCGATACCATGGTCCCATTCCCTCTCCTTTGGGATCTTATCAAAGTTCTCCTTCTCGAAGAGATGAGCAAGTTGTTCAACATATGAGGGTTGTTTGGTTGTGGGAGTGACAGCTTCCAAAATAGGGTCTCCAGGCTTCCATTTCTGATCCGACTTTTTGGGTGCATCTTTGTCGCGCACCTCAACCATGTGAACCCGGTGTTTGCGACCATCAAGGTTAACCCTGAAATCTGAGTGTTTGGTTCGACATGTTGTTGGGCACCGGTTGTCCAATTGATTGTGGGGTTGTGGTGTACCAACCAGTCATGTCCCAAGAGCATGTCCATTCTTCCAATGTCCAGTACCATTGCTTCCATGGTTTCCTGATGTTCTCCCAAATCCAGTTTGACTTCGGCAAGTTGGCTCGCTTTCTGTTGTCAATTTGGTGATCCATCCGCATTTAGAATCGCTATGGGCGGTATTCCTCGCATGGGGAGGTTCTGTTCACATACTATTCTGGGGTGGATGCATGTGCGTTCACATCCGCTATCAACCTCAGGTCAGATAACCTTTGGTCCTCGTTGTGTTTTGAGCTGAGCTAACAGCCTGATTTCTCGTCTTTTCGGAGGTTTATCTCCCTTCACAATCTTACTTGACGCAGCGGCTCGCTTGGCAGGGATGACATAGGTTCTATTGTCTGCAGTCATACAAGGCAAGCAAGTCTGTTTAATAGATAAGGGTCACAGCTTAGCGTCGTTTAATCGGACCCTTCAGGAAGGTCCTTCTTGTCGGCTTCTAAGATTGTGGTTTCATCATTCTCGGCATCTTCCTCGGACACCTTCCTAACCCTTCCGGAGTTCTTCTTCGCCTTGCCGCAGTTGCGCGCGATATGGCCTTCTTGGTCACAGTTGAAACACTTGCGACCATCTTTCTTCTTTGGAGCGCTACAGTCTTTAGCCAGATGACCGAAGCGTTGACAGTTGTAGCAACAGGCTACTCCTGCTTTGTCGATCTCCATGGCCTTGCCCTGACCACCATAAGTGGTACCCGATCCGGTGCGCATGTCGCCGCCACCTCGGATGACCAGTGCATGTCCTTCCATCTGTCGTCCCTTGTTTTGGATCTCCTTTGCGTAATCGGTGTATGTCTTGCCATCACTAGCCACTTGTTCAGAGATTCTGCGGTTGATGTTCTTCTCTAGGATGTATTTCCCAGTTTCTTCGCCAAGGTTTGACAGCTTCAAGAGTTCTTCGAATTCATCCAAAAATTCGTCAACGGTGTGTTTCTCTTGTTTCAGGACTTCGAGTCTTGCTTTGGCAGCGACCGATTTGTTGGCGATGGAGAATCGTGTGGCAATATCATCGGAAAAACCTAGCCAGGTGATGTTCTCATTGTCAACAGCAAGAGCGTCTAACTTGTTGCTGGCCCAGTGCCTGCTGGACCCTTCCATCATGCGGGATAGTACTGCAAGAATCTTCTGATCGTCTGTGAGGCTCTTTTGGAACCTGATGTATAGTTTGGTGGCCTTCCACCACTCGTCAAAGGTGTATCTGTCCTTGAACATCCCAGGATCCTTGATGATCTTGGATGTATCCATTGTTTGTACAGCCGGAACTTCTGCCATGTCTAGAGTCTGCGGAGGAGAAGAGGGGTCAGGTTGTTGGGATGAAGATGGGGTTCGGGATACAGGTAAGGATTGAAAATGAGTCCCTGTTCTAGGCGTCTGTTCGATATCTGACTGCGCGGAGTCAAAAGTAAATTTGTCAGGGGACTCATTGGCGGAATCGGTGGCAAAACATTCAGAGTATTTCCTCTGTAAATCTCTAAGGAATCTCTGTTCCTGCATGTCTGTTGGTCGCGAGAAGGGGTCAAGTCTCTCGTTTTGTGCCCAACGGTTGTACTCGGTCTGTTGTTCTTCAGTGGTGAAGTGGGCGTAGATCTGCTGCTTTGAGTAAGACATGATGATGTGGTTCCGGGACGTCTCGATGTGAGCGTCCTAATCAATCTTCTGATAACGGTTGTCTGGACACCGATAAACTCTCTGATCTCTGTGATCCGACCTGTCTGAGGTCCTTCTTGAACGCGAAAGCTTTCGAGTTTGTTCTGTCGGGCGTTGTAATGCGCGATCTGGTGTTGCCGAGCAAGATGGATGCTCTCTGCTATCTCGCCATGGGGGCGATGCTCGTCGTTGTCTAGTTCTTCATCAAGCACCTGCTGTAGGATGCGACGGATCTCCGATTCGATGTACTGCTGGATGAGTGTAAAATCAATACTGTCTCGAGGACTTAGCTCCTCCTGTCGGGCTTCTGGCATGCTGAATGGGTTACTGGTGAAGTCTTCAAAGAAGCGCAATGTCTTGACTCGTCTGGTAGTTGCTCTCTTCGCTCTGGGCGAACCTAACGAGATTTAGCAACTTGTTATGCTTAACAAACCATTCCAAGGTTTGGGCAGAGTATGCAGGAAGTGGAAAGGCGAAGAGCAATGTGATTGCTAAATCTAAGGAATCTACTACAGTACAAGAGGTTTATATAGGTACTGACTATAGGCGGTAGCGGATGAGTCAGTACTGCGGAAGGCAGTGCACATGAGTAAGGCGACTGGCTATGTACAGTGAGTAAGCTGACTGCGGAAAGTGAGTCAGCGCGGGAGCGAAGTATACTAAAGGGGATGACGAAGTAATGTAACGAGTCAGACTGGGAATTGAAGGTTGCGAAAGTAGACATTAGACATAGTGAGTTCGTAGGAGGGCGCCGAGTCGGGCCGATAAGTAAAAGATATGACGTGGTCCTCATACCATAGAGTCCGTAACAAAGACGTTCCCTAACATCAAACTGGCTCAATCTGGTGCTGGATGTAAATCCAAGTATACCATGGTACATAATTCTATTGATCATCTTCACAATCAGCTGATGACACAACTCTATCAGTTGAAGAAGACATACACCCTCGTTAAATGCATTCCTGAAAACTCTGGGTGGGCATGGAGTAACGAAACTGGTGCCAGCATCTCAACACCCTCCCAAATCTCGGCTTGGGAGGCCTTTGCTGCACAGAAGAAGAATAAAGGATGTGCGAGATTTTGCAACAGAGGCTGGGTCCACCTTCGTGTATTTGACCTTTTACAGCCCTCACATGCCACGGGAAGATCTGTGTACCATGCTTCGCAGGGAAACTCACAGCTTCCTGCCCCCCAACGATGCACCCACCCCACCGATGGGGGAAACTGCGAGAGATGGGGAAGGCGTGGATGTGGATGACTCAGGCCCTGAGGATGACAAAGATGACTTTCTTCTATCAGTAAGTATTGTGTTTATATTTGAAAGGTAATAATAATCAATACATGACTTCAGCAACCCTTGAACATGGGCCAGCTTTTACGGAAGCGTTCAGCTACTCAGACACCACTTCCCAAGGCTTCTCCTGCTAAGGCTCAATGTGGTCCCTCAGGCTCCACCATGCCACACCCACAACTCCCTGAGGCTTCTCCCACCAAGACTCAACATGGTCCCTCAGTCTCCACCACGCCACGCCTCACAGGTCCCCATGCTTTAGCTTCATTGTCGCAGGGATTGGACTGTTTTACCAATCACATGGCAGATGTTTTTGAGTGCAGGGCTGCTGTGATGGCAGTGATGCAGGGCCTATCCCCCATCTCAGCATCGGAGGCTCCAATCACATCATCCGAACTTTTGACCCCTGCTTGCAAGAGAAGATCAATCAAAAGAGTTCAGGAGATTGAGCAAGACCGATCTCCCACTTCTCGAGCCATTCTTTGTGAGCATTTCGAGGAGAATGTTTCAGCGGCAGATGCATACTACAATATTGACAATATACCGACTCGCAATACATGGGTTGATCGAAGAATAGATAAACTCATGTTTAAGTAATTAATGCATCAACTGGTAGCTCTTCTCCCCATTCCAAAAGAATTTTTAAATAAGCCTGCCACATATCTTCTGCAATTTTGTTCCATCGATCCTCAGCCCATGTCTTCTCTGCCTCTGTAATGATGTAACCTCCAAGTACTCCAAAGTTATGTTCTATGTCTGGGAGATTTCCTGGATCTGGATCAGGAGCATCAGGCAGATCAGCAACTTCCTGCCCATCGTGGTCAAGAATGAAGTTGTGAATAGCAGCAAGTGCTGGTGGAAGCTTTGCCTGGACTTCCATACAGTACTGAGGTGCACGAGTGAGAATGCCAAATCATGCCTTCCAGACTCCAAATATACGCTCGACAACATTCCGTGCAGAAGCATGATGAAGGTTGAAAAGTTCTTCTCGATTTTGAGGACTAAAAAGATATTTTCAGAAGATCAAATTAAGTGGAGCTAAGTCCTCGAGACAGTATCGATTTTACGCTCATCCAGCAGTACATCGAATCGGAGATCCGTCGCATCCTACAACAGGTGCTTGACGAAGAACTAGACAACGACGAGCATCGCCCCCATGGCGAGATAGCAGAGAGCATCCATCTTGCTCGGCAACACCAGATCGCGCATTACAACGCCCGACAGAACAAACTCGAAAGCTTTCGCGTTCAAGAAGGACCTCAGACAGGTCGGATCACAGAGATCAGAGAGTTTATCGGTGTCCAGACAACCGTTATCAGAAGATTGATTAGGACGCTGACATCGAGACGTCCCGGAACCACATCATCATGTCTTACTCAAAGCAGCAGATCTATGCCCACTTCACCACCGAAGAACAACAGACCGAGTACAACCGCTGGGCATGAAACGAGAGACTTGACCCCTTCTCGAGACCAACAGACGCGCAGAAACAGAGATTCCTTAGAGATTTACAGAGGAAATACTCTGAACGTTTTGCCACCGATTCCGCTGACGAGTCCCCTGACGAATTTACTTTTGACTGCGCGCGGTCAGATATCGAACAGACGCCTAGAACAGGGACTCATTTTCAATCCTTACCTGTATCCCGAACCCCATCTTCATCCCAACAACCCGACTCCTCTTCTCCTCCGCAGACTCTAAACATGGCAGAAGCTCCGGCTGTACAAACAATGGATACATCCAAGATCATCAAGGATCCTGGGATGTTCAAGGACAGATACACCTTTGACGAGTGGTGGAAAGCCACCAAACTATACATCAGGTTCCAAAAGAGCCTCACAGACGATCAGAAGATTCTCGCGGTACTATCCTGCATGATGGAAGGGTCCGGCAGACACTGGGCCAGTAACAAGTTAGACGCTCTTGCTGTTGACAACGAGAACATCACCTGGCTAGGTCTTTCCGATGATATCACCACACGATTCTCCATCGCCAACAAGTTGGTCGCTGCCAAAGCGAGACTCAAAGTCCTGAAACAAGAGAAACGCACCGTTGATGAATTCCTGGATGAATTTGAAGAACTCTTGGGACTGTCAAACCTTGGCAAAGAAACTGGGAAATACATCCTAGAGAAGAATGTCAACCGCAGAATCTCTGAACAAGTGGCTAGCGATGGCAAGACGTACACCGATTACGCAAAGGAGATCCGAAACAAGGGACGACAGATGGAAGGACACGCACTGGTCATCCGAGGTGGCAGCGACATGCGCACCGGATCGGGTACCACTTATGGTGGTCAGGGCAAGGCCATGGAGATCGACAAAGCAGGAGTAGCCTGTTGCTACAACTGTCAACGCTTCGGTCATCTGGCTAAAGACTGTAGCGCTCCAAAGAAGAAAGATGGTCGCAAGTGTTTCAACTGTGACCAAGAAGGCCATATCGCGTGCAACTGCCGCAAGCCGAAGAAGAACTCCAGAAGGGTTAGGAAGGTGTCCGAAGAAGATGCCGAGAATGATGAAACCACAATCTTAGAAGCCGACAAGAAGGACTTTCCTGAAGGGTCCGATTAAACGACGCTAAGCCGTGACCCTTATCTATTAAACAGACTTGTTTGCCTTGTATGACTGCAGACAATAGAACCTATGTCATCCCTGCCAAGTGAGCCGCTGGGTCAACTAAGATTGTGAAGGGAGATAAACCTCCGAAAAGATGAGAAATCAGGCTGTTAGCTCAGCTCAGGACACAACGAGGACCAAAGGTTATCCGACCTGAGGTTGACAGCGGATGTGAACGCACATGCATTCATCCCAGAATAGTACACGAACAGAACCTCCCCACACGAGGAATACCACCCATAGCAATTCTAAATGCGGATGGATTGCCAAATCGACAACAGAAAGCGAACCAACTTGCCGAAGTCAAACTGGATTTGGGAGAACATCAGGAAACCATGGAAGCAATGGTACTGGACATTGGAAGAATGGACATGCTCTTGGGACATGACTGGTTGGTACACCACAACCCCACAATCAATTGGACAACCGGCGTGGTAACATTTAACCGGTGCCCAACAACATGCCGAACCAAACACTCGGATTTCAGGATTAACCTTAATGGTCGCAAACACCGGGTTCGCATGGTTGAAGTGCGCAACAAAGATGCACCCAAAAAGTCGGATCAGAAATGGAAGCCTGGAGACCCTATTTTGGAAGCTGTCACTCCCACAACCAAACAACCCTCATATGTTGAACAACTTGCTCATCTCTTCGAGAAGGAGAACTTTGATAAGATCCCAAAGGAGAGGGAATGGGACCATGGTATCGAACTTACACCAGACGCACCAAAGGAACTAGGAGGAAATACATATCCTATGACACAAAAGGAACAAGAGGAATTGGACGCATTCATTGACGAGGGTCTAGCAACAGGAAAGATCCGTCCGTCCAAATCCCCTTATGCCTCCCCTTGCTTCTTCATCAACAAGAAGGATGGCTCCAAACGATTGGTACAAGATTACCACATGGTCAATAAATTCACAGTCAAAGACAAGTTCCCACTCCCACAAATATCCGATCTCTTGGACGTGCTGAAAGATGCGGTCTACTTCAATAAAATGGACATCATGTGGGGTTATAACAACGTCCGGATTAAGGAGGGCGATGAATGGAAAGCTGCCTTCCTCACCAGTTGAGGATTGTTCGAACCATTGGTCATGTTTTTCGGTCTTTGCAACTCCCCGGGAATGTTTTCTCGAATGATGGCTAGTCTATTCCTGGACCAGATCCGCCGATGTATCTGCGTGATCTACATGGATGACATCGTGGTTATTGGTAAAACCAAGGAAGAACTCGCGCGAAACACTGAAGAAATCCTACAGATTCTATCAGACAATGATTTGTTCCTAAAGGAGAAGAAGTGTTTATGGGAAGTAATGAAATGTCCTATATTGGGATATGTGGTTGGTGAGGGACGTGTTGAGATGGAAACTGAGAAGGTGGATACAATTCGAAACTGGCGAGCACCCACATCAAAAAAGGAAGTTCAGAAGTTCCTTGGATTTGCCAACTTCTATCGACGTTTTATTGAAGGGTACTCAAACATCGCCAAACCTCTCACCGCGCTCACAGGCGGTACGGCATTTACTTGGGGACCAACAGAGCAGCAAGCCTTTGAAGGTCTCATATGGGCAATTACATCGGCACCAGTCTTGGCATTACCGAAATCAGAAGGACAGTTCAGGGTCGAAACCGATGCATCGGGCTATGCAATTGGAGCAGTACTCTCTCAGAAGCAAGACGACAAATGGCACCCCATCGTGTTCTTGTTGCGGACCATGTCCGCGGCCGAAAAGAATTATGAGATATATGACAAGGAACTCCTGGCGGTCATGGAAGCATTAAAAGATTGGAGACACTATCTGCTTGAAGCCAGGGAGCGTTTCAAAATCTTGACCGATCACAAGAACCTGGAATATTTCCGTCATCCTCAGGACCTAAATCAACGACAGCGACGCTGGAAAATGAAGTTACAAGACTATGACTTTGAATTACAGCATGTACTTGGCAAGACCAATGCGAAAGCGGACATCCTGTCGCACTTACCCTGGTATGAAGTGGAACTCGAACCACAAGACAGTGACCAAATGCTCAAGGAGGGACTATTCTTGAAACGGTTGGAATCAGAAGATGTGGTACAAATGGAGATGTTCACGGAGGAACAATTCTTTGAAGGGGGTGAAACATCTGATTCCATCAAAATTGGAAACGTCACAACCATTGAAAATCCGTGGATCGCACGCATCAAGGCTTCGAACCGCATGGAGACAGAAGTAGCGCAGGGCCTAAAAAGGAATCCTCATTGGTATCAACAGGAGAATGGGATCACCTATGCAGGAGAATGAGTCTATGTCCCGCCAGATCCACAATTACGACAAGAATTGATGTTCGAGTCACACAATGCACCAGTGGCTGGACATCCAGGACAATATCGGACACATGAACTCCTCACTCGTACCTACTGGTGGCCTACTATCCTGCATGACGTGAAGAAGTACGTAAAGGATTGTGACACCTGTCAACGCAACAAGATCAACAGACAGAAATGACACTCTCTGCTACATCCCCATGCAGCACCAAGTCATCCATGGGAGGACATAGGGATTGATGTCATGGGACCAATACCAGAGTCCGATGGAAAGAATGTGATTCTGGTCATCACAGATAGACATTCGAAGATGCTCCATCTCATTCCGACAACTGTGGAATTATCAGCTGAGGGATTAGCCAAGATCTATCGGGATCAGATATGGAAGCTTCACGGGATCCCCAAGAAGATCATCAGCGATAGGGGACCGCAGTTCGCTGCGAAGTTCATGGAGATACTCTGCCACATGCTAGGGATCAAAAGGAACCTGTCCACCACATACCACCCACAGACTGATGGACAGGCCGAGCGATTACATCAGGAAACGGAAGCGTTTTTGCGGAACTTTGTCAACCATCTACAGGATGATTGGGCTGAGTGGATTGCAATTGCAGAGTTCCAGTACAATGACAAAGAACATCAGGCCACGAAGCACACCCCGTTCTACCTCAACTACGGTTTACATCCTTGGAAGGGAGAACTCGTGTTAGAAGATACCAACCCGGCTGCCAATGACTTCTTGAAAAAACTCAAACAGGCACGAGAAGAAGCCAATGCAGCACTGAAACAAGCACAGGATCAGATGAAGAAGACAGTTGATACACGGCGAAGTCCGTCTCGGAACTACCGCATTGGGGACAAGGTGTGGCTGGAAGGGACTAACATCAGGACCGATCGCCCCTCAAAGAAGCTTGATGCACTCCGACATGGACCATTCAAAGTCCTAGAGAAGAAAGGAGCTAGCGTGTACCTTCTTGATCTTCCAAAGACTTGGAAGATGATTCACCCTGTGTTCAATGAGACCCTGTTGTCACCATATGAGACTCCGAAGTACGCCATCCAGAAAAAGAAACCAGCCCCTGTTCCGATCATCGTTGAAGGACGAGAAGAGTACCATGTGTCTACGATCCTAGACTCTCAAAAGTTCCGCAGAAAGATCCAGTACCTCGTCCAGTGGGAAGGATATGGCCCAGAAGAGAACACATGGGAACCTCGAGCTAATGTTCAGAACACTCAGGATTTGATCTGTGATTTCCATCGGCAGAACCCGTCTCGTCCATGATAAAAGACGAGTTCTCAAAACCCATGGCAGTATCGACCTCATCAGTCAACCACACACCGAGTTCCCCGCTCTAGTCTTTTCCCTGCCCATTCTTCTTTTATCTATCAACCATCCTCACCGCCATGTCAAACACCATCGTTACCTCCACCTCCACCACCGACATCAACCCCGCCATCGCTGCCCTTATGAACGAAGCGCTCTCCATGAGAGACCAAATCCATGCCCTCAAAACTTCCCTTGCCGACCTCCTTCATCGTCAGATGAATATCCGACTTCACTCATTGTCCAATCTCCCCGTCGCCCCGACTCCCGAAGAGAAACAAATCCTCGGGAACTACACCAGCACCCTCGTCATTGAAAATCAACGTATTCTGCTGGCCATCAAAGGCCTTGAACTCGCCGTAGCCATCAATGAGGAGTTGATATATGATTGGAGCCTCAAGGAGAGTCCAAACTGGTCTGATCCCGGCAACAACGAGGGATGGGGACAGTGACTCTGTGAGGACACAGAGCTTGGAGAGGGGAACATGTTACGGACTCTACAGTATGAGGACCACATCATATCTTTTACTTATCGGCCCGACTCAGCACCCTCTTACGAACTCACTATGTCTAATGTCTACTTTCGCAACCTTCGATTCCCAGTCTGACTCATTACATTACTTCATCATCCCCTTTAGTATACTTCGCTCCTGCGCTGACTCGCTTTCTGCAGTCAGCTTACTCACTGTACATAGCCTTCCGCAGTCGCCTTACTCATGTGCACTGCCTTCCGCAGTACTGACTCATCCGCTACCGCCTATAGTCAGTACCTATATAAACCTCTTGTACTGTAGTAGATTCCTTAGATTTAGCAATCACATTGCTCTTCGCCTTTCCACTTCCTGCATACTCTGCCCGAACCTTGGAACGGTTTGTTAAGCATAACAGTCTTGCTAAGATGTGTCGCCGCCGCAGTGAAAGTCTTCCCAATGAAATTTTTACCATCACCAGCCTCAGCCTTGTGCTGAAGGAGGAACTGGAGAAGTTCAGCCTCCTCATCTGGAGTATATCGAACAACACGGGGATCAGGGGTGTCCGCAGTTTTGGATTCCATCGTTAAAACGGGACACAGGCGGCGTTGGGGGCACACGGCAGGATGAGGTGGTCGAGCCGACGCACGCTCTGATTGATCAACTACTCTATTTGGTAATTACCCACAACACCGCCACTTTGAACCCAACCCATCCCAACCGGTTGGGTTGTGCCGAACAGGCCCTTAGTGTATTACCATAGTTACGACCAGTTCAGACCAGTTTGGTCCGGTCCGGTCCGGTCTTGGTCCACCCATTTTTGGGGCAAAAAACCAAACCAAACCAAACCCTCAAACACTAGTTGACAGACGTTCAGTAGGCGATGGGTACACGGCGAGGTCGGCGTCGGCAGCAGCAGCAGGGCTCTCCTCAATGTTCGTCTCGACTCGCGGTGGGCTCCACTTTTGTGGTGTCCAGACCACGGGCGGCGAGTGCGCGTCGAGAGAAGTGAGAGAGCACGAGCACGAGAAAAACGAGAGAGACCAGAATGATGATTCCACACTGCATACCACATCCTTTTTATACTACTTCGTCGCGGCTGACCATAGACCCAATATAACCGAAACCTGCTAAGAATGGAATCCCAAGAAACTATATATAACCCAGAGCCGGGGTGCCATCGAGAGGGGCGCGCTCGGACCGTGTGACAAGATCCGAGGTCAGCCAGAGTCGGTCCCCCACAAACGCCACTGTGTCCCAAATGGAATGCCGTGCGGAAACCGAAAATGCCGCCGTGACATTAGTGTGACAAATCTTTAAACTCCATAGCCTTTTTGACACACCTCAGAAATCGGGCATCGCTCCCCCCAGCTCTGCTTTTTCAGAGATATTTTTTTATATTCATATTCAGTGGAACACATCCATACACTAAGACCTTGGCAAGAGGTGCCCTCGTTCTGAGTCGGACTTTTTTTTTTTTTTTTTGACCCCCGAGGACCCACCCACGTGTGTTGCCGGGATGGCGTTCCGACACTCCCTTGCAACATCCTCATTGTTCTGAACGACATCGCCTACTACCAGAATGGTGACCTCTCGTTCGATGGCCCTTGGGACAGATTCCCATTCCCATCCCACTAAAACCCCTGGGCATCTGAAAGGACGAGGAGAAAACGCCATTCTGGGCGGGATATCGATACACGGCAAGACTACGCGTCCCACAAGACCCCTAGGGGACAAGACGCCCTTTCCAAACCGAGTGGCAGGTCGACAGTTCCATACGCCCGTTCCGCACGCCAAGTTTCCTGTCCTCACTTTCCTGGATACTCAGTCGCTCCTTGAAGCCAACAACACTCCCGACTCCGCGCTTCGTCCTAGCTCCGCGAGGAAGCACGTACGCCCGCCAAAGAGCGGTGGCAAGAGCTTTCAAACGCCCGCTATCAATGGGAAACACTGGGAGATCGGCGAGACTTCCTTCGTTGAACCAGAAGCGCAGGTGCAGGAGACGGTGCTTCAAGATGACTATGACGAAATCGAATATATGCCTCCAAATACTGCAGGTTCGTTTCCATCGTCGTTAAGACCTCAATCCGGATCACTCAATCCTTGCACTAGACCTGTTCTACCAACCTCCTTTCGATTTCGAAATGCCGAATTACAAAGAAGTGGGAAAGGCCCTGCAGAAACTCGCATATTCACACCCATTCGACGACACTCCGCCTGTGGAGATAAGCATAGACGAAGACGAAGTCACGCCTGCTATATGGAATATGTTGACCTTGCCAGAAGTCGGTGGGTGAAGGATCAGTTTCTACGCCATTCCTTCCTAACCATTTTTCTTGCTCAGAGGACGATGATCCCTTCCAACCAGCTCGAGCTGCTGTATCCAACCCTTCAAAAGGCAGCTCGTTAAATCATCGAGCCGTCTCTGGACGATACCAAGGCGACGTGCCAACTCGCCCCGCCCTGACACGTACCGCATCCACAACACACAAACCCCCCTCTGCAACCTCCACCAAGCCCACTCCCTCGCGTCCCAGAACCGCCGCTGCATCCACATACATTCCCACTTCAACCTCTACAACAACGAAATCCACTATTCCCCCCAAAATCACGCGTAGCCGCCAGACCACTACCGCCCCGCGGAAACCGTTATCGTCAGTAACAGCAGCTCCCCTTTCTCAAAAAGCCGCTTCATCCGGTGTACCGTCCCGTCCCCGCACCGGTACTGTCAAACTTCCTACTACTACTACTACTACTACTACTACTACTACTTCAACGATCCCTCCCCGCCCATCCACGTCAGCGGCCGTCCGCACTCGTGTAACCAGCACGGGCGTGATGGGCACGAAAACCGCGGCTTCGCTGAAACGGCCTTCGACTTCGGCGTCGTCCTACAAGACGACCACCATGGTCACCAAGAAGGCGGGCAGAGGCGCCGGAGGTGTGGGAAGAGGAGGGGACGTACGTGGGAAGCGGGTGCCGCTGGGTGCGATGAATGCTAGGACAAGCGCGGATGATATGGTTTTGGAGGTGCATGCGGCGGAGATTGAGATGGATGAATTTCGGTTTGATGTTTGAAATGATGCAGGATCTCGAGGAAATTTTTTTGGATATGGTGACGTATTGGATTCCTTTTCACTTATCGAATGGTAGAATGATGTAGTACTTGTAATTTAATTCGAGTTTGTATCAATGCAGAGAGGGGAAATGACAATGAATGACACAGTTGACTTGAATCTTTATTGAACACCAGAAGGAGAAGGTACTACACTGTTACACGCTCTACTCATATCACGCCGTACATCTCTCTCGAAACTACCTAAGATCCTCCTCTTCTTCTTCTTCACGTCTCCGAGTTTTCGAAAACCTCATCACCGGTCGACGGATCTTCGCCCTTCTCACCGGATCCTCACCAAACTCATCGATCGAAAACCCCGACCGCACCGACCATACATGACTAGTATTCGCAGCTGCCGCAGGGGTGCTTCCAAAGTCCAGGGTAGAGACTCGTTCACTGGCCTCCTGGCCTCCGTTCTTGCTTCGGAGTGAGGCATGCTTGACGTCCCATTTGCGGAGGTGGAGGAGGAAGCGGGCAGTCATGAGGCCCGATAGGCTGTCAGGTGGAGGGTTGTGGGGTGAGGCGAGTAGAGTAGAGTAGAGGGGGTTAGAAGCTGGGGGGGGGGGACTTACGGTATGGTGTACGCGTTGAGGAGGCGTTGGAAGAACCCTCCCTGATTACAAGTAAATAATTTCTATTCTCGTTACGGCGGCGAATGCTTACAGGTATCGCCTAAAACTATTTTAGTTACAATCTTATCATATTGCACAGGGGACTCACGATATTGAGGCCCAGGTTTGCAATGGTGAGAAGAGTTACAACACTAAGAGGAGAGACTCTCTTCATCAAAATCCAAGGCTAGATAGGAAGCAACACAACGCACCAGAAGTACAAAAGACCTATAGCATCAAATGAATCCAAACGTGGAGAACGTCAAGCAAAGACGTACATACCTTGCTCAAACAGCAGATAAACGAAACCATCCTTTTGCTCCCGCCACGGGCCACCGACATTCAACGCTTGAACGCTTCTTAACGCGGTGAGTCCAGCCGAGAAAACTTCGAATACAACCATCATGATCGCAAGCAATCCTCCTACTGATCAAAACAAACATGATGCTGGGAATAAGCGGCCATCCTCCAGGTGAGATTGCCCCTTTCAACTTACCACTAAAAACGGAGCGAGAGCGACGTTCAGCAGGGGGGGTCAAAAAACTGAGTTTTGATCACAAACTTACATCGGGACGGTAGTGGCACCTTTGCATTGGGTAGTAGCAGCGCCGATCTAGATAGGATGAGACCTTTGGGCGGACCATGTGAGAAGGGAAGACGCTCACGATGTCGAGACTGATGATTATCGAGCCCATCGCCCCGAAAAAGGCAAGGACAACGCGGCTCCTGCCAAACACCGCGTACGTTCTTGCACCCCAGACCACTGCCATTGTTTACACACATAAGTAAATTGAGCAATTCAGACGTCATTCCTATCGCACGCACTAACGATAGCAGCCCTTCCGAATATGCTCAGGATATTACTGATTATCAATCCCGCATGACAGCTGGGACGGAGCGATCGAGCCGCTGCGGTTAGGATAGGAAATCATGCAATGAGGAGGTGGACGGCGTACTGAAAGGCGATAAGTTGAGTCATGGTTAACAATTTAAAAAAATTCAGAAAAGCGTAATGCTACCTTGATTGTAATCTTGCTGGCGATCGTCAGAAGGTATATCACGTTCGCGACGAGGGCATAACGGCAGAAGACGTAAAGGACGGTCGATGTTCTGAGTTTCTGGCCCCAGATGTACTTGACTTCCATGTCGAAGGTGAGGATGTAATCATAATAGAGCAATACTGTCCGATTAAGTGGTCTGATAAGTGTGCAAGAATACGAGGTGCAAAGCGTACCGACGCTCGACCACTGGATGCAAAATTGAATGAAGCTGTCCAGGGGAAGTTGCCGTCCATTAGTATCCTCTTGGTTCAGAGACAGAAAAGGAGGCAGTGACGAGAACTGACTGAGTATTTCGATGATGCACGTTGACCATTGGAGCAGCCGGGGGACGAGACACCTTTGCGTCGATTGTGAGGAAGGCATTTTGAACGCCCCCATCCTTCCAGACAGGGCCAATCAGTCTGAAGGGGGTCGACAGATGGGCAAAAGACGCTCAACTCACTTGGAGAGTCTATTACCATCCGCTGTGATCCAGTTCTACTGGCAGAGGGGCAGTAATGGAAAATGCCCTTCTCTTTGTCCAACAGGCGGCGGTGGTTCGAATTCGATGTGCACGTGGATCGCGATGTTTAGTAGTTTACAGATCCCATTTTGTTGATGGCGCCGTCAAGTCCGCGGATGGATCCTTGTTGAACAGCTCTAGCCTCCTCGCTTAAGAATAGATGTATCCTGTGTAAGAGCGTCGGAGGGATCGAGGCGACGTATCATGCTCTTGAAGTTGTGGGGGAATTAAAAAAAATGGGCATAGCCCCTCGATGGATTATCACCTTGACGTATGCTTTTAGTGTTCAGAGAGTTGAAATGGAGCTTCACAGAACCTGTCCTGCTGCAAGTGCTCGCGATGGTGGTGGCAAAGCGTAAGACCGCGAGCTTCCGAGAGCCGACGAAGTAAGCATAACCAACATGCTGGCAACTTGCAAGAATCGGAATTTGACTCTTACGTCGTAACGTAGTATACAGTACGTGAATGTTCAACGAAAAGTTCTCATTTCTCAAAGCCAGATTGTAAGTCCCGCAAATTGACCTGTCGCCTACTACTGTTAGTAATGACTCCCTGAATAGAGTTCTTATTCCTTCACCATCTAGGACGTCGATGAAACAAGTACGGCGTTCAATGCACCGCCTTCAAGTTCATGTAATTCAACTTCCCACAATGTATGTGTAAGGGATTCCCCCGTCATATCTACCTTTTCCACTCGATGTTTGATGTCTTTACTGACACCGACGATTCCTATCGCCCGGCCACCGACTCTTCTTTGGTTTCAAGGGAGCGACGGCGCCGCCCGCCGGCGCATCGAATAGATACTTTGGAGAAAGGCGTAACAATTCGCGAGGATATTCAGGTTCTCTGGATCCATAATTCTGGGCACGATGCAGCACAATCTCGCAAAGGTATCTTTCCACCACTGTGATACTAGGCTGGTGCCACTGCCACTCCCCACCTCGATTCTCGTAACGTTCCTGAGCAGCTCATGCCAGCTGGCCGGGTCTATAAGAACGGGAAGCGCCGCATCCCCGTCGCCGTGGGTTCGATAGAAGGTCACGGAGAAACCTTCGTCGAGGATACAACGGCGCGAAGGTGATTTGACGATAGAAAAGTCTCGCTCGAATATTTTGAGGACGTCCTGTTAATTCGAGGAGCGTCAATCACGAAAGGCCTTCACAGCCGGCGCGGGCAGTACTCACTTCGAACTCGAGATATGCGAGCCGCCCTCTACCGTACGCCCTACTTTTACCTCGATAAACCAAGATGACCTGGGGTGGAAGAGTGTTATCGTGGGGACGGCGGGCAACTCCGAGATCAGGTTCGAGAGAAACGATGGAGATCTCTCGCCTGACTCCGGAAGAGTAAATGAAGTTGCTCTGGCATCTTTTCAAAGGTGGCATTGTAAAGGAGTGGCTTGATGGAGGAAGAGGCGGAATCAATCAAGTACTCTCCAAAGTGGCTCAATGCAATCCAAGTTCATTGTCGTCCACAAAGGGTCCTTACTAAGCCACTCCTTGGTTACCAGACGACGTTTAGACAAGCTTCTATCGTGTCTGGTGAAAAGTAGCCCAGCCGTCGTGGAGAGTAAGTCGTAGGGGTCTACTTGGAACTTTGACATCTATGCCCTTACGACCTTGTCAGGATTTGAGCCCAAAGTAAAGCAACTTACCCGCGTTAGGACTAAGTAAGTCACTCGTCCCTTTCCGTCGTGCAGGGTCGAACACTTTCGCTCGCCCAGTGGAAAACGCTGGATCGCGACACCGAGTGCGTTGCGTCGGGCTAATGCGTTCATCGCCTATGACGGTATGGTAACGTCGGAGCCTGGCTGTAAATATGATCCTGATGACAGGCTTTCAGGATCAAATCATCAGCTTGAAAGGCGATAACGATCGCGGTCTGTAGATGGATAGAGGGCGATGCATTCGGCTTCAGGCGCTTTATAAAAAACAAACCATTGATGGTTTGTTCCCGTCAAAGCACTGAACTCCTATCAGCGTCTCCGGAACACGGGGAGAGCCGTCACCCCAGCGATTGCGGTGCTCCCTTATGCTCTTCCACCGGGACATTGGGGAATCGACCAGAGCTTTCAAATCATTCCAAAAGTTGATTGATTACATTCGTCCGCAGTCCAGACTGGGACTATGTAGGCGAGAGACGAAACATGTGTGATATGGATATTTGATTCCTGGGTTCGACACTTTGGTCCATTGGATGTCCAGATCCACTATCAAAATCAAAATTGACAGCTTTCATGATGTCATTCATAGGACCCACGTTTGAAACCCTTCTTTTGCAGAGGTCAGGCTCTTTCCCTAAGCTTCAAGCTTCAGATCTGACTGCAATTCGTGATTCATGAGGATCACAAGTTTGAGCTGAAACCTAAACAAGGCAATTCCTTGTCATGCATTGATGTCGACGATGATCGGTTTGCAACGTCCGATACTAGCAAGTTCAGCGCTGTCGGGTTGTGAGGCCGACTGGTTTGAACGATACTACAAGCACCGCGGAAGAATACCCAGATTCAGGTCAAACCGAAGATGTTGGATCAATTACAGTTTAATGGAGGTAAGGAAGTCCATCAGTCCCTTGGCAAACCCCGCCGTCGATCGGCGATGGTCTTGTCGACGAAAGGGGTAAGCGTTCACCGAGGTAACGCTGTGAAATCCATGATCTGACCTGCATCATCCGTTTGAGACTTAAAATGTTCACATCTGCTGTCAGATAACTGAATGCCTTCTCCACCCCCTTCGCTAATGCAAGGTTCTCAGCCTAATAGCCCTGTTTCTCCTTCAAAAAACGACGAGAAAGCACAGAGTGTGAGCAATGCCATTGACGAGGAAATCAAGGTGAGTAGGTACGATCGTACATCTGTCGAGCCCATCGCTGACTTGCTTGTTGTCGGGTAGCGCGAGTTAGTAAGGCGAAAAGAGGCTTACCAAAGAGAAGTCAAAGGTACATCGGAATTCGACTCTCCCTGGATCCTCTCATACATACAACTTGAACCACAGTGATGCTCCTAGGCCAGGCAGAGTCTGGTAAGCAGTTCATGTCCAAATCACGTCCTTGACTATGCATCTCATCGATCCATGCACAGGGAAGTCAACGCTTCAGAAGCAATTTCAGCTTTACTACGCTTCCCAGACCCTCGATGACGAACGACCGTCCTGGCGCTCTGTTGTCTATTTCAACGTCCTCAAAGCCGTCCGCATGATTCTCGACGAGCTCGATTACGAATTTACCGCCCTCTCAGGCTCAAAAGACTCCACCGATGCCACTGGGCCGATGTCTCCGCGTTCGCCCTCTCTGACGACCGAATTCGAATCGTTGCGAGATGTGTGGGAGGATGAGATTGGACAGCTCAGGACTAAGCTCTTACCCCTGATCACGATCGAGGAGACGCTTGCGTCGGAGCTGAGCGGCGGCGTTTCTGTGTCAGGAGGTCGCACCGGAGCGTACGTCCGCTCAGGATGGCAGGCCCTGGTCATCCCGACGTGGACGATCTCGAGATCCGACACCAGGCGGAAGAGTCGTATCCCTGAAGTCGTCAATCTGGCAGGGAAGACTTTGGGAGCGTCGCTTGAGTCAATCAAAGCGTTGTGGCGGCATCGCTCCGTGAAACAGCTGATGGACCTCAGAAAGCTTCGTCTCAACGAATCAGCTCCTTTGTGCGTAGCACGGTTTCACCACTCCTTCCTGATTCTTACCATTTGGACCCCCCAGTTTTTTGGAAAACATAGACAGGATCGGAGAACCGGATTATTTACCCACAAATGGTTCGCAGTGAACCATCATCCTTCTCTTTTGGCAAGAAAAGTTCATCCTCATCCTTAGCCGACATTCTCAATGTACGACTCCAAACGCTGGGTGTCATGGAACATACATTTCCCATCGATATGGGCGGCCTGACTTACGACTGGAAACTATATGACGTCGGCGGCGCGGTACGTCGGTGTTTTTACGATATATATCCAGTATACTCGTAAGCTGATATTGATGAACCAATGGTCTAGCGTGGTCAGGTATGATGATGATTGTTCGTTCGTTTCAACTCGTCTCTCATCGGTCTATCCCCAAGCGGCACGCGTGGGTGCCATACTTCGATGATGGTGAGTTTCCGCGCCACCTTGATACCCCACTACATCAAGCTGACCGATATCTGTTGATGTAAGCGACGGCGATAATTTTTCTTGGTATGTAGAGTCCAGCCCTTTTAACGTAACGTTCGTCAGGTTCATTCAAACTCTCTCTCCTTCCCTAGCCCCGATCAGCGCATTTGACCAGGTTTGGGGGTGCTCCGCCTTCTCTGCTCCACCCGCTTTAACACCTCATGGTTCTCCAGTATCTCGAGGAAGATCCGAAGACGAATCGAATCAATGACTCGTTGCAACTCTTCACCGCGATATGTTCCAACAAACTTTTGAAGGACGCTCAGATCGTACTGTTGCTAAATAAGGTATGTTTCCCAACTTTACCCGTCGGCGGACCAGCAAGACGAGTTTCCTAAGACGGGAGAAACACCTCATTGCTCCTCCTTCCGACATTCCATTCTCCTCCTCTTATTTTTTCTCGCGGATTTTGGCACTCACCGCTGAACTCGTTTGTCAACAGGCTGATTTGCTGAAACAGAAGCTGAAGGCCGGCGTGAAAGTCCGAAAATAGTGCGTTCTCATGATCAACTTTTTCGATGCTAATTCTGATCTTTTGCTTTATTCCGTCACAGTATCACAAGTTATGGCGACAGGCCAAACACGTATGAAAGCGTTTCAGAATATTTTAGGACACATTTCATGCAGGTGCATCGGAGGAAAGACGTCTCTTCTTCGGCACGATCTATATATGCCGTGAGTTCATATCTACTCAGGTCAGAGAAAATCACTTTCTCATGATGATGATAATCTTACAGCATTTCACTTCCATGCTGGTGCGTCGATATTCACCCTATGCATCTGACCACAGTTCCAAAGTATCGATTATTTTTTTTTTGACCTTAGGATATCAAAGCAACACATAGTATAATCGCAAACGGCAAGTACCCATCTACGAGAATTTACAATCACGAAACATGGAGCTGAATCGGCGGTTTATGGTCATCACACAGTGGGAGAAGTAATCCTGCACAAACACGTCTCACAGATCGGCCTCGTATGACCATTTCTCGGCATATGTTATATCCACCGCTCCACATCCATATACCATAGCACCACTCCCCCCACGCCATCATCACACACAACTGCCTTAGCAGAAGGTAATAGAATACATAGCCCCCCCCCCCCCCCCCAATGTCTGCTGACCCATCCGTTCTGTGTGCTCCGGGCCCTCTCTCCTGGATCTCTGTGTATTTACTTACATTTGCATGTTTCGACCCGAGGTCGACACCTTGAATCCCCCCTATAATTCAATTATTCTCATACCGGCTGACCCTCGGCATAAGTTGCCGGCTCGACCGCTGGCTCTTGATCCCGAGCTGATACACCCTGAGCACGCCGCGCGCGCTCAGCCCCGCAAGTTCTTCTTTCACTCTGATGAACTCCGCATGCGACGGCGCGGCAAAGAGCCCGATGTCAACTTGGCGTAGTGAGGTGAGTTCTGGACGCAGGAGAAGCGCGTCTAGTTCTGCCCAGCCTTCGGCCATCAGCTTTAGATCGGTGTAGAACTCGACCCCGATACGCTCGAGGACGTTGGTGGATGCGAGGCTGCAGACGAGGGTCTTGACCCATGCGAGTGCGTGATTGGGATCTTCGAGCGTCAGTCGGAGGCAGCGGAGGCCGGAGTTGAGAGCGAGGTTGAAGGAATACACTGTAAGCATGTAGTAGTAAAAAAAAGAGGAATGACGCGGGCTGTGGAGGTTGAAGAAGGGAAGAAAAAAAAGGATAAACGTACCATCCCAGGGTCCAGGTTTGAGGTGGAAGTGTTCGAGGGAGCCCCCCGTCGCGACGAGAACCCGTTCTATCGCTGTGACGTCGTGGAAGTGGGCAACGCGCAGTTCACGCAGACTCTTCAGGTCCACGGTTGATTGCTGGCTCAACAACCAATACCCCAGATACCCAAAGTCAACGTAGTCGAGCGTCAAGAACTCGAGACCACACCTCCTGGGAACTTCAACCGCCGTATCGCTCCCCCCCGGCACGCCGTCGGATTCCTCGATGGAGGGCCCGGGTTCGGTCTCAATCACTGGCAGCGGACCAACATAGAGATCCCCAGAATCATTGCAGACCCTGGTGGACGACAAGGCGAGCCCTTTGAGATTCTGACAGCACGCAAGGAGGTCCGCAAGATCTCCGAAGCTCGTGAATGACCACGACTTGAGGCGAATGTATGTGAGGGAAGCGAGGCCGAACACGTGACGCAACGCGTTCTGCAGGGCAGGAGGCAGCGTGGCCCAGTGCAACGTTGCTTGCGCGCTGAATTCCACGCGCTTGAGATGTGTGAGCATATTCAGGAGTGGGGGGAACGTCCGCTCCGTCGTGACCCATGTCGTCGAGCGGATGGATTGTGGTGCGGCCTGTGCAGGCTGCCCCGGGCTCCCCTCGCAGATGTCGAGCTCGCGGATGTTGGGAATCAAGGATGGGGAGGTTGAGAGGAGGTGGTACAGTCGTTTGCAGAGCTCTGTCGGGACCAGGGTGTTGGCTGGGGAGATTGTGAGCGAAACCTTGGTAAAGAGGTGGAGGCGGCTTGTCGGCAGCCATGCTCGGTTCACTCGGGAGCAGTTGTTCAGTGTGAGGCGGTCATCGTAGAGGTGGTCGATGATGTGGTCGATGAGCTCTTGCGGGAGATAAGGGGTGGTGGGCATGTGCGAGCCTATGGCCCCCATCAGCGATAGTGTTTAGAATATAAGAGGGGCCTGGAGGGGAACTCGTGGACGAGGAGAGGTCCTACACCACGCCACGAATGGTATGCAGAACAACAGCCCAATGTCTACAAGGAAGCAGGCCTGGGGGATCGATGCTGCATGTCACTGGGTTTGATCGATATCGATCTCCAATTTTCCCTTTGGACTCTTATCAGCCTGAAGATCATGAGTCGTCCGAAAGTCGGCCACAATCAACCCATCATCAATGCCGGAAATGCCGGTCCTATTTCGGCACTGCCACCTACCTGAACTTGTTGCCCATGATATGCCACACCCACCAGTATGTCATGACACGTTTTGTACCAAGGGATCAAGAACCTCTTCTTTTTTTTTCTCGGGCGCATTTATCTTCGGATGGAAAGGCTTCCAAATGAATCACGCAAAAATTTCTTCGGATTCGAATTTTGGCGATGTCAATTGCGAGGTCCCACCCCTGATGTGAGCATGTGGCCATGTGGCCCTAAACGTGACGCTGCTTTCCCAACTCAACACCCTATTCTAGCCCTAGCCTCAGAATGCCTTGCCCCACGGTTCAACTATTTGACGTTGAGGACAAGACCATCCTTCCCTGAAGTCTTGGACATCTTCTACGTCTGACAATCATGTTGCCAGGGTACAGAAGGTGTGTTCTAGCGAGTTCAAGGCTTGTATTCACGCTCCGAGACGCCGAACAGGTCAAATCTATTCATCCTTGGGGGATTCTTGGATGTTGGAACGTGTTGCATACCTGGGCCTGTGTATAAATAGACGAGTGTCCGAACTCGGCCCGAGCGCCTATTCTCCTTTACACAAGTAACATTCAGTTACGCTTAGCCGCAGGATAGCTCAAGGGGAGCAACACGCCTAGCAGTTTCTCCAGAATCTCTGATGGCACTTTCTCGATCACAAAGCCTCTCATTCTCACATAGCTCGTTCACCAATATCAATGGAGATCAGTTGAATATCTCGAACTATGGAGGCGGGTCGATAACTGGTGAGAACTCGCTTGACTGGACACGCACTACTTAATTGACAAAGATGGCCGTTCAGGCATACTCCTCAGCGTATCCTCCCCAGGTGCTGCTCACAATTCTGAAGCGCGGAATTCTGCACCACGCTGCCTTCCTGGAACGCAGCACCAAGTGTTAGAGGACATTTCTAACTGGATCAATGATGGTAACACTGAGGGAGCAAAGATTTGTTGGCTTCGTGGTCCTCCGGGAACAGGGAAATCCGCGATCTCGCAAACCATTTCAGATCTCTGGGCAGAACGTTGTCAACTATTCAGCAGCTTTTTCTTCTGTCGCAACAATAGGTCTCTTGATTCTATCACCAATTTTGTTCCGACAATCGCACTTGAAATTCGACCGTCAATTTAACGCAGCCGTCGAGGACGACGCCACGATCATCTGTCAGACGTCCGAGATCCAACTGAAGAAATTGATAACCCAACCCCTTCAGTCCCTCTTGTCCAATGCAGGATCCACCTCTACCACCTCGCCGTTCCTCATGATAGTGATTGACGGGTTGGATGAGTGCAAAGCCGACATCGACCAATTACGGATACTGTCACATATTTTCGAGCTCGTTGTGACGCATGGCCTTCCTGTAAAGGTCCTCGTCGCAAGTCGCGAGGAAGCCCATATCCGGGACTTCTTCGACAGGATCGATGTAAAGAATGTCACGATTGAAATTCCACTGTCTGTCACATCGTGGGCCGAAGAATTCACCGACTTGCGGCATACAGAATACAAGAGTGCATCATTGCTGAAATCAGACCAGCAATCTTCCAAACACGAAAGTTGCCCAGTGATCATTCGTTCCGTCCCGATCACATTCCAAATCGACAGCCAGGAGGCGATTGAAAAGTTGGAGATCGACAACGGGCTTCCAAATGGTTCCATAGACTCCATGCGCTGGATCAAGTCTCTTGAGCGTCGTGACCCAAAACAAACCGTCGCGTTCGTCGAAGCCTTCATCACCTCACGAGACCTAGCGAACAAACTCATCAAGGAAGGTATCATATTTAACTCAGACAAGAAGCCCGTGGAGAAAGTCCGAGTACGCACGCCGCTCCGATGCTGGCGATGCCAGGGGTGGGACCATTTTGCGCAGGGCTGCACCAAACAGGAGAGATGCGGGAAATGTGGAGAAACTCAAGGGCACAGAACTGGGGCGTGCAGGAGCAGATCTTACTATTGCATTTCGTGCAGAACGCCGGGTCATGCGACCTGGGATTACTCTTGCCCGGTTTTCATCGAAAGATGCGCAGAGTTAGATGAGAGGGTACCGGGGAACAAGATGATTTACTATCCGACAAGCGAACCATGGACACATGCGCTGATTCAGAGGAAGGACGCAGCTGCAACCCCGCCCCCGTTGATGTCGTGAGTAGTTGAGACCCCGTTCTTGCTGGCGTTCAGATTTCTGTACTAGGTCACGTATGGCATATCAATTCCAAAACTTATGGGTCCTTCGTTTCATTGATATCGTTCGCTAACGCTGGCATCAGTTGAATTAACGGTAGCAGAGCCATCATCGTGCCAAATGAACGCATCAACTGCCCTATGCCCTGTGCCGACGAAGCGTTCAGTTTCCTGACTGTTTTTCCCCCGCAAAACCACTTAAATCCAGTGTAAGACCCAACATCCCTCATCCAGATCTTCCTCTGAAATTCGGTGGCTCGACTCCGCCATATTTTATACTTCGGTTTAGCACATGAACAGGATACGGAACTCGCAATACAATCAAGCCTTTTCGCATGCTGCCAGTGAATGTTGTCTTTTTACTCACATGAATAGAAAAGTCGAGGGCGGCTCTCTGCATATAACTCCTACCAGTGCTTTTCGGATAACTTGCAAGGTGAGCTCAGACGATATTTTCATCCGGGGTGAGGAGGATCTCAAAAGAGATTCGGTATGTCGACTTCTCATGATAATATAATTCGTTGAATCAGTCTGGAGTCATGACTTGGGATGGGTATACCCATGCCAGTGCCCTGCCAGCCTAGACGCGTCCGACGAACCAGACGCAACTACGTTTCTATAGATGTTTCCGACCTCCCCCCCCCCCCCCCCCCCCCCCTCAGCGGTGCTACCATCACATGTAAGTCTGTCGTATATCAACATAAGTATAGTATGCAACGTTAACGCATCTCAGTCAGGGTAGCGCTTTCCACTTGGGCTGAATGTCACGATTTCGCCCGTCATTGGGGGTCTGAATGCTCGGTGGAATGTGAATCGTTTCAAACATCACCTATGCCATGACTCTTTTTTTCACAGGGTTTTTCTTCTCTTTGGGGGCCCCATCCATGGCTTTTCAATATTCTCAAAGATCGGGGCTAGAGCTGACCAGCTAACATCTTCTTGGAACCACAGGGCCCCCACTGTACGTATGTATATCCAACAGAATTCTACGGATTTCCCTGATCGATATGATACCTGGCAGGGTGTAAACCTTGTCAACCCCCACAACCACCCATCACCCTCGATGATAGCGCGGAGCAGGTGGCGTTGGTGCTGCATATAGGCCGTGTGATCCTCTCTATAGCATCAGTACTTACGTCGTGAGTAGAACCACTTAATCTATTGAATAGTATCAACGACGACGAATATAAACGTCAAAGCATCAAGGGCATGTCGTCGTTGCGAGTTGTATATATGGAATGTATTATATATAGGGGGTGGTAGATGGGGTTGAGAATCATCCAATGTGAGATATCTAAGGGCGTCAGTTAAAAGTACAACAAACTACATCCAAGGACGATCTGTTCAAGGACGGGCCAAGACAGATCACGTCCAGCGAAAGAGAAATGAAAGATGAGAGGGGGGGCATCGCCGAAAGCAGAAAGGCGAAAGAGAATAAATAGGCATGTCCGAAGAAAAAGGAGGATCAGTCCCAATCGATGCTCCTGCCGACAGGGCCACTCGCGAGACCTATGCCTCGTTCCGCTTCCCGTTTCAGCCATTTCAAAGCCCGTTTGTCGTCTCTGAGATGGGGGGCAATTCGTTCATAACAGCGCTGGTTGTGGTCCTAGGGGGTTGTCTGTGAGCTTCAGCGTTGCAAATAGTATCCAATCCTTGTCCAAAAACGGACCTTCAACCACGACTTTTCCTCCTTGGTGAGCATGCCCTCTTTGACCATCCGCGTCTGGATCGGCACGCAGGTGAGTCGTTCAAAACCAAGCCAAACGTTCCCATTAAACTCCCCTCTCGTCTGTCGATAAAGATCCATTTTCCATCAGGCCCCCCAAGTCCTTCCAGATACAGAGAACAATTGAGATAACTCACCTTGACACGCCGCACCGCAAGTGCCGACTCGATCCGCATTCCCCATTTGCCTTCAAGATCTGCATACACAGATACAAACAAAACGTCACGGATCTTTCCAAGGGAACGGGAGGGGCGATAGGGGGACTCACAGAATCCGGGTTCGTTCGTGATGACATGACCAGGGACCAACGCAACGCTGCTTGCGAAGCTCTGCGGCCCTTCATGCACCGTCAAAAAGGAGCCAAAACCGTGGCCGGTCCCATGCTGCAAACGCGAGGCAAGAACAGCTAGATCAGTATCAGAAGCATGGGGAAAAAAGCCTCTCCGGCTGCGGAGAACGTACCATGTAGTTCAACCCGTCCCTCCAAAGGGCTTTGCGCGCCAGGACATCCAGCTGGTTCCCAGAGGTGCCTTCAGGGAAGACCGCACTATCGATGGCGATCTAGTGCGTGGACTCAGTACATGAATTCTTAGAGCACCCGAGAGAGAACGTACATGGCCTTGGAGCACCCGTGTGTAGGCTTCACATTGATCTTGGGTGGGCCGGCCAAAATGCACTGTTCGTGTGGTATCGCACGTTCCGTCTCTGTATTGACCACCAGAATCACTGCAACCACAGTTGAATTCAGAAAACGCCGATGCAAAGAGGAAGAGAAAGCCACGTACTTGAGATATGGTGTATCTCGGTCAATCATCTTTGCCGTCGATTTCCTCGGTGTATAGTGGGGAAGTGCCGCGTTGGCGCCTGTCGCAGAGATGGACTTGTAGGCGATCCCCATGAAATGCTTGCTGTGCCGTCGGAATTCTGTGAGGCGAGATGCAGCTTCATACTCCGTGATATCGTAGCCGTCCGCAAGCTTGGATTCAAGCCAAGCGAGGAATCGTACCTTTTTCAAAAGTAAGTCGAGGTCCCTAGAGGCGATAATTACCAGAAGAACGTACGAAAGCGACACCGTCCCGTAGGTATGCATGCCTCAAACCCTGTAGCTCCGTCTCATTCTTAACTGCCATGGCATTCTCTACCCATGATGGCGCGACAGTGTATCGATAATGAGTGAGCATCAACGAAATGGCATAAGATGTTTCGGGCGAGATCAGGACCTGTTAGGTAGCGGGTGATCAAAGACATGGGATGCCTTCTTTGTAACGGAGACTCTCACCTTCCCTTCACCCCACTCCCTCCGTCGCAAAAAGGTCCACAGATCGGTATACTCTCGCCTCTCCACCCCTAGTGATTTGAGGTATTCCGCTGTCTCCCCGTTGACCTTGCTGGCATCCAAGAAGATAGTAGCATTGTCAAGACCGACGAAAAGGAATGCGTGGAAAAGCGGATTATGCGGGATGTCTGAGCCGCGAAGGTTGAGAAGATGGGCTTTGAATGGAATGGGTTTTTGTCAGCCAGCATACGTGCATGGAATATGAATCCCAACACCTCACCTATTGAAGCCAAATGTGTAATGAGCGTCCCTACCTGCCTTTGGGCGGGCGTTGCAGGTGCCTTGGAGTACGATGGTATTGAGGGGGACTGTTGTTTGATCCATTCTCGTAGTTTGAAGAGCTTAGTTGCAGCGCTAACACCTGGAACGGGATGAGTCGCAAAATCACGCTCGCAAACAGGGAACGCACCGGTGAATTCAATAGGTTGGAGAAATAGTGGGGCCTTGGACTTTTGAGGTTTATCTTTCCATATAAGGTCTATCAGGTTTTGAGGAGGGTACACCAGTTTCGAATTCGAATGGGCGATTTGAGTGTTGAGGAGAGTGGCCTTTTCGTGCGAGATCATACGGGCATCGAGACCAATCCTAGCGTCCTTGCCACGATCCTGATAAAGAAGGCATAAGAAGGCGTCAGGATACGAAGAGACTTCTGGACTCACGACCACCCATTCGATCCAATCCTTCGGTTGACCGACGTCGCCGGCTTTAATCAGCCTCCAGTTGGGATCTAGCTGTTGCCGGGCTTGAAGCCAGTATCTTGAATCGGTGAAAAGGTAAGCATCCGTCATCGTCACGACCGCCGTGCCAACACTGCCGAAGAACCTGGAAAAAAAATAAAGATGAGCCCCTTCCAGCGAATACCGATGGCCATCGGGGCTTACGCAGATATGTATTGCAGTCGCTGGTCGCTTTCAGCGACGTATTCGGAACCATGGGCATCCTCGCCGGGCACAATACTGGGATTCGTAAGAAACGCTTCAGACTCGCAAAGGCAGGGATAAGGTACCCACTAGTAATCCAATGTTTGGCTTGCCATATTCCGACGCAAATCGGCCAATTTCTCATGGGTATCTCCCTCGTCCCTTAGTGAATCCACTTCGTTGATTTTCCTGTCAAGGGCGGATCCGACGAGGGTACTGGTCGAGTCGTTGGAATGCTGGTGACGTGGCTGCCGGGGCTTCGGGCTGCCGCTTCCGCTGGCTGCGGTTCGCTGGGTCGAGCCGCTGGCGTAGCTCCGCTGCGAGTCATTCCTCTTGAGGTTTGGGTCTTGCGTGATGTGCGACCCTTGGGACTGGTGTGATGAGTGGGTTTTGTGCGTCTCTTGTGACTTGTAGGTGGCCTTGCTGGCTTGCGAGGACTTGCTTGCCTGTGAAGATTTGCTTGCTTGCGAGGACATGGTGTTGCTGCGAGTGGGCGGTGACGTTGGAGGTTGGTAAGCCGGCAGAGTTTGAGATGTCATGGAGGGCGGTTCTTCTTCCAGGTCAGCCTCGACCTCCTTCTCCTTCCGCCCCACACCCCAACCATAGCCCCACTTGGTGGACGTAGTCGACTTTTTCGTCCCCGTCATCGTGTTCGAGCGTGCCAGCTTCGCTTTCCCTGTCGCATCTTTAACAGACAATGTGCCAGGAATGTCATCGTACTTTTCCGTGTCCGAGTGAAATGTGAGGCCGTCGGTATCGTCGGCGAGGGTAGGGGTAGGCGACTGTGATGGTTGTCGTATCATTTCGTGGGGGTGAGCAGTGCCGGAACTTGACCATGAAAGACGACGTCCGCCTTTCGAACGACCAATTTTGAACGGCATGCAGATGGGTGGTGGGGGTGGTGTCATGATGCTCGTGATGACAAGAGAATATGTATCCGCGCAATATTTACCTGCTGCTAGGACTTGGGGTAAGCACGAGGCGGATACAGCAGCTTCAAGCTTCAGGGTTGTGAGCGGGGGAATTAACAATTTTCTGTTACTTACCCTTGAGTTAATGATCAAGTTTCGGGCAACGTGCTGCCTTATAGATATCCCCGTATATGGTAACCGGTAACCGGCGATCAATTATGCACTGATGTTGCCAGATGTTACCTGATCAATCTCGATCTGGTCTCGACGATGAACCACGATGGGATGAGAGAAAATATTTAGGGGCCACACTGGCCTCACCACCTGAGTCACCCCCAAAAATAATCTGGGGACTTTCTCTGCAGAGGGAAGTTCGGATAGGCCAAAATATGGGTCCCAGGTCCGATAAAACCAGCCCAGATAGGTCGACCTGCCGACTTCCAAGCGATTGGCCGGCCCCCCGCGGTGGTGTGATATAGTTGTCCCCCATGCTGTACACAATGCCTCGTGTCCTAATCCGGTTGATGTTCTGAACGACCATCAAGGTTAGTCGAGGCCTGTCAGAGCTTGATCATTGCCGACAGCGCGCGGGTTGATACACGCATCAGCAATGATCAGAGTATTTAGGTACAATGAAGCGTTAATGGCCATGAAGTGAAGGGATCTTACACAAAACGCACACTTGATCAACGCGGCAGGGCGTTGTTTGCTGAGCGCCGCGAGGATATCACATGGATGACCAGTTGATATCAGAAGGTTGAAGGGACGACGGCTCTTCAGGATTTGAATCAGGACGCGAGCCAGCTGCATGAGAAAAGGTCTGTGGTTTGTCATCGAACCCAAACAATTAAATGAAAAGAGGGTGACAGAAATGTGCACATCCAGCAAACCCTGAAGGAATGACGTTTACTGTAACTGGTGACAGTGAATTGTGGCTTTTCGGTCCGATTAAACAGCCGAAGGATATTCAAAAGAGACGCCGACCTCCTGCGGGCGGGCAGACCGGAGCACTCGGAATGTAGCAGGTCACAAGACACCTCCAACAAAGCCCCGATTCGGAGAGGGTGGGACTTGAGAATTCTCGAAATGATGAAATTGCGCACGCAAGCATTTCTAATACACACTGCGGCGATTGTGAGCAGGAGAGTCGATGAGGAGTGGCCTGCCCCAGCACAAGGCGCATACAAGCACACCCTGAACGGCCAGAAATCTCTCTAGCCTATAAAACCAGTTTCTTGGGACCTTTGTTGGATGGCCGGTGAAGATCTAAGAAAAATTTCTCCCAGAGTGCCTCGATTGCAGTCAAATCTAGACCAAGTCCGAGTCATGCTTAGAAATCAGAAGATAGTTTTCCAGATATTCCTGTTCAAAATAGGGCACTGAGGGCAGGAAGCTGTTGGGCAAGACTGACGGCGCAGCGTGTACTCTTTCCTGTCTGAAGGTCCAGTGGCACGAGCAAGCAAGGGGCGAACAAGGTACAAGGTTTGTACAATGTTAGGAGAATGCTCAGCACGTGAATGACGCGTCCGTGCCTCGCGTGACCGCGTGACCTGTTACGCTTAATCTAGCCTATCCTGGAATCCGTCGGCGGTGCAAATTCCTTGGTGAAGTGCCAGTCCCTTTCCCGATCCGAGCACAGAAACGCCTATTTGTGAGTTGACTGCTTGCAGAACAATTGGCTTTTTGTTGAGAGTCAAGAGGATCCCTGCCAGTGGCTGGAAGGCCATCCAAGAAGCGTGCTAGATTGAGCCTTGGGCAGTAGAGTTTCTGATAGAACCTGCCAAGGGATTGGCGTGTTCTCGGTGCGTTTATGTAGGGCGATCAGGACAGTGGTCTCGTAGAAGGTGAGACGGCTCAAGCAACGTCGATCCTGAACCTGAGACCTGATTAGCCCGGCTTGCAACTGCAATTTGCGCTTCGTGTGGCAAAATATATTTCCGCTGCGGTGGACTTGAATGGACGGCACTCGACTACTTACACTACTGTACACTACTTCAAGCGCAGGCTCCAGGCTGTCCACATATATCGGCCTGGTAACTTGCCATGAATATCGAGCGTTTCATCTCCACTGATGCCTCGTTGTCAATCACGTCCAGCTCCCAGCCTATGTTGGTTCATTCGGTGCGAGTCTGTGAGATGAAGATTGAACAAATCGATTCTTCCCACTAGCGGGCAGGAGACGGTACGCGGCTGTCGCGCAGAAAATAAGAGCTCCCCTGACCGTCGTGTGGCTTCACATCTTCAAATGCATCCGTCTCGACATTCGAAATGTCGACGTCTGTCAAAGCATGTGAAAAAGCGAGGACAGGGATGATTGCCGTATGCGATTTATGCTTTTCTCTAGAATGAATCCAGAATCCAGAACTTTTTGACGAAAGCTGTTCACAACAAGGTCCTAGCTACTACAGCAAATACCACAGCACGGGCCATATTACACGCGGCAGAGCATTCATGACATGAGTCTCCGACGGTCCATTTCACTCCATTCACTGGGATCCGGATTTGGATGGAGCGCCGCACATGATGATCAGGGACGCCCAGACGGCCGAGTTAATGTTGACAGATCTTTACCTGCCGCATGAATGAGTTGGTTCTCAGGCGACTGCATCCATGGCTGCCGATCTTGCACAACGTTTCTGAGTCTAATCACCTATGTCATGAATTTGCCTCCTCTTCTCCTCGCTTTCCTCTGTGTATGCAATCGAAGTGCTTCATCATTCGCTTTGGTTAGTCATTCTCACGCTTGCCACTGAATAATGCCTCACTTTTCTCCAGCAGGCTCGAAGAAAAGACAGCCTCGCAGATGTGCGCTTCCAAAAGGGCATTGGTCCGCTACCTGATGTTGACGGTGTTCTTATCCCATAGCTGAACAGCAGCGATGGGGAAACCCCTTGTACAATGATGAGCAAAAGTGCAACGCCCTGTTTAGGTTCGCAGTATTGTGTTTGAACTATCCCGTCGGAAGGTCTGCACGACTAACTTCACCATGAAATAGGCGACGACGATCCCTCATTCCCAACCCCTTCTTCATGCACATGGTACGCAACACTTCATTACTCAAAGGATCTCCTGGAAGCCGATGTCGTTGAAACACAAGCAATAACGTGTTCTTCAATCTCTGGAGTGCGTGCGTGCTCTCGACCGGAAATGACACTCTTCCACGATATGATGATTGGGGAATCCAATGCGAGGACAGCTCCCTCGTATTGAAGGACGGCTATCCCATTCAATTCCGTGAAAGCCTTGACCTTCCGGGATGGGCATTCATGAACGTACCTTCTACGTCACAGTTTGATGTCGGTGGGGCCATGCAGAGTTCGTCCGTTCACTGCTGCTCCCTTTCGAAACGTTAATTTCTTCGCAGTGGCCAATCCAACACAGGGGTGGACGAAAACACAAGTCATGCTACCCATAATGGTCGGTGCAGTTGCGCTCGGCCTGCTTGTCTTCCTGCTCTATCGTTCGAGCTCGAAGAAGGTAGTATTGGGGTCTTTCAAGAATGTCCACCTCTTGCATCGCCGACCCCGTGTCCACAAGGTCAGGACAGCAGAGCGTAGCAGCACCTGGTCCATTGACCCTTCAGAGGAGTTGGGACATTTCGTTATGGTGGATCATGACGAGACGCGGTCTCATAGAGGCCACCACCGCTTGCCATCCTCTGAAACTATTGTTCCGTTGAATGGGGATGCAGCGGCCGAAACGGAATATCATGTTCCCGGCAAAAGAGCTTGGAAACATTCGCCGTTTTCTCAGCACTTGCGTCGGTTATCCATCCACGCCTCCTCCTTCTTCCAATGGCGGGTTCAGGATGTACAGCCCTCGAACGCATTCCGCATAGATGCTTTCGACGGAATCACACCCCTTAGGACTTCCGACCTTAGTGCCGGGCGATACACCCGCCCTGTAACGGAACCTGGTATAGCCAATCATGAAGACGAAGGGATCTCTTTGATTTCACAGGAGGAAAGGGATGAGAATCGTGTCCTTCTGATAAGCCGTTATCCCAATGTCGACTTCACACTCGAATCTGGATCCTCCAATAGTCATGATCGTGATTATCATCAGATTGACGTGATACCAGCGACCCCCACCTCAGAAGCGAGCGATCCTTTCCCACCACCTGAACCCATCACTCCTCCACGGGACGTAAGTCATCTAGAGTATCTCTAAATGAAGTTCGCGTGTTGATGTTCCCTCAACAGCGACCTCTAATAATACCTCCTGTTCCGAAGACTCCTCCTCCTTCGCCGCCTCCACCAACGCCTCCACCATCCACGCCTCTTCCGTCTCCCCCATCACAATCATCTCTATCGAGATCATCACGACAAACCACACCCACGCCCGCAGTCCAGTCAAGTCCCCGCCACACACCTGACAGAGAATTGGTCAAGAGGCCCCCATCGTCTGCCCAACGCTGCCCACCTCCCTCGACGCCAAATGGCACTCAGCCTCTATCTCCCCCCTTAACGCCCCCTCCATCTATTCCCCTTCCCCCTCTCCCCCACACACCATCTCGCCTCCAACCACTCCCTAATACATCGTCGGCACAGGCCGCCTCTGGGGAGATGCATTCGGCACTCGCGGGCCCGTCACGCCCACGTTCCCCCTCTTCACACGAACCACAACCGAGAAAGGGACCACTTGCACAACAACGCGATGAACCCCTTCCCCCGACCTCGCCCTTACCGCGAGGGCGTTTACCACATCTGGTGACAAACACCACAGACCAGAGATCAAGGTCGTCCCTCCGACCAAAGGGTGCGCGCCCTCCGACGCCTACTACTACGTCTTCTTCTTCTGCTTCTTCACGCCCGAAACGTATGGTGATGTCAGAAGAAGACCTGTCTGCGTGTCAATGGGAGCTCCGTCCGTGCCTTCTATCTCCTGATACGACGGAATCACAGACCACGTTTTCTCCAATACATTATCGCGACCCCTTTTCACGTTCCATCATCCCTCATGGCGATGGTTCGGGAGCTCGGGACGGCGTTTCTTCGTCTATTCCTATTCCAAAGGGACGGCCTCATCGTTTTGCCCAGGACACATCATCATCATAGTCTTTGCCTTATTTACTTGTCCGGTTCATCCTGTTTTTTTTTTTTTTTTTTTTCATTCAAGTTTCAACCACTCCTTCGTTATGTTTGTTTGTAATTTGCCCCGTTTATATATGGACATTGTTGGACAGAAGGACTAGATTGTCGTAGTAGTTGGAGATTTCGAATTTTTCAATGCAGATTGGAACAAGCAGTAATAATACATGGAGTGATTGAGTCCTTGAAACGAAGAGATAGATACCACGATACTGCCCCGCCCGCTCAAGCTCGTATATGTAGGTCCAACGGGCTAAAGATTTGCGAGGCCGTCACCTCCTCCTAACATTTCGTCGTCTCCGGCCAGAGTCCCTGGAATATAAATACCAAACATTCCGAAGCACACAACACGTTCACCAGTAATTCTGGAACCCCAAAGAACCCCGCGTTCTGTCAATGTCGAATTTATCCTGGAGGTCCCAGAATTCATTGCTGAACCAGTCAGTGGTGAAGTCTGTGAAGGGCAGGTCGTCCAGCCCATTGACGAGCGTAACATCCACATATTCAAGACGCTTGCACGACACGACCCCGGTCGTTCTACCTTCAAACTCCTTAGACCACCGTGCCTCGAGGAACTGCAACAACATCTTATGATCCGGGTTGGGGACACAGCACGTCAGGGTTTCGAGGTTGAGACCACATTTCCCGTGCGTGAGGCGCTCCAGCGTGTGAGAGGAAAGGACCGAAGTGCGGGAGGATATCGATACGAGAGACGGAAGGTTTTCGATGAGGTATCCCATGTCAGACCAGATGCGCTCGAACGTGAGATGTGTGATGCTGCAGGACGAACGAGCAACGAGGTCCATCAGGGCGTCTGGCGCCGATCGGCGAACATCGCGACGCAGGCAGATCTTCAACTGCGCAAGGGCTGGGAGAACGAGGTGAGGGAGGATGTCTTTGTCTATCAGAGAGTAGTCGCTGGAGGGCACCTGAAGCTCCAAACTACGGAGGCAGGGCATCGTGATGCTGATAACCGTAGGACACTGAGTCCGGGAGACAGGAGGGTATGAGCTGGTATCGATGGGCCCTGTCTTCTCCTGCTTTCCGATGCAGAGAGAACATTCAGCTAAATTGGGCGTGCGATCAAACAGGAACTTCAGAAATGATGGAGAGAGCGCGAGCGACGAGAAGGTGAGATGTGTTAGCTGATGGAGAGGAAGCCGCATATCGACGATCAACTCCTGGAACTGACGTTGACTGGGGATGAAGGGCTCGAGCACTGCGATAGAAACTCTGCGCAGATTGCTAGCCTTTGCGAATAGCGCAGGAGTGACGGACGTGGATGGGATCAAGTGAGGGCCATGACACGCCAATTCTAGGCTGGACAGCGAGGTAAACGTCTCCGAAGGCAGAGAAATCAACTTCTCAGCAAATTTCCAGCACGATATCATTTTGAGCGTCGCGATCCTGCTTGCGTGCCGCTCGATGGCGCTATAAATGAGCTCGTTCCTCTGGGACGGCCACGCTACGCCAGTGTTAACTCGAACGTGGAGATTTGCGGTAGCGCTAAGTCGCAGGACCATGTCCGCAGCCGATTGGAAATCAACCGCCCGACCGTGACTCAACACGACACGATTCCAGAATCGGGCCTCACCTAGCACCACCTGCCGCCAGCGCGAGCAGACATGGCTTAACTTCCAGGGTGAGACCGAGCCAAAGTTTTGCTGCCACTTCGACTCGGGCACATGCACCCAAGGGTTGCATGGTAGACACAGCAGAAAGATCTCCACGAGGATTTCGGCAGGTACCTTCTTCACAGGAGAGAGGATGACACGCAGTCTCTCGAATTCGGTGACCTTTTGTGTGCGTTGGACGGAGAGAGTCTCTATAAGTTTTCGAGCACGATCAATCTGAGCATCGAGCTGATCGATTGCAAGTCGAGTGTCTTGAAGGAGTGCTTTGACCCGTACTTCAGTCAATTCGGGAAGCTGGTCATTGGTTTGTTCGAGTTTGAGTAGGTCTTCTTCCGTGATAGGTCGCCAGGCAAGGCCGTCGAAGGTGGTCGGCTTTGGATTGAGGTGGGTCGACGATGGACGCTGCATCAGAATGTCATGAGCCATCCACTGTATTTTGAGGTACCCATACCTCTGCAGATAGGTTTGCGAGATGCATAGTGGAGATGGGATGGGATGGGATTGACCCGCAGCGCTCCCGAAAAGGGACATGCTGGTCTTTCAATGTTCCTTGCTGCGATGTCAAACAGTGCAACGTGTGAGATCATGATGAGAGGGTTGATATGATCGTCCTCGCGGCTACCAGGAGCTACACAGGCCCGGTCAATAACCGCTAAACAATGACGTATCCATGATATATCAGGCGAAGCTTAGAGCTCCGCTCAAATGAAATGCATGGAGAAGCCGCGAAGCCGAGGAGCTTCGGCTTCGGGCATTCTCGGCTTCGTTCTCAATAAAATCCCCGAACTGACGCCGCGCGACGTCGAGTGTGACTAAATCACCTAAAATAACGCTTCCAGTGGTGGCGGGTATTGTGCAATCGCCAAGCAGTAGTGCAATGAGGTACAATGGAGCGACACCCGGCACGAGTACATACAGAGTAGTTTTGAGATCCATATCGTCAGTCAGATCTTTGCCGATCAATTTCCCTCGGCAGAAATACGTCTCTTATTGTAAGGTCTCAAAATAGCGCAAGGCTTCAAGTTGATACGCGGCGGCTCGAGAGTCCTGGCAGTTGCACCTTGGCCCATTGGTAGTTTCTCCAAATATACTATCTATATCCCCTCTTGCAACCCGACGGTCCCATGAGGCCGTCCTGATTGTACAAATGAAAAAAAAAATGGGGAAATCTAAATGCATTAACCAACACGACAATTTTGAAGGCTTTCGACTGTCGTCCTTCCAATAAAACCCAAACCGATTGTCCTGCAGCACTTCACCAAAGCACACCATTGTTCTGATCACAGAAACTTAACAAGACTCTCTCGGTTATTCCGTGCTTTTTCTCAAGTTTGTGGAGCCTGTATTCCAGGTCTACCGCAAGATAGTGATCGAAAGCGTCGTCACCAGGTTTGCCCACGAACGTGACATCAACCCGTAGGTTCCTACAGTTGTGAATCGCGACCGGCTTTTGTCGTCCAACCCCGAACGTATATTGACCATCTCGTATCTAACATCTCAAAGAAGGTGTCAGCATCATCCGACGAGACCCAGCAGGTGAGGCTGTCAAGGTCGGGGTGCACATTCTCCGTCCGCCATATGCTGCAATGTGGGAGTAGAGATAAACGAGGACGAGGACTCGACGAGAATGAGGCAAGGCAAGTTCTCGACGAGGGGACCCATGTTGCGCCAGATGTTGTGGAAGATGAGATGGGTGAGCCGACAGGATGAGCGAGTCACAAGTGATATAAACGCGTCGGGCTGAAGTACAGTGTTCACAGATCCTGACGTGATTCTGATCCGCGAAAGTGATGGAAGGACGAGGTCATGGAAGATGTCACCCATCACTCGGTCCGACCATAGTTCCAGGGTCCCAAGGTGAGGAAGAGTGATGCAAGCGTCGCCAGAGCGTCTTCCATAATTGGACAGCGGACGATGGACATGTTCTTCCAAGTGTATGCGGCATTCGATGAGATTGGGGGATTGTTCGAATATGTATTGCGCGAAAGATGAACCGATAGATATCGATGACAACGTAAGATGAGTGATTTGAGCCCAAGGAGGCCGCAGGCGCGCGAGAAATCTCTGATAATCACGGCCATTCCAGTGAGAACCTGCTTCAAGTTTGACTTTCCGCAGGTTGGAACACCGTCAAACATAGAGGATGGAGAATCAGAGAGCGTTTGAAAGCGTCCAGAACCACTGTCCTCGAACTCCTCCAGCGAAGTGAAGAGCGAGGCTGGCAGGGACCTCCAGTGGTCGAGCCCAACGTGGAGCTTCAGCTTTATGATTCTGTGCGCATGGGGCATTACGACTTCCCGAGAAAAATCAACCTCATAGGACAGCGGTGTGTTCAACCAAACCGCCAGCGGCATTCGTCCACTGCAGCCGAGTACAAGTCCTGCTGCCTTTCTGAACTCGGGTGTTGACGCCTTTTCATCCACCACGACGCACTTCCACAACCGAGTTTCGTTCAGCGCCACTTGTCGCCACCGAGAACACACGTAGCTCAGCCTCCGAGTCCTCTATGCGCATCGGAGGAAATCTCACCCAATGATCGTTGGGAAGGCAAAGAACGAAGATCTCTGAAGGAAGTTCAGACGGGAGTTTCCGCATGGGAGAAACGATCCCTTGTAGCCTGTGCATTCGTTCGTCCTTCTCAGTATAATTACGCTGAAGCGAGGAGAGGAGCGACTGAGCGCGTTCAATCTCAGCATTGAGGTAGACCATTTCAGAACGAGTTTCTCGGATGAGGATGTTGACGCGACGTTCGACGGAAACCGTGAGATGGTACGTGCTTTTTTCCAATTCTGTCAAGTTTTCAAATTGCGGTATGCTAGGAGAGTCAGGCTCGGGAGGTGTCGCGAGGGGAAATGCTGTGCCAAGCTAATAAGCATTGTCATGAATTTGAGAGTCGGCGAGAAGATATGAGTCTGAGGACCTACAGGTTTGGACGGGGACTGGTGCCCAGGCTCGATGGTTGCTGTTCAGTCGACGGCATTGTGAAACAATATGACAACGCCAAACAAACGCGTCGCGTGGATATTTTCCCAAAGAGAAACCAGAGAATACAACGTACATAGAATCCCCTCAAGTTTCAACAACTTTGAATGTTGGAACGGTACAGGCGCTGAGAACGATAGAGTGACAAAGTTGACTCTAGGAAACGGCAGAGTGCCACCACGGACCGGCCATGATGACATCCCCCACCGGACCCGAAATTCGATTCCCATTTGTTTCTGCGAAACATCGCGGGTACATTCTTGAAGAGACAAACGGTCTACGAGACAATTGTGAGACGACATACTGACCCGAGTAGACACCGATATTCAGCCTGAAAAAAATGCTTTCTGCGTCAGAGCTTTAGTAAGGAGCATGTACACACACATACGCTGCCATCCTATGCAAGATTTGGTCAGGACTCGCCGTACTCTAGCATGAGACGGGTGTGGCATTGAGGGGTATATGTATATCCACTGGCGTTATACATATCACAGGAAGAAAGAAGAAAGGTAAGAGCCGGCCGACATTGAGGGAAAAAAGAAAAAGAAAAAGAACCGTCAATTATCGGAAAAGAAGTTCAGAAGAGTTCGGGTCCCCTCTAGGGACCTCGCCGGGGATTCTTCGGGTGAAGTCGTGGAGAGCCACATTCAGTCGACTTGGGGGGCAAGGTAGATATAATTCGAAGCAGACCTTAGCAATAGATGATAATGGATTATGTATCTCGAACCAGTACTAATACCATCCAGCTTGGCTCCCCCCACTTCCCACTCTCAAAATCCAACTTCCCAGTCTGAGGGCCGTTCATCAATGATGCTTAGTCGATACCACAGAAATTTGCACAACATTGGTTGCCCACAATCCCCTGATACTGCATCCCTGCTTGATTAACAGTCAGTTTTCATTTTCGTTCAGAAAAAAAAAACGACTCGGACTTTCACCCATTGAACCCGCTAGTACTTCACCGCCGCCCAGTTCATCATCATCGATATCGAACGCCTATCCGAGTCTAAAGTACTGAGGGTGTCAGAGAAACAGATTCCGACTCCCGAACTGGCACTGGTGGCAAAATCCATTCAACGTACGTCCCAGTGCGAGAACGTCCTCTTCCCCTGGCCCCGAGTCACCAGTCATCAACTTGGTCCAAGGTCCAACCTTCAAGTTCCTATCGACACCGATCCAAAAGCCCCCCAACCACCAACCACCAGACCTTTTTTAAAAAAAAAGACAGACACCGACAGGGCATATGTACACTCTACTAGCATTGACGGGGAGGGAGGGGGAGGGGGGGGGGGGTATATATATAATCTATTTCATTTTGTCTAATGTATCGTAAAAACGAACAAAAAAAAAAGAAGAGAAGAGAGAGAGGGAAGAGGAAAGAGGGGAAAAAAAAAACATTTCAAAGTGTATGTACATAATAAAAAAAAGAATTAAGGAAAAAAGTCAAAAAAGTCAAAAAAAATCGTCAATGCGAGAGAGAAAAAGTTCCCAGGTAATTTTTTTTTTCGAAGTCTCTTCACCACTTCCTGCAGTGGGGGTATGCCTGTCTTCCTGGATGTGTGTGTGTGTGGGGGGAGGGGGGGGAGGAGAGGAGTTGATCAAGTGCGAACAAAAGAAAAAAGGGGATGGATGGAGAAAGGACGATCATGATGATGACGATGACGATGACGATGATGGTGATAAACGATGCAGTGCGATGCGGTACGATGCAAATGAACGAGGGAGAGTGGTGGTGGTGGTAGTGGAAGAAAGAAAAGGGGGAAACGAAAAAAAAACACGACAGACGGAGCCAGCCTCCCCCCCCTCCTCCCTCCTCCCTCCTTCTCAACCCCCCTCCCCTACCTAGCAAACCCCCCCTGCACCGGCGTCCGCATCTCCACCTCCTCATCTTCCTCCCCCCTCCCCCTCGCCCTCATATGATACACCGGCGTCGTCCCCCCATCCCCAAACGGCGATATCCCCCCATCAGCATACGGCGAAACAGCCCCATCCCGATACGGCGAAGGAGGTATCGCCGCAGACCGATCATACACATACGCTCCATCCTCCACGCTCTCTCTCCCCTGCACCTGCCCCTGCCCTTGTCCCCGTTCATGCGAAGAAGAAGAATACCCAGCAAACGCATACCCCCCTGATGACTCAGCATACGCCTGTCTATACGGGTTGTTGTTGTTGTCGTTCGCACCCGTGCTCGGGCCCGAGCCCGAGTGAGTTTGGGGAGGGTTGGTGGCGTTGAGCTTTTCCTCTTCCGCTGCGCGGTCGGCAGCAGCGGTGGCGGCGGAGGCATCGCCGATGCCGGCGCGGGTGCCCCAGCCAGTCTGGTGGTGAGGTGATCAGTGTCGGGTTAAGTTGGTGAGAGGGAGGGGGGAGGGGGGAGAGAAGGAAGGAGCAACCCACCTCGTGAAGCGTAAACAAAGCGTATAATTTCATAATCGCAAAGTAGTACCCGAACATGATGAATGCGGGAACGTGAATGATGTCCTGCGGGCGGTACCAGAGGTGGGGCAGGAGCTTGGCTGTGCGAGTTGCTGTCAGCCAAACCATGTATGATAGGATGATGTTCCTGGAGGAAGCAAAAAAAAAATGATAATCTTGAGGTTAACGGCGACGGAAGGAGGGGAGAAGGGCTTACCACCACGGCAGGTGGTACCCGCCTTGAGCAATGGGGATGGTACTTTTGTAAATGAGGTAGGAGACGAGGCAAGGCCCGACCAGCAGCGTCAGGGGGTTGAACAGTTTGTCCACCTAAATAACGCCACAAGTTGTAAGCGGACCAGCTCGAGAATAAAAAAGTAAAAGGCATACCATGGTATAAGCTACATACGGATGACTCGTCCACACATGCCTCTCCATGAACAGGCTCCTCAAGTCCGACCTCCACGTGTTCCTCGTCCACCGCAACACCTGCTTCAAGAACCTCCAATTCGGCTTCATCGTGCTGAGCAGCTCCGCCTCTGGACAGACCTGGACGTACGTGTTCCACCCGTGGCTGACCATCCAGCGCGTGAGGAACTTGTCGTCGCCCGAGTTGAGCTGATACTTTCCCAGCCAGTAGTCGTGGGTGAACCCGTGGAGGAACTCGGGGTCCTTGAGGATGACGGTGCGGTACGCGGCGGTGCGGCCCGAGAGGCACGGGATGCCGCCGTCGATGTGGGTGGAGGAGGCGATCTCGATGTTGCGGATGGAGAGGCGGAAGGCGGCGAGGACCTCCCAGACGGTCATGCTGTCGCCGACGGGCTGGACGCGCTGGCTGGTGCCGACGCCGCCGACCTTCTGGTCCTCGAAGCAGGCGAGCATGTAGGGAAGCATGGTGGGGGGCCAGATGGCGTCGTCGTCGGCGAAGACGATGAGGTCGGTGGTGGTGTTCTTGATGCCGTGGCTCATCTGGAGGCGCTTGTTGGCGAAGGGAACGGTGAGGACGCGGATGCGGTCGGGGTCGACGGCGTTGGCGAGGTCCTGGAGGGGTCCGAGCATCTTTTCTTCGGTGATGATGAGGATTTCTTTGGGCTTGCCGACGAGCCAGCTGTGGGCGGCCTCTTTGAACTCTTCGCCTGCGTCGATGGTGGGTACGATGATGGTGACGTCTTCGGAGGCGACATAGGTGGGGTTTTCAGGTAGCGGGACGGGTCGGTAGGCGAAGGCGGCGGAGAGGCGGATGAGGTACCAGAGGTAGCGGTAGAAACTAAGGGGAGGGCGTGGTTAGAAAATTGGGAGGGTTGGAGGGGTTAGAGGATTGGATACCCAATTACACCAAAGGGGACAACTGAGAAAGGTGAGCAAGTGATAAGTAAGGGGGAAGGGGAGGCTTACATATTGGAAAGTCATCAGAGGTAAGGTAGAGCATGGTATAGTGGTAAAGAGCGGACGGACGCCAGATTCGACGTTTGAGAAACTAAGCCAGCTGGCCACGACGACGACGACGACAAGGGACCAGAAATGTACCACAGCGGAGTTTAAACTGTCGCTCATCACGACACGTGTGTAGCTTAAGTTATTTACACCGCTCGAGGCACTTTGTCCTATTTTCAGTCCTCAAACTTCACAAGCACCTCAGCTCAACCCGTCCGCGGGTCCGCTACAACCCCGGGCCCTCCTCTCCTCACTTTGCCCGTCATCCTCGACCACGGAAGGGTCTTCTTCACCGCTCCACCCATCGGCGGCCGACCTATGATGTAATTCTTTTTACTTGAAGTCGCAACCATGTCCCGTCTTCCCATTTTGACGCAATACTTACGCATGCTCTCACACCGCCCCTAATTCGTCCCTTCAGGCCCAGGTTTGGTTGAGTTTGTGGCATGCTGTCAACGCTGCCAACTGCGGCGGCAAAACTTTCTGCCCTGATTGCGAACATCTACCATCATCTTTCCACTTTCCTTTCTGCACCAGGCCAAACTCTGATCTCTTTTTTTTGGAACTGCCAAAATGTCACTGTGAGTCCCTGAAGCAACTATAGCCATCTGATCATCGATCATGTATCAAGGCAGGACATATGCAACAAGCCAATGTGTCAGCGACTCCGGCGGATTCGGGTACAGTCCAGATCTGATCACGCTCCCAGAGCTGTGTTGCGCACGTCTACACATCGCCGTCGGTCATTCTGCGGACAGGAACCAGCTCACTGCCATCATCTCACGCGCCAGCGCTCTATACCAAGGATCTTAGGCCGACGATGTCCAGAGCATCTTTTCACCCCCCTGCAGTCCGCATGGATATATACAGCCTGCCTACGCCGAGTTGTAATCAAAACCTTGTGTCTAGTGCAAAAGCGCCAATACTTTCAACCTCATCTCGACTTTCATCCACGATGTCATGCCCATCTTCCTTGCCGTTCCCAACCCCTAATCACGTGCATATCGAGGAACTCGCAGACTCCTGCTCAAACGGACCTGAATCCAAGTTCGACATGAGTCCAGACGCGTCCAGCTCGTGCTCGGCGAACTTATCCCGAGGACCGCGATCAAGAGAACAGCAAGGGCTGAGATACTCACCCCCCCTCGTCCATCGGCCTCAGACGAAGCTCCCCCCAAGAATTCCGCTCTCAAATCTTGATAAGTCGCTCTTTCCCGCTTTAACTTGAAAAGTTCCACCTCACCCTTCCACTCCGCAAAACGCAGGGAACCGGCGGACAGTCGGCGCTCACCATCAAACCCAGACCAAAGGCACGACACCCCCGCACCTTAGACCTTATCCTGAAAGTTTCCTTCCAGCCGCAGGCTCTCAAAACTCAAACTCAAAACTCAACCGCCCCTCTCACCCCTCGCAGGACAACCTCACCAACCTCCTATTCCTGCCCCTTCCCTCCCTTTCCCTTTCCCTCCCCCTCCCCGCGCCTGCGCCGCCAGATCTCACAAGTGGCACCATGGGACGGGTGGCTGCAGCGGCTGGTGTGTTGCAGCTGCATTGACTTGATTGGCCTGTTCGATGCTCGATTTCTGGCCGGAAAGCGAGGGAACTTGAGGCGACTGCTGTTATGGTCGTAGCAATGGATCGCTGACGCGTCGACGTGCTCACTCTGATATGATGACAGCATAATAAGTCCACGCCCTCAGGCTATACAGAAAGAGGCGCACGGGTTGCCCCCCTTCCACGGCGTGCCACGTGCCACCCTTCAGACTGTGGCTCCTCGGGGAGTCAGCTCGATGTTCGCTAGCTTCACGATGACCTGCAGTCCCTGGTCCCTGCGGAGGTCTACCGCCTAGTACCGGGGTTTACGGGGCTACGGTGCCTTTGTAACTCCTAATGTCACACGGGTATGGATTGTAGTACTTCACCCGAATCCATATCCACATTTCCTCAATCCTACGAATGGGATGTTAAGCACCGTAACTTCCCCAATGAAACTGAGATCAACGATCAACTGACATACTCAAAGATTATGCAAAATATCTCATATCCTTCCGTGGCACATACAACACAGCGGCGAGAAGCAAAGTACGAGAGGCAAAGGGAGAACGGGGACGATCTAGAAGTTTGACGCCGCACTGGGAGAATCAACCACTTTCCCAACAATATTGTATCGTCTTCTAATCAAAAGCGACCTCGTCAGCGGTTGAACCGGGGGTTCGCCTAACAACAGAGTTGAAACAACGATTGAACTGACGTGAAAAAGGAATACCAATAGTCCAGCCTCCCCCGATCCTTCTCATCGAGATCGCTGTAATCTCCAATAATAGCATGCTCTGGCTCCAGACTCAACATCCCAAGACCCCTTCAAGTTGGAAGCATCCTTCCCAGAGAATACACCATACGACTTCCCGGGACCGTACAAGTCGCGGTTAAACGTTAAGTACTTATAGGTGACGTCGAAAATGGTTTCCTATATGTCAATGTCAAAGACCCCAAGGCACAATCAGCACACCCGTCCCACAACCTCAGGCTACTTATATGTAAATATCGTTTTGCGAACCCTTGGATGGCGACGTAGATGGGTAAATCTGGGTTGGATCCATCGTACCTCCGCAGCTCCTCCTCAGCTGTGTAATGATCCTCCTTCGGCGGCGTTAAATCCTCTCTTGGGGCATGCATGCAGCTGTTCACCGCTTGTGGTGATTGCTGTGGGGGGTTTGTCGTAAGTTAGGTGGAGATGAAATGGCGGTAAATGGGCCAGTTTAAGCATCGTCGACGGCTGGCGGATGACGTTACTTACTTTGGAGCTAATCTCCCAGAAGAAGAACGTATCCGACTACTCAACCCATGGAAATTGCGCATGATTAGGAGGCTGGGAAATCGCTGGGTACTGTATCTTGGCGTTTAGTTGATGGTGATCGGATCGGATATCGGCTGCTCTTCCAGTTCCTACTCGCGCGACCAGCAGACTCAAGAAAAAACGCGTTGTTTCATGCTGATGATCCATACCGCAGGCGGAGGTTGAATGCTATCAGGTACTACGCCACTTGAACTTCGTGTCTCTGGTCGTGCCAGTTCGATGCCCCCGCATTCTGAACTTTCGCAGCGCCTTCAGGCGACTCGGAGTAAGTACAGTATGTATGCTCGTTCTGAAAGTTCGACCTGTTCAAACACCGTGATCCAGGGCACCCTCATGATCTGCCAGCGGCACTACATCTGGACATTGGAACTACAACAAACCCCACAAGCCTGCCATCTTACTCATCGGCGCTTGTCAGAAATCTTGCTTCTTCGAGTCTCGGGCACCAAAAAAAAACGGCGGCGTTTCGTGCCGTGAGGCGGGTGCCAGTGCGGTATTGTGGGATATATATATAATCGACCTTCATGGCTACCTTGTTCCTTCGTGGTGTAAGTAATCTCATCAAGCACACCTGATAAAACTACCCTCGTTTTGCTAAAGATTACGTTTTTTGAAGGGTCGACGAGAAAAAACGCCGTTTTGCCCTGACAGAACTGCGATCAAGGGCTGAGCCTCTGGACGACGACCAACTGTTCGGCCAGTCCTGGGGCATCGTGCGGTTCACAAACGAGTGAAACAACGGTACAACCAACGGCAAGGTACAGTGGGCGTTTTTCGGATCTTATTGGACAGGTTTCCTAATACACGATACACTTCGATAACACTTCGATAATCCAAACTTTGTGGACAGGCCTTATTGCCCGGGACAGTACTTTTTTGCTCGGGCAGGGACACATGGCTTCTCCGGAGCCTGGACCCATATTTCCAAAATTCAGCTCGACAGGCAGGCTTAGTAGGTGGGTGACTCACATCCTGCATGCGTGCATCAAGCGGGACGGGGGATGCGGCGGCGGCAGCGGCGCTCATAGCGCTGAGAGCGATGGAAAATATAAGAGCGAGGGAGATATGCATATCAGTGGCACGAGAGGGTTTCTTGGCTGAAATGACTCAAAAACTTGTTGTGCTGAAGGTGAGGACCATCGCTGCCTCCTTTTATGTCATAACGATGATTACGATGGCTGTATTTGCGTACCAGGTGAATGGAGATGAGAAAACGGGGGACACGCGGCGTGAAACAGGCAGACGCACCAAAGCCCAGAGCAGTTCACAGACCCTGCACTGGGAACATTCGGTTGCGGTATGCGTATCTGTGGGACGTCTTGTAGTAGGCCAATTCTCCGCAGGGGATCATGCATCGATCATGGGTCAACAACTCGACGGGGGACGCAGTACAGGTGGGTACTTGTTTCAAGGATGAAATCACCCGAATTCGTTCACAGTTTTTTTGTCCCTGTTTCCTTTGTTCGCCGCGATGAGAAGAACAACACAGTAGACGAGTCTGATCAGACGCAATGCCACTGACTAGGACAATGGGTTACCATGCGAGGGCCAGCCAAACTTGTCCCAAACGTAAACTGCAAGTTCGTCGCCCGCAATACCCCGTTTTCAAGGAAGCATTGACTCCATCGACTACGTGGGCTGAGAGCGTGCCATAGACAACTGGTGATATCTCCCGGCCTCCTGGTTTCCGGGTGAGTCTTTACCTCTACCCTCCTTCACTGTGCCGACCCGTCTCTTTCTTTTTCAGCTGCTAGACATTTACCATCTAACCCCCTCTCCATCCAGATACACATTCTCCTTACTTTCCTCGCCCGTATGGCCATCGTCTGCGTGTCGGTCCGACCGCCAAAAGCTGGGTTTTCCAGCAACGAACGATAGGGTTTTCTTGGTACGTTGCGCATATATTTGGCATGAAGAAACGATTCAAGTTCACGCAGTCTTCTACCTTACCAACCCAAACAACTTTGCTTCCGCCCTCTTCACCCTGCTTTGAGTCACACCTCTTGTTCCCCTCCTTGCGCCGTCCTGTCGTGGATGTCGGTGTCTCCACGTAACTGCCTGCAGGGCGGCACGGTCGTTTGACGCACTCACACAGAGCCCTGAGTCCTCTGGTCGCTGAAGTTCAGTTCGGCAATAAGTCACCCCGAACTTGAATGTAGCCAGATATTCCGCACAAGAATGTGAACGCGAAACTAGTGCACTCGGGCATTGGGTTCGCATTCTGGAATCTGGATGCATCCGAATGCGTTTATAACCTGTGTTTTATTTTATAAGCCGCACATGCAAAGTTGAATGAATCGGATGATTTTCGGGGCTTGAGTGAAAAAGAACGTCACCTGAGCGATTCGAACACTCGCGGGCAAAGCCCAACCGCTCACGCGCTGTTTATAGCAGGCGATCCCGTTAACCACTCCGGCAAAGTGACCTGTTCAATCACAAATATTTGTTTACAATGTCCACCTTGAACCAGTCAAATGCCAGCAGGATTTTTCTCCAATGACCAGATTATCTCGTGTTCAACTGTGCACACAACTCACCTTCCTTCTCCTCTAACCACCATCACAAGGGGGTGTTGGAACGCGATCCCGGCAACACATGTGCATCAGCAAACCCTGATTTTTCCCATAGCCTGTCATAGCACCCTGATCTAGCTGACAGCACCCATAGCAACCCACCTTAGCCGAGAGCAACCCATAGCATGCATAGTAGAGTATGTTTGCAATGTCCTTGGGAGCTCACTTTGAAGGAGTTGTCATGGAGGCAAACCGCCAAGGATTTTTTGAAGCTGGCCTCGCAACCCCAGATTCTGGCTTGGCGAGTCGCTGATTAGCCTGTCACATGAGACAATCAGCAAACACCAACAGATGTGTCGCACATCTGTTGACTGTGCTTTCCTGTCTGTTTTGCCCCCTCGTGTACCTCATCTGCCCCACATGTTATCATGTTAGAATTCCTATGTGCTTTTGAAAGACTTATCTGATACAAACACTCAGAATCTTCCAATTGCAGTAAATTTTCCTCCGTTACTTGAAAGCCACCTTGGCTGAGCTGCGGTGCAAGCTGATTCTCCCCCTCCTCATCCAACATCATCAGTGTCTGGGCTGGATCTTCAGGTGGGTTGAGATCATCAGAAACTGCCAACAAGGCAAGCTGGTTGAGGCGTGTGGCGATTCGGCGTGGGCACGCGGGGGCATTATCTAACATAATCACATGCTTTCTTCACATGAACCATTGCAGGCATGCATTTTGGGGTTCTAGGGAATAATTTGGGGATCTGCACAGTTGCCGCGGGGGTTCTCCCTGGGGCTGTGGAAAAAGGGTTCCCAGAGGAGCTGCAAACATACTCTAGTGTCAACAGTATCACAGTGTGCCTAGACTGCTGGTTCTATAGTGTCCATAGTGCAATAACTTAGTTCTGACCAAGTCCATGGCATCACATTGGACATCAGTTGGAATAGCAACACAGTGTATTATATTTATGCAAGAATTAGAATACAGCATACTAACAACATACTCTCTAAATTCCCATCCCTGGAATGTTGGCCAATAGACTCCGAGGTTGAGTCTGCTGTAGGAGGCAAGGATCACGTTGAGCGTGGCAATGAATGTTGATTGAAGTTCAACAATGGACAAAGTCATGTCAACAAAGTCATGTGACCACATTTGTACTTGGTTGGATTTTTTTGTTTTGTTTGTTCTTCTCAATCCCATCCTCTTCCACCATCGCTGTGATGCCCCCACCATGCCACAAGCACCCAAGCCCCCAGTGATACATCCCTCTTTCTATTATTGATATCAGTAATTAACAAAATCTTACAGCTATTGTCTGTTCTTGCCTACATTCTGCACACCGACCCCTCCCCTAATGCCAGCCTGTCCCTCATCATCTCCCATGACCCAGGTGCTCTCTTCAATGACACGTCACCACACCCATGGCCCCACACTCCCAAAGCCTATCTCCCACACTGCTCTATGCTCGCCACCCCGTTCTACCTTGCCCATCACCAATGCCAGCTTGTCCCTCCAATGCACCATGCCTTGAACCCTGCTACTCCCAACCATACCCACCCACCTCTCCCGACAGGGTGGTGGCACCAGATGCAGACGTGCCATGTCACACATGGTCATTTTTCCTGTTTTTTTTCACCAATGTATGCCTCTCCTTCATTATTTATATCCATATCTAATGTATTTACCTATAGGCACTACCTGCCGCATCTATGTCATGAGCCCCCACTTTTCTTGGCATGCATTAACACATCACTACGCCGCTTTTTTCGGAGCCCTCAGCATTTCTCCCTACTTTACATTTACATTTGTATAACATATAATTAATATAATGATTTAAACCCTCTACCTTGTCCAAAATAAGATCAGCACAAGCAGTTAGCAATTTCATTGAGCCGTTTTTATGCTACTGGTACCCTGTTTGGCTCGTGCTGTGTAGAAAGGACCCTAACTGGCTAGAACTGCATAGAAGGAACCCTGAACTACACAGAACTACATAGCAAAGCACCCATTCTGTGATGCTATGACCCTATATAGTGCTGTCCAGGGCTGGGTAGCATGATCAGGGTTTGCTGATGTGGGTGGGGGGGGGGGTCCTCAGGGGTCAAAAAAAGTCCAGCTCAGACCCCTCCAATTATATCAGCAAACCCTGATTTTTCCCATAATAACCCATCCTCTACCTTCACCTCATGTCATGAGGTCAAGGTTACAACTACCCACACCACCTTTCTCTGTGTTCCCATCAATCAACCTACCCTTCACTTCCAAACCCTGCAAGACATCATTTTCCACTTCTCTTTTTCTGTCTTCATCAGCAAACTCTGATCATGCTACCCAGCACCAGACAGCCTTGTATAGTGTCATAGGGCCATAGAATGGGTTCTTATCTGTGTAGCACTGTACAGTCTCATATCAATTCTGTGCAGTCTCGTGTCAATTCTGAACAGTGCTAGCCAGACCTGTTGAAGTTCCACCTGGGTGCTAGCCGCAGATGTACTGAGCAACACAGCTACAGTGGAAGTACTCTACTCTACCATTCTAGTCACTTACTTGGTTGAGAAGGGTGGGGCTGGTGAGAGCGGTTGAGGCTGGTAAGAGCGATGGAGCTGGTTAAGAGTCAAGACAACTTATTGATATTGACAGTTTCCTGGTCTTATATACCGTACTACTGTTTGTACCAACCAAATAAGTATGTAATTGAAGATGTCTAAGATCACGTGATATAATCTAATCCAATCTAATCTACATGATGGAAAAGTTTCAACAAGACCTAGCCAGGATGGGGCCATTCTACACAAGATGAGCCAGCCAACATACCAATCTGTAACAATAGCATGAAAATAGCTGGATTGGGTTTGTCCACTGCCCTTATTTCATGAAATGTAGGTGATTCAAAACATTAAATTGCAGTTACTCTACTACCATGACTGACAGGCTATAGGATGCAAAATAGAAAGGAACAATGAGGATTTTGCGAGGGTTACCAATAAGTATTCCAGCCAAAGACATGAGCAACAGAAATTGAGATATGGTTGGCTCAGGATAATAGAAGATGGAAGTGTGAAAGCTATTGCTAATTGAGGAAGACACACTTGTTGTGCCGACAGGGTGCACTGGCTGGCTCCATGGTTTTTCTGGATCGAAATTATTAGAAGATTCATAACAAACTGTCATAGTACCTACATTCCCTCAGCCGCCCAATGACAACACATGTTATCCCATTTTCCACCATAATATTCGTCCTCCTTAGTTTCCCCAATAAGCTTGAGCACACCATCATAAACTGACTGGTATATGTTGCCTTTGAAGTTGATTCGTTGTCGGTAGCCAAAGATCTCATATTCTTCGATGTTGAAGTTCCACCTGGGCGCTAGCCGCAGGTGTACTGAAGCAACCGGCTACAGTGGAAGTACTCTACGATACCGTTCTGACCACTTACATAGATTGGAGAGTGTGAGGCTGGTGAGAGCGGTTGAGGCTGGTAAGAGCGATGGAGGCGGTTAAGAGTCAAGAGACAACTTGTTGATATTAACAGTTTCCTGGTCTTATATACCGTACTACTGTTTGTACCAACCAAATAAGTATGTAATCGAAGATGTGTAAAGGTCACGTGATATAATCTAATCTAATCTAATCTACGTGATGGAAAAGTTTCAACACCCCCCCATATTTAGTACATACTTCTAAATACATCTTACTTTTTCCCATATAGGTACTCTTTCGTCTAGTTTTTAAGTAATCCAAAGTACGGGATAAACTTGCTAAAGAGGACTTTCCCCAGATTCTTAGTTAAAAGGTCTGCAGGGTTATTCACTCCTTCGATGAATTCGACCGTAATGATGCCTTCGGATACTTTTTCTCTGACGAAGTGGAATCGCACGTCAATGTGCTTGGACCGCTTTTCAGTTACAGGGTTGGATGCGATAAAGACGGAGCCATTGTTATCTCCATAGATCGGGACTGATCCGATCTGCATCCCAAGTTCGGCAAGCATGCTTCTAAGCCATGTCACTGCGCGACTGCAATCTGATAGCGCCATGTATTCTGCTTCCGTGGAAGAGAGGGCAATGGTTTTTTGCGCCGATGAAACCCATGTTACTGCTCCAGATGCCAGCGATACGAAGTAACCAGTGGTGGACTTCCTGGTGTTTTCGTCTGACGCCCAATCAGAGTCTGTGAATGCGTAGATTCCTTTCCCAGAATCACCATCGTACATGATCGCGTAATTTTTTGTCGCCTTCAAATACCTGCAAATATCCCTTGCCACTTCTAAATGGCATTTGGTAGGGTTTGCGGAGAATTGGGACATTTTGATTACGGCGAAACAAATGTCGGGTCTTGTCCCGATCATTAAGTACAATAGTGACCCGATGACGGATTGGTACTTGGATCTGAGTTCTGCATTGGGTTCATCTTCAGACTTCATGGGTTTGTAGCCCGTCGGGAGTGGGGTATGGGTGGCATTAGATTCGCTCATCCCCATGCGTGCGAGAATTTTCTCAAGGTAGGGTACTTGATCAATGAAGATCCGCTTCCCACGTTGCCTTATTTGGATAGAGAGAAATTCTTTTGGTTCCCCATCAGGGACTAGGTGGCCTAGATCCCTACATTCCCATGTTGTCATGAAGGCCTTCTTCTTTTCCAGCGTGTATTCCCAGTTTGTGCCGAGAAAAGCAGAGTCATCGACATAAATGACGGCGATCACAGTTTCCCCTTTGGTACTTGTGTGAATGAAAACTCCCGCATCGGAGTGAAGCCGGGTAAAGCCGAGCTTTTTCATGGAGGAATCAAGTTCCCTCCACCAGGCTAATGCGGCCTGCTTGAGTCCGTATAGGGCTTTGTATAGTCGGTACACGAGGTTTTCTTTCCCTTTTACTATGTAGCCCTCAGGCTGTCGCATATAGATAACTTCACGGAGCGTTCCATAGAGGAAGGCTGATGAGACGTCCAAAAGAGTCATGAACCACCCTTCAAGGGCTGTCAATGCCAGTATTAGTCGGACGGTTTCATATCTTACGACTGGTGAGAAGATCTGATCAAAGTCGATCCCTTCTACCTGTGAGAAGCCTTTTGCGACGAGGCGTGCTTTCAGACGCCCATCGGACTTTTCATTGTAAACCCATTTGTTCCTTAGAGCTTTCCTCCCTGTAGGTAGGGGTACTAACTCCGTGATCACCCCGCGGCTTTTGAGCATGTCTAGCTCTTTTCGTTCTGCCGCATACCAATCTTCTTTGTTCGGAAGAGAGTATATGTCTTTGTGTGACATTTCGATGATGCCTACTTGGATGGAGATTGCCTCCATTAGGAGATCGTTCATCCATGCCGTTTGACCGCCCAGTCTACGTCTTCGATCCATTTTTTCAAGATCAGAAGCAGGGGTGTCTTCCCCATAGATGCTGTCTGGCATTCTCCGAACTCGTCGTTCCCTGATTGGTCGATCTGGTACTTGCTCGGGCTCTGGAGTGGGTACTCGTGGCTCGTCATCGGGTTCGCTACACGGCAAATCATCGTCTGATTCAGGGTGATCCTGTCCAGTGGGAACAGGGTCGTGAGGTTTTTCGTAATGACTGTCATTGTCATCGTTTCCGGGGATGAGGTCCTCAAACTCATCAGCCGGTTCTGGGTTTTCCATTTCTGGATGGTTCTCTGGCAAAGGGTCGATGTGGCATCTAGGGTACTTGCTTTCATCAAAGATAGCTTTCCCACCCATGAAAATTGTATTAGTCTCAGGATCCATGAAACGGTATCCTTTGACCCCTGGCTTTGATCCGAGATAAATCATCAATCGAGATCTAGACTCCAGGGAATTTCTACGTTTTTCTTTTGGGATATACACATATGCCTGACATCCGAAGACTCTGATGCTTGACATATCGGGGATCTCATTGGTCACCCTGAAGTAAGGGGTATTCCATTCGAGACGCTGCATGGGGGTTCTGTTGTAGAGAAAAGCTGCATGTTCTAAACAGAACTCCCAACACATAGGTGGTAAGCACGCGTCGAAGCGCAAGGCCTGAGATTTCTCCCACAGGGTTCGATTTATCCGTTCTGCTCGACCGTTCTGCTGGTGCTGATACGGGAGCGTGACGTCGATCAGAATTCCATGATCGGCAAGTACATCCTTGTATTCGTTAAATTCTCCACCTCCATCAACTCGCCATTTCTTAGGAGTGGCGGCGAATTGATTCTGGATCATCGCAAGGAATTGTCGTAGTGCTATGACAGCATCCGACTTCTTCCTAAGCAAGACGACCCAGACGTGGGATGAAAAATCGTCCAAAAACGTAAGGAAATATTTATATTTGTGGTATGATGCCGTGGATATTTGTTTAAGATCGGAATGGATCAGATCAAAGGTTTTTGTTGCCCTTGTTATCGAATTTGGATATGACTGATTTGGCATTTTCCCTTTGAGGCAACCTGTGCAACTTTCCTGTGATTTCTCACGTACTAGTGTTTCAGGTACCCCTTTGGTACTGGTGGGAATCTTTCGGAGTGCTTGATCATTTGGGTGACCAAGGCGCTTGTGCCATGTTTCAACAGTGATTTTGCTCGAGATCGCATGGATCTGGTCATAGCGTATTTCAGTGTCTAACCAGTAAATGGTTTGACCAAGGATGTGGGGCGAAAACTGGATTTTGCTCAGCCCTTTGGAGATGTTAATTTCTCCACAAGTCCCGTCTACTTTGTAACCATGGTTAAGGAAGATGCCTAGGGACAATAGGCGTGTGTCCATGTCCGGGATGTAGAACACCGGTCTGAGAAGATGGGTTTTTATTTCCCCATTTAGGGTGTGCCGTACTGGAACGGCCCCAACTCCGAGTATTTCCAGTTTCTTCCCTTTAGCTGCAGTTTGGACGAATCGCTTGACCGTGAGAGGTCTATAATATGCGAAGTCCTTAAACTCATAGGTGAAGTGTAAAGAGGCGCCGGAATCTAGTATCCATTGCGCGCGTTCTTTTTCCTTACAATGTGTACAAGAGGCGAAATGTTTAATATATTTTTTATGTAGATCACTGCTAATGTGATCTACGCACTCTGTACTGGTACTGGCTAATATATTATACGTCTGTTGAGAGGTATTATTAGCATTCCGCAATTGATAAGGTTCAAGAAAGGGTTTCGACGAACCGTCAAGTTCTATCTCATCCTCAAACACATCCGGCCCCATCCGTTCCTGGTCGATGTCCATCATTTTCAGCGATTCTTCTATCGACGGGGCTACGCGACGCTGTTTAGCCGGCCTTTCGTCGATGTCAGGAATGATGGTATCTAAGATACGGAGGTTTGACCCAGAGGGTTGAGCACCGATCTCTCGGGCGAGTCTTCGCACCCTCTCATTCTTTTTCCACACAGACGGCTTTCCTGAGGGAAGCCCGGTGTACTGAGAAGGAGGCAGGTTCATGCGTTGCAGGAGAGACTGCATTTTCTCCGAGTCAGGCTGCGCGGTACTCGTAGTTTTCCCGCGGCCCGTTACAGTGGTGAAGGTAGGTGCATGACGAGGAGGGAGAGGGCAAGGGGCACGTTGACGAGGAGGAAGGGGACAAGGAGCAGGACGACGAGGGATGTGCTCAATGGCTGGTGCGATGAACTCGACCATTTCCTCGGCTTGGTCGGACTCGTTGTCTGCGTTGTTGGCACGTTTCTTCTGGTTGCGCCAGCGTCCCTTTCCCTTCTTCTTTTCAGAAGCGGTACTTGGGTCGGTCGAGTTAGGCTGCTCGTCAGCATTGTTATGCGAGGTACTCGGCACTGTTTGCTTTTCCCATTTGGGGTCTTGCCCCTTTCGCTTGGTCCCGGAGATTTTCCGGGCCTGCTCGTTGGACGCCCGAGTAGACCCAATTGCATACTTGCGCCTGTACTCTGATACGATGCTGTCAGCAACGGCCTGCCACGTGAAGTCATCGGCGTCGTAGACCTGGAAGAGGGCGGTGGAGAGAGACGACCAAGCGTCAGGGATGGCACTCGCCAGGATCATAGCCTGCATCAGATCAGGCACGATGAACTTCGCGTCGCTGAGGCGAGCGAAGAGTGATCCGAGGCGCTCGATTTCTGGTACGGGGTCGCGACCCGAGAGCTTGAAGGAGGCAGCAGCCTTGAAGTCGCCAAAAATGGTGGCGGGGGAGACCTTCGAATACGCGTCTTTCAACGTCGTCCAAGCTTCCTTTGAGGTTGAGGCGTCCTTGATGTGCCTCCTGATTGCTTCGGAGACTTTGAGACAGATGGAATCCTGAGCCATGTCGTCGTCTCTGATCCAGGCCTTCTTTTCCTTGGCGAAGGCGGGATGGTCGACAGTGATAGTGACCGCCGGAGGTTGAGTCGCAGATGTCGAAGTGGCTGAGGCAGGGGTGGAGACCATGACCGTAAAGTCCTTGATGTCGGGGCACTCAATGTCGCCGGATACGAGGCGCCAGACTCCTTGATGGAGAAGGTATGACTTCATTTTTTCGGCCCAACTTTGGTAGTCGATGCCGTTGAAGATGGCGATGGAGTCGAGGGCGGAGCGAGAGGTAGACATTTTAGATGAATCTAAGAAAGGGTTCCCGATGTGTTATGAATATGATTCAAGAAAACAATTAAATGATTCCTTATGACATATTCCCTTTAGGAATAGCAGTCACGGGAAAACCCTTTATATGTCAGAAACGTATAAGGTGTGATCAACGTTTCCACATGGAGTGTACTAGGTCAATCCCCTTAGGGACGTCTCATGACAGGTACTTGTCGTAATGACGTTCCCAGGTTCATATGTGAAGAAGTAAGACTCAGAACCTAGATCTTTCGATCGGTTCTTCGCCAACCAGGGTAGAGTGGGCAGGTACTCGCTGTTGCCAGCGTTTCCCAAGTCCCTCTGCTATCCGGGGCCCATAACCTGTTGAAGTTCCACCTGGGCGCTAGCCGCAGGTGTACTGAAGCAACCGGCTACAGTGAAAGTACTCTACGATACCGTTCTGACCACTTACATAGATTGGAGAGTGTGAGGCTGGTGAGAGCGGTTGAGGCTGGTAAGAGCGATGGAGGCGGTTAAGAGTCAAGAGACAACTTGTTGATATTAACAGTTTCCTGGTCTTATATACCGTACTACTGTTTGTACCAACCAAATAAGTATGTAATTGAAGATGTGTAAAGGTCACGTGATATAATCTAATCTAATCTAATCTACGTGATGGAAAAGTTTCAACATTCGAGACAATTCTGGATCTGTGACAGAGAATTAGAAGGCAATAGTGAGCTGTGTGAGGTACTTGCACATGCTATTGCCAGTGCAACAGCATGCTTGGGCACAGCATTCTTGAATTTGGCTGGATAGAAAGCTGCCTTGAACACCTATATGCCAAGATCAGGAATGGAGGAGAGCACAATGAAATGGTTAATCTCCTACTAGAATAGACATATTTTGAGATACTTCATAAAAGCTCAGTAATACATATTTTGCTGGTAAATGAGGAGGGAAACTTACCATCATCCAACTCGCCTCCTTGAGCTTCAAAGTCAGCGATGGTGTGGGTGAGGATCTTTGCCGCATCATCCAGATGTGCAGAACATGTTGGGAATGCATTAATTGTTGAGATATACACTGCGAAGCGATGTTTTGAGCAGATCAAGATGTTAGACCATCCATGCAGTCCATTGTAAAAGCATAGAGTTGTTGCTTTGACTTCAGTTGTTCCTTTTGAGTTGCAGGTAGTGATGGACAAGGGTACACAAAACCCTCAGGGCTTTGGTGAAAGGTAAGGGAGGGTAAGGGTGAGGGTCAGAATTTCTTACCCTTCAAAAACCCGCACCGTTTGGATGGGTTTGGAGGGTCACATGATGTTTGGTTGAGCCAAATGCCCAACGGCCCCCCTCCATGCCCAACGGCCCCTACATGCGTTGACTCATGCTCACTTGTGTCGACTCATGCCCACTCTTATTGACTCATGCCCAACGGTCCCCCCTCATGCATAATGGTTCCCCTTCTTTCCCAATGGTCCCCTGTCCTGCCTAACGGCCCCTACTCATGTTGACTCATGCCCAACAGTTGTTACAGACTCTACGGTATGAGGACCACGTCATATCTTTTACTTATCGGCCCGACTCGGCGCCCTCTTACGAACTCACTATGTCTAATATCTACTTTCGCAACCTTCGATTCCCAGTCTGACTCATTACATTACTTCGTCATCCCCTTTAGTATACTTCGCTCCCGCGCTGACTCGCTTTCCGCAGTCAGCTTACTCACTGTACATAGCCTTCCGCAGTCGCCTTACTCATGCACACTGCCTTCCGCAGTACTGACTCATCCACTACCGCCTATAGTCAGTACCTATATAAACCTCTTGTACTATAGTAGATTCCTTAGATTTAGCAAACACTTTGCTCTTCGCCTTTCCACTTCCTGCATACTCTGCCCGAACCTTGGAACGGTTTGTTAAGCATAACAAGTTGCTAAATCTCGTTAGGTTCGCCCAGAGCGAAGAGAGCAACTACCAGATGAGTCAAGACGTCGCGCTTCTTTGAAGACTTCACCAGTAACCCATTCAGCATGCCAGAAGCCCGACAGGAGGAGCTAAGTCCTCGAGACAGTATCGATTTTACGCTTATCCAGCAGTACATCGAATCGGAGATCCGTCGCATCCTACAGCAGGTGCTTGACGAAGAACTAGACAACGACAAGCATCGCCCCCACGGCGAGATAGCAGAGAGCATCCATCTTGCTCGGCAACACCAGATCGCGCGTTACAACGCCCGACAGAACAAACTCGAAAGCTTTTGCGTTCAAGAAGGACCTCAGACAGGTCGGATCACAGAGATCAGAGAGTTTATCGGTGTCCAGACAACCGTTATCAGAAGATTGATTAGGACGCTCACATCGAGACGTCCCAGAGCCACATCATCACGTCTTACTCGAAGCAGCAGATCTATGCCCACTTCACCACCGAAGAACAACAGACCGAGTACAACCGCTGGGCACGAAACGAGAGACTTGACCCCTTCTCGAGACCAACAGACGCGCAGGAACAGAGATTCCTTAGAGATTTACAGAGGAAATACTCTGAACGTTTTGCCACCGATTCCGCCGACGAGTCCCCTGACGAATTTACTTTTGACTCCGCGCAGTCAGATATCGAACAGACGCCTACCTGTATCCCGAACCCCATCTTCATCCCAACAACCCGACCCCTCTTCTCCTCCGCAGACTCTAGACATGGCAGAAGCCCCGGCTGTACAAACAATGGATACATCCAAGATCATCAAGGATCCTGGGATGTTCAAGGACAGATACACCTTTGGCGAGTGGTGGAAAGCCACCAAACTATACATTAGATTCCAAAAGAGCCTCACAGATGATCAGAAGATTCTTGCGGTGCTATCCCGCACGATGGAAGGATCTGGCAGGCACTGGGCCAGTAACAAGTTAGACGCTCTTGCTGTTGACAAGGAAAACATCACCTGGCTAGGTTTCTCCGATGATATCGCCACACGATTCTCCATTGCCATCAAATCGGTCGCTGCCAAAGCAAGACTCAAAGTCCTGAAACAAGAGAAACGCACTGTTGATGAATCCTTGGATGAATTCAAAGAACTCTTGAAGCTGTCAAACCTTAGCGAAGAAACTGGGAAATACATCCTAGAGAAGAACGTCAACCGCAGAATCTCTGAACAAGTGGCTAGTGATGGCAAGACGTACACCGATTATGCAAAGGAGATCCGAAACAAAGGACGACAGATGGAAGGACATGCACTGGTCATTTGAGGTGGCAGCGACATGTGCACCAGATTGGGTACTACTTATGGTGGTCAGGGCAAGGCCATGGAGATCGACAAAGCAGGAGTAGCCCGTTGCTACAACTGTCAACGCTTCGGTCATCTGGCTAAAGACTGTAGCCCTCCAAAGAAGAAAGATGATCGCAAGTGTTTCAACTGTGACCAAGAAGGCCATATCGCACACAACTGCCGCAAGCCGAAGAAGAACTCCGGAAGGGTTAGGAAGGTGTCCGAGGAAGATGCCGAGAATGATGAAATCACAATCTTAGAAGCCGACGAGAAGGATTTTCCCAAAGGGTCCGATTAAACGACGCTAAGTCGCGACCCTTATCTATTAAATGGACTTGCTTGCCTTGTATGACTGCAGACAATAGAACCTATGTCATCCCTGCCAAGCGAGCCGCTGCGTCGACTAAGATTGTGAAGGGAGATAAACCTCCGAAAAGACGAGAAATCAGGCTGTTAGCTCAGCTCAGGACATGACGAGGACCAAAGGTTATCCGACCTGAGGTTGACAGCGGATGTGAGCGCACATGCATCCATCCCAGAATAGTATGCGAACAGAACCTCCCCACGCAAGGAATACCGCCCATAGCGATTCTAAATGCGGATGGATCACCAAATCGACAACAGAAAGCGAGCCAACTTGCCGAAGTCAAACTGGATTTGGGAGCACATCAGGAAACCATGGAAGCAATGGTACTGGACATTGGGAGAACAGACATGCTCTTGGGACATGACTGGTTGATACACCACAACCCCACAATCAATTGGACAACCGGTGCCCAACAACATGTCGAACCAAACACTCGGATTTCAGGATTAACCTTGATGGTCGCAAACACCGGGTTCACATGGTTGAGGTGCGCGACAAAGATGCACCCAAAAGTCGGATCAGAAATGGAAGCCTGGAGACCCTATTTTGGAAGCTGTCACTCCCACAACCAAACAACCCTCATATATTGAACAACTTGCTCATCTCTTTGAGAAGGAGAACTTTGATAAGATCCCAAAGGAGAGGGAATGGGACCATGGTATCGAACTTACACCGGACGCACCAAAGGAACTAGGAGGAAATACATATCCTATGACACAAAAGGAACAAGAGGAATTGGACGCATTCATTGACGAGGGTCTAGCAACAGGAAAGATCCGTCCGTCCAAATCCCCTTATGCCTCCCCTTGCTTCTTCATCAACAAGAAGGATGGCTCCAAACGATTGGTACAAGATTACCACATGGTCAATAAATTCACGGTCAAAGACAAGTTCCCACTCCCATGAATATCTGATCTCTTGGACGTGCTGAAAGATGCGGTCTACTTCAATAAAATGGACATCATGTGGGGTTATAACAATGTCCGGATTAAGGAGGGCGATGAATGGAAAGCTGCCTTCCTCACCAGTCGAGGATTGTTCGAACCATTGGTCATGTTTTTCGGTCTTTGCAACTCCCCAGGAATGTTTTCTCAAATGATGGCTAGTCTATTCCGGGACCAGATCCACCGACGTATCTGTGTGATCTACATGGATGACATTGTGGTTATTGGTAAAACCAAGGAAGAACTCGCGCAAAACACTGAAGAAATCCTACAGATCCTATCAGACAATGATTTGTTCCTAAAGGAGAAGAAGTGTTTATGGGAAGTAATGAAATGTCCTATATTGGGATATGTGGTTGGTGAGGGACGTGTTGAGATGGAAACTGAGAAGGTGGATACAATTCGAAACTGGCGAGCACCCACATCAAAAAAGGAAGTTCAGAAGTTTCTTGGATTTGCTAACTTCTATCGACGTTTTATTGAAGGGTACTCAAACATCGCGAAACCTCTCACCACGCTCACAGGTGGTACAGCATTTACCTGGGGACCAACAGAGCAGCAAGCCTTTGAAGGTCTCATACGGGCAATTACATCGGCACCAGTCTTGGCATTACCGAAACCAGAAGGACAGTTCAGGGTTGAAACCGATGCATCAGGCTATGCAATTGGAGCAGTACTCTCTCAGAAGCAAGACGACAAATGGCACCCCATCGCGTTCTTGTCGCGGACCATGTCCGCGGCTGAACAGAATTACGAGATATACGACAAGGAACTCCTGGCAGTTGTGGAAGCATTGAAAGATTGGAGACACTATCTGCTTGAAGCCAGGGAACGCTTTGAGATCTTGACCAATCACAAGAACCTGGAATATTTCCGTCGTCCTCAGGACCTAAATCAACGACAGCGACGCTGGAAAATGAAGTTACAAGACTATGACTTTGAATTACGGCATGTACCCGGCAAGACCAATGCGAAAGTGGACATCCTGTCGCGCTTACCCTGGTATGAAGCGGAACTCGAACCACAAGACAGTGACCAAATGCTCAAGGAGGGACTATTCTTGAAACAGTTGGAATCAGAAGATGTGGTACAAATGGAGATGTTCATGGAGGAACAATTCTTTGAAGGGGTGAAACATCTGATTCCATCAAAATTGGAAACGTCACAACCATCGAAAATCTGTGGATCGCGCGCATCAAGGGTTCAAACCGCATGGAGACAGAAGTAGCCCAGGGCCTAAAAAAGAATCCTCATTGGTATCAGCAGGAGAATGGGATCACCTATGCAGGAGAACGAGTCTATGTTCTGCCAGACCCACAATTACGACAAGAATTGATGTTCGAGTCACGATGCACCAGTAGCCGGACATCCAGGACAGTACCGGACACATGAACTCCTCACTCACACCTACTGGTGGCCTACCATACTGCATGATGTGAAGAAGTATGTGAAGGGTTGCGACACTTGTCAACGCAACAAGATTAATCGACAAAAGCGACATGCTCCGCTACATCCCCATGCAGCACCAAGTCACCCATGGGAAGACATAGGAATCGACGTCGTGGGACCGATACCAGAATCTGATGGAAAAAATGCAATTCTGGTCATCACGGATAGACATTCGAAGATGCTTCACCTCATTCCGACAACCGTGGAACTATCAGCTGAAGGATTAGCCAAGATCTATCGGGATCAGATATGGAAGCTTCATGGGATCCCCAAGAAGATCATCAGCGATAAGGGACCGCAGTTCGCTGCGAAGTTCAAAGTCCTAGAGAAGAAAGGAGCTAGCGCGTACCTTCTTGATCTTCCGAAGACTTGGAAGATGATTCACCCTGTGTTCAACGAGACCCTGTTGTCACCATATGAAACTCCGAAGTATGCCATCCAGAAAAATAAACCAGCCCCTGATCTGATCATCGTCGAAGGACGAGAAGAGTACCATGTGTCTACAATCCTAGACTCTCGAAAGTTCCGTGGAAAGATCCAGTACCTCGTCCAGTGGGAAGGATATGGCCCAGAAGAGAACACATGAGAACCTCGAGCTAATGTTCAGAACGCTCAAGATTTGATCCGTGATTTCCATCGGCAGAACCCGTCTCATCCACGATAAAAGACGAGTTCTCAAAACCCATGGCAGTATCGACCTCATCAGTCAACCACACACCGAGTTCCCCGCTCTAGTCTTCTCCCTGCCCAATATAGCCACCCCATTCTTCTTTTACCTCTCAACCATCCTCACCGCCATGTCCAACACCATTGTCACCTCCACCTCCACCACCGACATTAACCCCGCCATCGCCGTCCTCATGAACGAAGCACTCTCCATGAGAGACCAAATCCACGCTCTCAAAACTTCCCTTGCCGACCTCCTCCATCGCCAGATGCATATCCGGCTCCACTCACTGTCCAACCTACCCATCGCCCCGAGTCCCGAGGAAAAACAAATTCTCGGAAACTACACCAGCACCCTCGTAATCGAGAATCGACGTATTCAGCTGGCTATCAAAGGCCTCGAACTCGCCGTAGCCATCAACGAGGAGTTGATATATGATTGGAGCCTCAAGGAGAGTCCAAACTGGTCCAATCCCAGCAACAACAAGGGATGGGGACAGTGACTCTGTGAGGACACAGAGCTTGGAGAGGGGAACATGTTACGGACTCTACGGTATGAGGACCACGTCATATCTTTTACTTATCGGCCCGACTCGGCGCCCTCTTACGAACTCACTATGTCTAATATCTACTTTCGCAACCTTCGATTCCCAGTCTGACTCATTACATTACTTCGTCATCCCCTTTAGTATACTTCGCTCCCGCGCTGACTCGCTTTCCGCAGTCAGCTTACTCACTGTACATAGCCTTCCGCAGTCGCCTTACTCATGCACACTGCCTTCCGCAGTACTGACTCATCCACTACCGCCTATAGTCAGTACCTATATAAACCTCTTGTACTATAGTAGATTCCTTAGATTTAGCAAACACTTTGCTCTTCGCCTTTCCACTTCCTGCATACTCTGCCCGAACCTTGGAACGGTTTGTTAAGCATAACAACAGTGTTGACTCGTGCCGAATGGCCCCCCCTTCGTGCCCAATGGCCCCCCCTTCACACCCAACAGTCCCCACTCATGCCCAATGGTTGTTATG